>CM068305.1:79724339-79964173 GCA_034768735.1 Schistosoma mekongi
GCAAGCTCGACCCTCTACAGTCAAACACATCATGCAGACACTGAAAGTTGAGATAAGGCCATCTGGCTTTCATTTTATGAAGAGTGATTTCACCTCTCACACGACCACCTAGATACATGAGGTTTTCCTAACGGTTCACTATAAATGGATAAGATCAAATACAGACTCCAACCAATAGTAATAACAATAATAGCCTTATTTTCGAGTGGCGTTTGTACAATCTTGCAGATGTACTTCCCATTTGCACGCAGAGCACGTAGACTCTGATCGTCAACTGATTAAGTGAAATTTGGATGGATCGTGTTATAGTGCAATAAGATAATACCGTCTACATTCTCAGAATCATGGTCTTCACTCAAGTAGTACATCCACGCTATCATGAAGCACTCAGCTTAGAGCTGTTTTAAGAACATAATTGGTGGAATGGCGAGATTGGGTAATTTTACCAAAACGCACTGTTAGATGGGAACAATAAAGATAAGTGGTTGTATACCCTCATTCTGCCTGGAATGCTTGTATTTAGAGCATTTAGGATGTTAGTAAGCCTCTCCAACATACTTTTTATCAACAGATAATTATAGAACAAAGTTCATCCCAACAAAGTGAAGGTAACTCTGGTGTCACAAAACAACGATTGTAAAGAACCCACGGAAACCAAGTGCTTATATACAAGATGTTTCAGAAAGCTGCAAGTTAAGCAGCGTGACGTCTTCATCCCAACAAACAAATACAACCGGCGTCCATCTAAGCTTTTCGACGAACTAGCAGCTGGCTTTGAGCTGCAGTCCACTAGACAGTGTCAATCTGTTTAAGCTGTTTTCTGGCCACTGAAATACACGGGAAGCTGCCACAAATCAATCTACTGTCATGATCCAGTGGTGCTCCAAAAATAACAGCTGTGATAACAGATGGCGATGTGATCAAATATGCCCAAGTTCACGTTACGAATAGGGGACGATAGTTTCGTTTCGGGAGTGGGTACTGGTCGAAATTAGGTTGTGGCTTGAATAAAGCTGTGGAGAGCGGTCATTGCCTTTCACTAATCATTCACAAGTGGCCACCAAAGAAACTCTCCTCTGCACCTAGACGACTAACCTGCTGATACAAATCTTCAGCTAGTACTACGTTATCTATCGAATGTGCCTTATTAGGATGATCAGTGCATCAATAGCTGTAACCTGTTAACACTTAAGAAATTACGGAGACAGAACTTTTCATGCACATTTTACTCAGAAGAATCTACCTTAACTGAAAACATGAAGGCGACTATTAGTCTGTGTTGCCTCTGGTCTTGTGCCTACTGTAACTCCGATGCTATAGGGTCGTCAGGAAAGTACATGTAAAACACTTAGAATTGATGAATGGAGGATGAATTTGTAACAATATGAGAGTCCTGATTACGGGCCTCCGAGATACAATAAACATCAAGATAAGTTTCGTTGGGTAGGCTCAGAAAAGCCCTCGCAACAAGCTCAATCTGCCATAGAAATCAATAGGAGATATTGTGTCCAATCAGAGCAGAGATAGCTTTTTATCCGAAACTTCCAGACAGAGAGAAATCACGTGCTATGTCTGTGATTGGTAAATTGTCTTAGTAATACTATGTTTAGAAGGTTACGGAATTCTCTAGAGGCTTGAAGGACACTTATGATAATATATATGTCCTAGTTTTCTGTACATAATCGAACTCTTGCATTAAAGTGTTTTTGCAGTATTTTCTGTCTTCTCTCTTGTGTTCCTGTTGACGAGTAGTTTCAGCCTGGGGGTCGTATCATAGCTTAGGCGACGAAGCGTGCAGTCGACCGAGACAGATAACAATTTACGACGGAGATCTTGCGGTCGATAAAGGACCTGAACCATGCGTCACAACAAGTTTTGAGTTAGGTAGCAGTGTAGCAAGTACAGCATACCCTTAGCAATTATTGTATGTGGACTAAGATAATTCTTCGCTGTACAGACAGAAGTAGGTGGATATGTCAGGGGGCAACTCCTAGACATTTAATTTCAAGGTCAAGCCATACGGTGAAAAATCATCAGAAAAGGGGGTCCCACAGGAACCAGTAACCAAAGTAAGTTCATACGCCTACCGTTACCTTAGAATTCTGGGGTTAATGTATATCATTGGTTTATAATCAACGTTTCCAGTAGATAAACTCCCAGTGTCTACCAACTGTGAACAACACCCCCTCTTCCCCAGCATAAGGTAATGAGCAGGACAATGAGAGATTCGAAAAAGGGAGTGAACTAATTGAAGAGCAGTAATAATTTAATAACTAGAATTTCAACTGTTAATTACACATTACAAACCCTGACATAGTCATATTATAACACTATTCAAAATTAACCCCTTTGATTAGTGTAAAATATACTTGCACCAAGGATATGGAAAACCATGTGATATGAGGGGTATTGGAGAGAAGGGAATTACATTCCAAGAAATCGTAGCCACTTAATTTGCATTGCTTTAAGCATTTCAAATGTACTATCTAAATTTTGATAATACGATAATTAAATATCTAGTACATTTGGTTTTAAAGATACCTATCTACCTTACACTCGAGCGTTGAAAAACGTAAGAGTCAGGTATTAACACAGTCAATGGTAATATTATATCTGATGCATAAAACGGAAGTGCAATACATCAAGCACAAATCCGAATACTAGGCTTGAACTATTCGTGTAATACAACTACCACATAGCTTTTGATATCGTAAAAGGTGGAACTGTCTATGAATCTGTGACCTATCGGTTGAAGGTCAAACCCTTTAACCGTTAAACGAAGGTCCTAAATATAGACCACAAATTATTTGAGTTAAATTGTGCTCAGTTCACTGTTCGACACCTTTTACCGTTAAAGGGAGTAAGGAGTAAAAATAGTTGGATGCTAAGACCAAAAGAAAGGTTACAGATGCATAAATGAAAATGCAATTTTCAGTGAAAAGTTTACGGGAGTCTATGATTCAGTTAAAAAATAGAATCGATCGTATACTATCTCAAGTGATAAACAAACAATGCAACCCACTGTTTTATTAGTGAATTCAATATATAAGAAAGTTAGCAAACATTAACACTCTAGTAGCGTCTAGTTTTCTTCCATAAAGCTCCTGCACCGGTCAATATCGTGAACTGAGACAAATAGTTGTTAGGCATAGATAATACATGTCACACTCACATAAGCCTACAAAAATTCACAAACCTCATTCACCAACTTACTATCTTTGTCTAGTACTCTGTACTTAACCTCAACACTCCTTACTCGGTCGTTTCAGGAAACGCAAGAGATATTTCGAATACACCTATAATCAAAGACATTCAGCTTACATTCAGCTTTCATAGTTCATGTTTTACAGCTATACGTTGATACAGAATGGAGTACCGTGTAGAATACTCGTCCGTTGGTTGGCAGACAGATATCGCGCTTACGTTATAAGTGACGCAAGTTAGCGAAAGCCAAATAAGCTGTCTGAATACGTGTCAAGACTTTGTCAGATACTGACTGTCTAATGAAAATGTCAGCGTACTCAATTACCTTATTCACAATGATCAATATAAGCGATGACAATGCAAATCTGGGTTGATTTCTATTTTTATTGTGTGTTCAAGAGTCTGCATCTCCTAACACGACTATGTTATCAGCTTATTCTGAGACAATAAGTGAACCTCATAGTAGGAGGTAATTAATAATATAATAAAGATGAATTTTTGTTGGCAACACACTAATCAACAACAAATGCAATTACTTCCAATATCTTATCAGAATAAATAATATAACAACGAGGGAACATTGTCTGTGACTGTGTAGAATGATCGTTTCGTAAGATAAAACAGCTTTACATACGTTTTCAGCCAATATAAAATACTAACGAAAAAGGAGTGAATGGTTTACGATGATTAGTTTTAATGACAAAATAAACTACTCAACAAAGTCTGAATCGAAAACCGAAGCAAAAAATTTATTTCAAAAAAATGTAGATTTTTAATTTATTTACTTCCTGCCAAGTAGTTAAGAATTTAAGTCGTGCATATAAAATGTCGAGAAATTAATTCTTCGTAACATACCTTCAACAGAGAGACCCATACGTTTAAGTGCTTCAATCAATTGAGGTTGACCAATCAATTCAAAGTCTATTTGATTTTGCTCAAAAGCAGGAGAATCTGATTTAATAGACTGAAATTTAGAATCCAAAAGTCCAGCTGACCAAACAGACTCTAAAAGTCGAACAACTAATGGACAATGTTGACCAGAATAAACATATGTAGGTGAAACCACTGTACGGTCGACATGTCGATTAGCCTGATTCCAATTGCTCAGTTGCAATAAATGATGCAGATAACTGAGAAGAAAAATTCGTAAGAGCTTTTACTCACAGTGATAATGTGTAGAACATCAATAATAAGTAATTCTGTTAATTTTCAGAGCGAGTAATGACTAGTTGGAACAATATGTGGTTTACTGAATATTGTATTTATTAGATACGGGATCGTAGCACCTTTATGCTTTCCTCATACTTACATATTTTAATGTAGCTGAGTCTAGTACGATCTGAAGATATACAAGGCAAAAAGATATGAATGAAGAGTGCGTAGTGGAGGTTATTTGACAAGATAATTAAAGATTATTTGCAAGATTTCATATTCCAATTCACAACCACATTCTTAATAATGTTGAATATTTCATATTAAACCAAATTAACAGCCTTCAATACTCTACGCAATACAGAGTTAGTAAATGATTACGTGAGAATCACACTTTCAACTAGCAGAATTACCACGTTACCAAAATTCATACTATGTTGTGATAATAACGATTTAGTACAGTTCTGACTAATATCCAGTGATAAGAATGCCAAGATTCTTAATTTCTGTGGTACCAGTGTAAATATTCAGATCTGTGAATGACCTTTCAGTTAACATAAAAAAATATTTATAATAGTGTGAAAAGATAGAAATAAGATACATGTAATTAAACATCCAATGTCTATCAAAATACCATGACTATTTTTTAAAAAAAAGTAATCAAATAGTACCATGAGAAAATAATGGACGTGGTCACCAGACTAGTACATTTACACATTCTATCGTATAACATGCGTTAATTGTTCATGCCAAATAAATCAAACTTTCTATAAGTTAGCAGTAACATATAACCGTAAAAGTGGCTGAAATTCCTGAAAGATATCGTAGACCTTAGTAACACAAAAATATAGCTAACGGAAACGTGAAAATAAAAAAAGGTAGACAGTATCTCCACCAATCCAAGTGATATAAAGAATACATGTATTTGCGGTATAATATAAAAGATATCTCTGCTTCTTGTCTTAGTTTTTTATCAGTATTTTTGGTCCCATCCTTAATTCAATTTACATAGGTTACTACGGAAAATTGCAGCTCGTAATAATAAACATGTTTTAACTACGCTTACATGTTATTTTTAATCTTACAAGACCGACTAAATTTTTAGATTGCTTTTCCAGACAGATTAAGGCTATGCAACGACCAAAAGTAAGAGAGCAATAGACAGCAGTAACATCGTATTTATGAGCTTCTTAGGAGTGTGCAGCTACAACTTTGAAATGGACAGAACCCAGATCCTTGACGTATTGTGAAGAGCTAGTCAACGTTAGACGGCTAATTTAGAATCTAATGGTTTACACTTTAACTTCCATCCAATCGTGCGACCTGTACCGGAGCAACAATTAATGTACTCGACCGACCTCAAACAGCTGTCCCCTGGACACTGCGGTCACACTCTCAGGTCATCACGACCTCTTCTAGTCCTTTTTCTCTTTCAGATTCCTCAAGAATGACCCTTCCACGGTGTGGGAAACCGGGAAGTGATAACCGCCCTCATACCTCTAACAGCACAAGCGATCATTTTCTCGAGGTCAAATCCCACCGTCAACTCTCAATAACTCCCTTATTCCCACGATTAACCCGACGAGCCTAACTTTATCACCTCACGCCTTTAATGCTAATGGTTTGAGTTCACAAAACGTTATTCCTGGTCTCCTGAAACCTCGCACTAAACTACATATCGGAGCTTTTAACGTTCGAACCTTAGGCCAAATAGGACAAAAGGCCTCCCTAGCCATGACCCTTAATTCTCGTTCCATCGATGTCTGTTGTGTCTCTGAAACGCGTATACAGGATCCAAGTACAATCATTCACCTGACCTCACCTTGTGAAAACAAAGAACCGGTCCGGTTCACCCTTCGTGTTTCCGGAGACCCCACTGCTACCACTCGAGGCCTTGCTGGTGTAGGTATAGCACTAAGTTCAAAAGCTGAACAGGCTCTCCTTGACTGGATTCCCATAGACAGTCGCTTATGCGCTGTCTGTCCAAACGGGACGGTAAGAACTCGGAAAAATAGGGACACATGCCGTTGCCTCTTTGTTGTCTCTGCCTACGCTCCCACTGATTGCAGCTCCGATGAAGTAAAAGATGAATTTTACAGAAAGCTTTCAGACCTCCTTCGTAAAGCTAAGCGTACTGATGTAGTGATTATGGCTAGTGACTTTAATGCCCAAGTAGGTAGATTAGACGAAACCGAAAGGCACCTAGGTGGACCCTATGGTATCGAGACCCAACGAACAGATAATGGCGACCGTTTATTACAACTGTGCTCAGATAATCGTCTATTTCTCGCAAGCACTAACTTTAAACATAAAGAAAGACATAAGTTGACATGGCGGCCTCCACAGTCAACTCAACGTTGGTCTCAAATAGACCACATTGCTATCAGCCACCGCTGGAGAGGCTCGATAGAAGACTGCCACTCATTTTGGAGCACATGTTTAGACTCAGACCACGCTCTAGTACGAGCGCGTATTAGTCTGCGTCTAACTGGACGTAAAAGACCCACGGTAAAGATCCCCATGAGAGTCCAACTTAATGATGAAAAAGTCAAGAATATATTTCAGGAACAACTTAAAAACCAACTAGTCAACTGTATAAACGATACCCACCCCGAGTCAGCTTGGAATGATATCCAAAAAGCTGTTGAAACAGCAGTAACATCTACTAGCAAACTGAACCAAAAAGTTAGGAAAACTCAGTGGATTTCAGCTGCGTCTACTGAACTGATAGATGCTCGGCAACACATCCCGTCTAGTTCTAAATACGATGAGGAGCGTGGGCAACTTAAACGCAAACTGGTTAAAAGCTTACGAAATGATCGTGAGCAGTGGTGGGTGGCGAAAGCTAAAGAGATGGAAAAGGCAGCGGCAATAGGTAACAGTAGGCAACTGTTCAGACTTATCAAGGAAACGGGCATCAAAAATCCAACTGTAAGTGAAACTATCGCAGAAAAAGATGGGAGCATCATTCACTGTCAATCCAGAAGGTTGGACCGATGGGCAGAACACTTTAGGGAACAGTTCGATTGGCCCTCGGCGTCATCCCAGTTGCCCACCATTCCCAAGCAATCTGAATGGCAAGTTAATATTGGTCCCCAAAGTCTTAGTGAGGTTGAGAAGGCTATAGGGAACCTAAAGCGAGGGAGAGCAGCAGGACCCGATGGGTTGACCCCTGAGATATTTAGGGATGGTGGTCCGGTTTTAGCAGCGAGATTAACCGGGATCCTGTCTAGAATCTGGGAAATGGGAGTAATCCCACCTGACTGGTCTCAAACACTAATTGTTCCAATCTATAAGAAAGGACAGAAGTCCTCCTGTGACAATTACCGAGGAATTAGCTTAACTAATATAGTGTCTAAAATATTAGCTTCAATCATACTTCGACGCCTAACTAAAGCTCGTGAAGAGCAGACTAGAGAGAACCAAGGTGGTTTCAGACCTGGACGTGGCTGTATAGACCACCTATTCACACTTCGGCAGGTTCTGGAACATAGACACACTTTTAGACGCACAACAATAGTTGTATTCCTTGACCTTAAGGCGGCATTCGACTCTATCGATCGTAAGGTTATGTGGCAATGTCTGTCAATGAAAGGCGTACCACAGAAGTACATTAACCTTATACAAGCTCTCTACTTGAACATCACATGTCGAGTGAAAACTTACGGCAGATTGTCATCAGAACTGATTACCTCCAGTGGTGTTCGTCAAGGTTGTCCGCTTTCCCCATTTTTATTTAATTTTATCATTGATATACTCTTAGAGTTGACATTTTCATCGACTGACTTCGGCGGGGTTGACCTCCTTTAAGGTGATAAACTAGCTGACTTAGAATATGCAGATGATATAGTTCTCTTAGGCGAAGATGCTGATAAAATGCAGAATCTTCTGACTACCTTAAACAAGAATGTAAAAATGTTTGGGATGCGATTCTCTCCACCCAAATGCAAAATGTTACTTCAGGATTGGCTTGATTCGACACCGAAGTTAGTGATAGGGAGTGAGGCAGTTGAATGTGTTGACCGCTTCACTTATCTTGGCAGCCTCATCAGCCCTGACGGTCTGGTGTCTGCTGAAGTCTCTGCGCGTATACATAAGGCCCGATTAGCTTTTTGGAATTTGCGTCATCTGTGGCGTAGGCGAGACATCCGACTACTGACCAAAGGACGCGTTTACTGCGCAGTAGTTCGGTCCGTCCTACTTTATGGATGCGAAACATGGCCATTAAGGATAGAGGATATTCGTAGGCTCCTGGTATTCGATCATAGATGTCTTCGAAGCATTGCTCGTGTTTTCTGGGACCACCAAGTAAGCAATACGTGGGTTAGGAATAGAGTACTAGGTAGGTACGGTAAGTCTATTGATGAAGTAGTAAATCTTCATCAGCTAAGGTGGTTAGGACATGTGTTACGTATGCCTGACCACCGTCTACCTCGACGAGGAATGCTGTCTGGTGTAGGAGCAGGGTGGAAGAAAGCTAGGGGCGGCCAAACCAAAACATGGCACCAGTCCATGAAGTGATTGACAATTGGGCTGAGCCATGTTAATAGGTGCAGACTACCCGGTTGGGGTCCGCGTGACGCTCGTAATAAATGGTTAGAGACTTTGGGTGATATGGCTCAAAATCGTTGGCAATGGCGCAGGTGCATCCACTCCTTGTCTTCCTCCAAATTCTAAGTTTCTGAGCTTATCATAATTTTCTCTTTACTGAATCATATTTTCTTAAGTGTTCTCGGTCTCTATTCCCTTCCATGAATACTAACTCTGCTACTACCTTCCCCACTCTGGGATTTGATTCGACAATTTAATCTCTATCTGCTAATTGAGGCATGGCAACTTGAACTGACGTACGCATGTACCAATTTCTACGTTGTAACTGTCTGTCTGTCTGTTGGAATTCCCATTGATAGTAACAATTTCTTATTCGATATTCGGATATATTTCTCAAATCTAGCCATTAATAAAATGGATATTTGCAGAGATTGTTGTTCAAACTCAGTTCAAGATGTGAAGTATCTTTAAGTCAAACAATTTCAATAAACCATACTTCACAGCACTTAACCTAATTCTGTTGCTTATCTCCTATGTTTACTTTGAGGTAGGAGAACAAAAATATATTACAGTGTGTAAAATTGGACGATAAAAACTCATCAGGAATAGTTATGGTTTTGAACAACCGAATGTTAACTATAAGCAGATCGTTCTCCATAACAACAGTAGATTGAAATTATACAGAAAGCTTACGGAACTTCTTCATAGGGCCAAACACTCAGATTTGGTACTCATGGCTGATGATTTTAACGCCCAAATAGGTAGCTTCAATCAATCTGAAAGACATTTGGGTGGATGCTTCAGTGTTTCAGCTCATAGAACAGATAACGGCGACCGTCTGCTGTAACTTTGCTCAGACAATCGTTTATTTCTAGCCAATACGAACTTTAAGCATAAGGAGCGATATCGTCTAACATGGCGACTTCCTGGCCCCACTCGACAATCTGTGAAAATGATGGAACGCTTATCTACTCTCAGTCTAGACGTTTAGAAGCAAGGAGCAATTCAGTTGGCCTTCAGCTGCACCGGAACTTCCCACTATTTTAAGACAACCTGAATGGAAAGTCGACTAAGGTCCCCTGACTCTTGTCAAGGTCGAAAAAGCTATAGCTATTCTGAGGTGAGGTGGAGCAGTGGGTCTGGATAGGTTAATTCTAGAGGTCTTTAAAAATAGTGGTCCTACTTTAACGATTAGGCTGACTGATATTTTGACTAAAGATTGGGGACTGGACATCATTCCGTCTGACTGGGTGTCGATAATTAATCGTCCCAATACATAAGAAAGGGTCAAAATCATCCTGCGATAACCATAGAGAAATTAGCTTAACTAATATAGTGTCAGAAGTACTAGTTTACATAATTATCAGACGTTTACCTACAACTCGTGATCTACGAATACGAGAAAATCAGGCGGTTTCAGATCTGGTCGCGGTTGTATAGACCAGATATTCGCCATTCGTCAGGTTTCAGAATATAGACATACTTTCTGGTGCCGGCAATGGTGGTTTTTCTTAACTTAAAAGTGGCATTAAACTGTGCAGACCGAGAATTTCTACGGTAGTATTTATTATTGAAAGGTGTACCCCAGAAGTACGTAAATCTTGTGAAGACTCTTTTCTTAAACACTATTAGTCGTGTTAGAGCGTATGATGAACAGTCATTCGAATTTGTAATCTGAAGTGGTGTCCATTAATGATGCCTACTATCTCATTTTTGTTTAATTTCACAATCGATTTACTGTTGAAAAAAACACTCATCGTCTGACTTTTGAGGAATTTATCTAATACCAGGAAATCTATTTATTGACTTAGAATACGCAGATGACATAGTCCTGTTTAGCAAAGACGCTGATAAAATGCAGAATCTTGTGACAGCAATAAGCAACAGTCTAAGCATGTTCCAAACGAATTCCTCCCACTGTAAATTCAAACTGTTACATTAGGATTGGTTTTCGTAAAGATAGCGAGTGAAGTAATTGAACACGTTGACCATTTCATTTATCTTGTAGGTTCGATTAGCTCTGAAGGGTTGGTCTCTTACAAACTCTCGGTGCGAATTCAGAAAGCTCGTTTGGCTTTTGCCAACTTACGTCACCTATGGCGTAGACGAGATATTCGTCTCTCAACGAAAGTAAGAGTGTAGTGCGCAACAGTTCGCTCTGTCTTACTGTATGGGTGTGAGACGTGGCCATTAAGGGTAGATGACACTCGAAGGTTATTAGTTTTTGACCGTCGATGTCTTCAAAACATCGCTCGCGTTAGCTGGTATCACCGAGTAAGTAATAACAAGGTTAGATACCTGGTATTAAGGAAAGGTGGTAGATCAATAGATGAGGTTGTGAATCTTCATCGACTGAGGTGACTGGGACATATGTTAGGTATGTCTAACTATCGTCCACCTCGACGCACGATTATGACTGATATAGACGTAGGATGAAAGATAATTACGAGCGGCCCAAACATGGCATCAGTCCATTAAGTCACTGACTGCTGGTTTGAGTCGTGTCGGTAGATGCTAACTTTCTGGTTGAGGTTCGAGCGAATGCCGTATTCAGTGGTTGGAAACTTTGGGTAACTCGGTTCAGAATCGGTCACCGTGGCACAGATGTGTACCCACTCAATGTTTTCCCTTAATTGTGAGCTTAAAATTGTTTTGTAACTTTCTTTCCACGCTTCATTTCTTTTTCCCTGAACCATATACTATAAGTTCTCTCTCCTCTGTTTTCGTTATTATTATCATCGAAGTAACTCCTATTTTTATTAATGTGGTGTTAATCTTGTGGGGTGCTTTTGAAGTAATGCAATCTTGACCGATGTACACATGTGCCGGGTCCAATGTTGATCATACATACATACAGACTCGACTAAGTCAGTATACAGGGAAGATACTTATTAAGGGGTGTCGGGTAAGGACGATATTGCGTAAACAGTCGGTAGAAGTTCGAGTGTGTTGGAGAAAATGTCTGAATGACAGTTTGCTATTCAGAAGAACTCAGGACTACTAACTTGCATCAGTATGAAGAATTCTAAATAGCCACATCATGTTAATAACTATCCAATAAATACGTAAGTCCAATTCAACTCGAATAAAACAATCAAAATATTGAAATGTGGAAAATCTTACTTATAACGAGATTTCTGTCGTTGCGTTAATTTTAACTTTGCAACAGTACGACTTAGTGCACGACCGGAATTTTTTGTCACGTCTGTTTGATTAACAAACATACTTGATTGCGGATCAATTGGATGATTATTTCCCACAGAAGTCTTTGAAGATGGAACCTCTGGGATTTTAGAGCGAGGATAAAACAAGCCAAGTGAGCGTAAGGCTTCGAGCATAGGAAATGTTATTTGACCAGCAGCATGCATTACAGCACGACTCATTGTCTCGTACAATTCATCACCTAAACCATCATGTAATACACAGTTCAATGCAAGTAGACGGAGTCCATCAATTACATGATCACCATGACTAAGAAATTTAGAAAAATATTAAAAAGCACGGAGTGAAAAGATCCTTAAATTTCTACTTTCTCATGGCCAAACTTCCAACAGCAGCTTACCTTTTTATTGCATTAAGAGATGCTATTCACTTATAGGCACGTAACACTTTTAGTATTAAGTTTTTTCTCTGACATCTAGCGCTGGTGAAGATTAACGAAGATGATATTGGATCATAAAAACTACCGTAAAAAGTTATCTATTCCATCAGGCAATTACAGTCTAATAACTGTACCACATCGTCTTCACACACAAATTTAATCTAAAAATTTAATTACTCAGATGAGTAGCCTTACTAACACTTTAGATCAAGGACTCCAGTAATCTAAATCCACTCTCCTCAATTGTTACAACCAATTTTTTAACAATAGATTCAAAGCCCGCCGCCTACTGACTAAAGAACACAGGAAACAACTGAAGTTGGTCAAGAATAATAACGATATTTTAATAACTTATCCTAATAATGGAGCAGGAGTGTTTTGAATGAACTGAAAAGTTTACGTGGACAAAATATCAACCCTCTATCACATGAAGTCAGGTTTTCTAAACAACTCAATGTGTTAGACAAAACTGGAACAATTTAAAAACAACTAATTGTTCTCAAAAGAATGAAAAATGAATATCTACTAAATGATGATCTAGACGAATGAATTAAACCATCGGGTTCTACGAGTCCGCAACTATATGGCTTACCTAAAATTTACAAACTGGGATGTCACATTCGTCTAAATCTCGATATACCACAATCTATCGTACCCTCAAACTGCTAAATGGTTAGATAGCCACCTAAAACCCGTGGAAAGACACATCTTCAAGCACTCCTCATAAGATTTTTTTGATTTTATCGATATCGTAAAGGATATAAATCTAAATAATAAATGTACGGTCTAATTTGATGTTAAATCACTATTTACTAATGCCCGTCTCATTGAAACTATTAGGACATTTGCAGATATATTGATGAAAACATATAAACGTTGGAATACCACATCTATAACACGAAGAACCATTATTAAGATGCACATTCAGTATGCAATTTTCGTTTAATAACGCAATTTACAGGCAAAAAATATGAGACAGTTATCGGATCCCTCTCTAGGTCCCCTACGAGTAACTTGCTTAATAGCCGATCTGTAAAGTAAGCAATTGAAGAAAACCATTTGTATAAAGGTATGTTGACGATGCTTTTATTATCTGCGGTAATAAGGTTAACATAAATAACTTTCCAAAGATCGCCAACAGCCACTACTCATCTATCAAATTCTCTCTTGAGAAGGAAAATAAATATTTTCACTTCCTGGATACCAAAGTGAAAAGAAGAGCCGATGGAACATTAAAATGATCCATTCGCAGAAAACCGACTTGGGAGAATTAACTGACATGTTTCTATAGCTGGGTCCCTATCATTAGGCAGCGAAACCTTGTTGTCTCTTGTTTAGAAAATACCAAATACTCGCACTCTTGATGTCATCGATGATGAATTAACTTGTCATATATGCTACTTTATCAAATATTCAAGGTCTTGAAACCTTGATCATTTTGCAAGAAAACATTGGGAAATATATTACTGAAGTTGGACTGTGACTGGCAAGTGGAATCCAGGACGTACGTTTCGTTCTATTTGGGACTCAGAGGCTGAATGTACCTGCATCCCAATGTTGATGTTCACAGTGGCATTCGAACGTATCGAACGCCACCGCGTTTACCACTAGACTACTGAATCCAGGCAGTCACACTTATGCAACTGGCGTATTGGTATTAGGATGAACTTGTATATTCCCGTTGATTTGTTATAGACTGAAGCGGTGGTGTTCGACACGAAACGGACTCATTTAGAATTCCACTGAGAACATCAACATTGGGATGCAGGTACATTCAGCCGATTAGTCCCAAATAGAACGAAACGTACGTCCTGGATTCCACTTGCCAGTCACAATCTAACTTCAGTAGTACTTGTGAATAACCGCTATATCGAGGCAATCCGCTCAGGATGCACATATAGCAACAGAGACTGACCAGCTTCAGTCTATAACAAATCAATGGGAATATACAAGTTCATTCTAATAATTGGGAAATATATTTGAAAAGAAGTAAGATATTGAAAAATAGAGGATTCTTAAGTTGGTTCATCAGTTTAAGAACAACCTACACTTAATATAATAACAAAGATTATCGAAGATTTAGTATGATTATGATCTAGATAATAAATGATCATCACAGCGTTGTCAACTAATACCTGCAACCATATATATCTAACAAGCGGAATTCACTTCAATCGAAACGAACTATCATAAAATCACCAGGTGAATTTTACAAAGCATTATGAAAGTATAAGAAAATGTAACAAACCTAAATATTTGACAACTAACTTTGTACAGTATACAAATTTCAACTCACTGTGTAGTTAACCATTCCATAGCTAGACGCATAGGTAGGGAATTTATATCATCTGCTAAATTACCACAAGAACCACCTATTGAAACTGGAGTGGATTTTCGTTTACGATCAGTACTAGATTCACCATCATCATCGGCAGAGGGAATTCCGATTTGACCCACTGCTAAAGCTCCACCGCTACCGGATTGTAATAATAAACTTTGAGCAGCTCGTAGATCTTCTACACGTTCTTTAATGGTCATTGCACATAATACTTGTTCTAAGCATGTCAACAGAAATGACAATTCACGTCTCTTAGCTAATAATGGACCTAGACGTGCATTAATATTTTGTAAATTACTGGTGTTTTTAGTGCCACTAATTGCATAAAGTGAATTTAAACTGGTGTGTTGTTTATAGCTAACCAACTGCATTTCTAAATCACCACGCGAATCTTGAAGCTTACCACGCCAATCTAAGAGTAACGAGTGGACACGAGATATATGGACATCTCTAATATCCTTAAAAATAAACAAAATATGAATGAAAACCATTAATTTTATATTTGCGACATTTAACTACGATTAATTAAAGGCATTTGATAATGGTGATGTAACTTACTAAACAAGCACAGATTCGTGTACTCAGCTTTAAGCTACACTCTACGCGTGAGGGCTACTGATACGACGGAGTTTCCCATATTGGAGAAGGAGGAGTGAGACTCGATCATGTAGCCTAGTGGTTGGAAGTTGAACAACTTAGCAACCAAGATAATATGCCGCAGGAACCTAAAAGATTGATAAATTTACGAGATGTCACTGTCCTTTCCACCGTCGTTTTCGATATTTTGCTAAGCTACATCCGAGTAAGCTTCCAAGTGTCTTCGGTAGTTTTAGGAATTTATTCTTGGCTTTCTCATCGGCGAGCTCAACTCTAATGGGTCTTTCAATTGTGGTTACTCTGTGTTAAGCAGGATGCAAGCTCGTACTGGAGCATGATCAGAATCTGAACATGTACTCCAGAACGATGACTGGTGGTGATATAGATTATTCGAGTTCGTCGTTGGCTAGGTGAAGGGGGTCACTGTTAGACGATGATCCTCATTTAGATTAAAATTTGCGCTAGATAAAAATAAACGATTGTCTAAGTACAGCTGAGTCAGACGGTCACTATCATGCTATCTCTGAGGTGGGGAACAAAGACACCCACCTAAATGTCTTTCAGTCTAGTTTAACCTACCTACTTAGACACTTAAATCATCTACTATGATGCATAAATCTGAGTGTTTAGTTTTATGAGGCAGTTTAGGAAGCTTTCTGTAAACTTAATCTTTACCTTAATTCTGCAGTGTAGGCCAGTCCACGAGATAGTATCTGACCACCAGATAAATGAGGAGAACATCGCGCAGGACGTCTATATCATCTAGGTGGGGACTCTGTATGCGTGTTACGGAAACAACATAAATCTATGTCTTGAGATTCCATGGATGTGTGCTGTCCAATTTGACGTAAGGTATGCAGGTTGAAGGCTCCAATGTGCAGTATGCAATGCGGTTTCAGAAGACGCGGGACAGTATTTCGTGAACTCAAATCTCTAGTACTGTTGGCATATATAGAAGTTAAAGGCAAAGACTTGGGATATTTGGTTGAGGTATAAGAAATATGCAGAACTGAAGAAGGAATTCGACTATGAACAAAGTGGTCTTGGATGTTATTAGAGGCATGAAGGTGGTTATCACTTTCAGATTACCTACACCATAGAAGGGTGCTTCTTCTTCGAGTACCGGAAATCAAAATTCAGTTAAGATTGGTTTTAATGACCCGGGAGCATGACCAAAATTGACTGACCATTAAACAATTTAAAAATGCCAGAAGAAGATGATATAATATAGTGTTAATAAAATAATGACAATTAAAGGGTATCTGGGAAAAATTACTTTATAGTAGTGTAGTTTTGTGCTGTCGAGGACCTGTTTCTGTGGTGTTGATTCATCCGCACACTCTGGAGGTAATTCAACTTGACCTATTAATGGCATAAAATGGTTAAATATATACAATGCATGACTGTGATTATGAATGAATCACCATAAAATATAATAAAGTTAGAAATTAAAGAAAAAAAAATAATAAAAGTAGTCTCACTGAGCTGAATAAACGCATACAGTATTTAGAATTGTCTCACTAATCACAGCACAGAAAACCACAAAGTACTAATAGCAACGTCGTTTGGATTACTGCTGTATGATTATCTTGTTATGAAATACGAACACAGGATTTTTAAGTTCTTCAATTAGCACATTTCTGATGAATGAGAGAATCGGTATCGATTGATAGGACTCTTCCTAATTTTATGAATTATCAATATGCAACAAAAGCTAGTAAGCATAAGTAGATAGCCATTGAGATCACAGTCTGCTTACAGGACTAATGGTTGAATTACCGATGTATGTAGTCATTAGGATGTGAAGTTAACTTACAAAGTATGATTAATGAACAACTTGAGGGTCAGAACTGTTAAATAATCTCAAACTAGAGTAACACAACTATTTGACGGCTATATATACTCAGTAGCTTTATCGTTACTAGTGAAATACAAGTTCGTGAGACTACCAATAATTAAATATACTACTAACAACAGAGGTATAAATAGTCACGCTGTAGTTAGTATTCAAAAATGATTTGATTCTTCAGAGAAACATATTTTAAGTCCCTAAACAAACATTTAGATTGTGATATTTTAAGGAAGCTTTATAAAAATTGATTACTTAGTTGATGGTAAAACAATCTTGATCTTATCACGATACAATATATATTTAGATAATTTTAAAATGAAAATTACACTCGTAATATTTAAGCATAACTCTGCCTGTAGCCCCTAGGGTTGCTGCCGGTCCCAAGCCCGGATAAAGGAGGAGGGTTGGGCATGGGGCTAGCAACCCCATCCCGTAAAACAGCAAACGTGCTAAAAAAAAACGCTAACCAGTAAAAACCTTTATAACCATTTTTACTCTGCCCTGGGAGTTGGAAGGTATGTTATGACGCCTCATGGTGAAAGCCGAGTTTCTTCGGAAGCCACAAGGCCGATGTCTCTTCTGACAACCAGAGCAACAATTAATATAGGTACATGGAATGTCCGCACGATGTGGGAGACAGGGAGAACCATGCAAATAGCTGAAGAAATGAGAAGATACAACCTGAAGATACTTGGAATAAGCGAAACGCATTGGTTGCAAGCTGGATAGCAACGGTTATCCTCGGGAAGTGTGCTTTTATACTCCGGCCACGAAGAAGAAAACGCTCCACACACACATGGAGTAGCATTAGTATTGTCCCAAGAAGCATGGAAGGCTCTTGTAGGATGGGAGCCTCATGGACCTAGGATCATCGCAGCATCCTTCAAGACGAAGAGGGAAGGGATTACAATGAATGTCATCCAGTGCTACGCACCCACCAATGACAGCCACGAAAACGACAACGACCAGTTCTATGCGAGGCTGCAGTCAATCATCAAGAAATTTTCAGCCAAGGACCTGATCATTCTGATGGGCGACTTCAACGCCAAGGTCGGAGTGGATAACACCAGGTATGAAGACATCATGGGACAACATGGACTGGGAGAAAGGAATGATAACGGTGAGAGGTTTGTGAACTTATGTGCCTTCAACAAAATGATTATAGGTGGCACCATTTTCTCCCACAAACGTATACACAAAACTACATGGGTTTCACCGGACCACATTACGGAGAACCAAATCAACCACATCTGCATCAATAAGAAGTTTAGAAGGACCATGGAAGACGTAAGAGCAAGGAGAGGAGCCGACATAGCTTCAGATCACCATTTGGTGGTAACTAAAATGAAACTGAAGCTGAGGAAGCACTGGACAACTGGAGCAGCAGTATTACACAAGTTTAATACAGCCCTTCTCCGGGATACTAACAAACGCAACGAATTCAAAATAACTCTCGATAATAAGTTCCAGGCATTTCATGATATACTAGAAAAAGGTGGAACTAATATGGAAGACAACTGGAAAGAGATTAAGGGAACAATAACTTCAACATGTCAGGAGGTTTTTGGTCTCAAGAAACAACATCAAAAAGAATGGATTTCTGTTAGTACTCTGGACAAGATCCAAAAAAGGAGGAACAGAAAGACAGCGATCAATAACAGTCGGACAAGAGCAGAGAAAGCCAAGGTACAGGCCGAATACACCGAAGTCAACAAGCAAGTGAAGAGGAGCATCAGGTTGGATAAACGAAAATTTGTTGAGGACCTAGCAATGACAGCGGAAAAAGCTGCAAGAGAAGGAAATATGAGGCTGCTATACGATACAACGAAGAAGTTAGCTGGGAAATTCAACAAGCCAGAACGGCCAATCAAGAACAAGGCTGGCAAACCAATCACTGAAGTGCATGGACAACGGAACAGGTGGGTAGAGCACTTCCAAGAACTCTTGAATAGACCAGCCCCACTGAACCCACCAGTCATCGAAGCAGCAGCCACGGATCTCCCTATAAGCACAGACCCACCAACAGTCGAAGAAATCAAAATGGCCATCAGACAGATCAAGAGTGGCAAGTCAGCAGGACCAGACAACATACCAGCGGAGGCACTGAAGACAGATATAGAAACAACTTCAAGGATACTCCACATTCTCTTCAGGAAGATTTGGGAGGATGAACAAGTTCCAGCAGACTGGAAAGAAGGGTACCTCATCAAGATACCAAAGAAAGGCGATCTCAGCAATTGTGAGAACTACAGAGGCATTACCCTACTTTCAGTACCAGGAAAGGTCTTCAACAGAGTGTTATTGAACACATTAAAAGACCCAGTCGACGGCCAACTCCGAGATCAACAGGCTGGATTCCGTAAAGATCGATCATGTACCGATCAAATCGCTACTCTACGTTAATTGTTGAACAATCAATTGAATGGAATTCACCACTTTACATCAACTTCATCGACTATGAAAAAGCATTCGACAGCGTGGATAGGAGAATATTATGGAGCCTTCTGCGACATTACGGCGTACCCGAGAAGATAGTCAACATCATACAAAATTCTTACGACGGACTACATTGTAAAATCGTGCATGGAGGTCAGCTCACAGATTCTTTCGAAGTGAAGACTGGTGTCAGACAAGGCTGCTTACTCTCACCCTTCCTCTTCCTACTGGTTATCGACTGGATCATGAAGACTGCAACATGTGAAGGCACTCTCGGAATACAATGGACAGCATCGACGCAACTAGATGACTTGGACTTTGCAGATGACAGAACTAGCTCTTCTTTCTCACACACATCATCAAATGCAGAAGAAAACCAAAAATATAGCAGCAGCCTCAGCAGCAGTAGGCCTCAACATACACAAAGGGAAAAGCAAGATCCTCCGATACAAAACAGCAAACACTAACCCAATTACACTTGACGGAGAAATTCTGGAAGACGTTGAAACCTTTACATATTTGGGCAGCATCATCGACAAACAAGGAGGGTCTGATTCGGATGTGAAGGCGCGGATTGGTAAGGCACGGGCAGCATTTCTACAACTGAAAAACATCTGGAACTCAAACCAACTGTCAGTCAATATAAAAGTCAAAATTTTCAACACAAATGTGAAGACAGTTCTGTTGTATGGAGCTGAAACTTGGAGAACTACGAAAAGTACCCTACAGAAGATACAAGTATTTATAAACAACTGTCTGCGTAGGATTCTTCGGATCTGTTGGCCAGATACCATCAACAACAACCTGTTGTGGCAGAGAACTAATCAAGCTTCCAGTTGAGGAAGAAATTAGGAAAAGACGCTGGAGATGGATTGGACACACACTGAGGAAACCACCAAACTGTGTCACAAGACAAGCACTGACTTGGAATCCTAAAGGCCACAGAAACAGAGGAAGACCGAAGAACACATTGCGTCGGGAATTGGAAACAGACATGAAGAGAATGAACAGCACTTGGGAAGAGCTAGAACGGAAAGCCCAGGACAGAGTTGGCTGGAGAATGCTGGTGGGCGGTCTATGCTCCACTTGGAGTAACAGGCATTGATTGATTGATTGAATATTTAAGCATAAATTCCTTAAACCACTAACACTTTAGGTATTATGCAACATATTCGCATACATATAACGGACATTTAGGTGAATCGTTTTTACTACTTATTTATCAGTGCATTAAATCGATAATATATGAATACATTAGTTTAATATGAACCAATAAAATACCGAACATTTTGTTTGTAATAAATTGTTCAGTGTTTAACTGAAATGAAATTATAAACCACCAGTGAAATAATACTATAATCAAGTTTCATTTTAAAAATCATAATCTACATGATTAAGGAGTAAATATTTAATGTTCACTCTAAAATGAAAAGATTCAATAGTATGTTTTAGCTTTATAGGAATCATAGTAACAACAATGAAGTCAACAAAGATAATTAAGTTCCTGGTTCTATAATATAGTGTCATACTTGTGAATCAGAAAACATCCAATAATCTCTTTTGCAAATGAATTAATAAAATTTTGTGGTAAATTACTTAGTGAATAAGATGAAAGAAAATATCAAATGAACTAACAACTTTAACCTGGACGAGTAGCAAATAATGCATTAATTTGCTGTTTATTACTTAATTCAGAACAGATGTTGGATTTCTATTATCTATTCAAATTAAAAGAGCGAAAATTCAGTTAGGGTCACATATTATCTTGACAGTGTTAATTCCCTTCATTGAGATGTTACCAATATTTAAGAGAATGCACCTCTACAGAATGTTGCTAAACAAAATAATGTTATCTTAATGGTTTAAGTTTACAGGAAGCCCTCCAGAACCAAAATCAATGTTCAGAGTATTACACTTCAAAATGCCCTGTTACAGCCAAAGGTGGAGAGAGTTCGCTCTCTATCTAGAAATGCCCTCATGTGGCCATTCCAGGGAAGTCCTATCCACTGCCTTCTCGTGATGGGGGTAATGTTTACTAAAGTGGAAGGACAAAAGCTTGTATCCAGCCCTAAAAGTGAGTTGGCGGACATGGAGAGTCCATCTAGCGGAGTTGGGAAAACCTGATTCTAAACCAATGGTGTAAATGGGCTCCATAATCCTAGAGGAATGAAAGACGTATGAACCAGCTTTGGTTACCGGCTACCATGGGACTGCATCTCATGATGGTGTTCTACTGCCTGGTGGATTGACCTTAAAGTCTAAAACTCAGGGAGTGGTTCATTAGGAAAAATACACGCTTTAGTTTGGGCAACCGGGCAATATCTCAGCTCACACACAATTACAATAACTATGAATTAGGAAACAACGGTCTGCTTATCGTATTACTTCACTACTGAGCGATATTTGTAGTCATAAGATATTTACAGTCATTTTAATGTAAACTCCCCTATCTTATTTTACAATGCATTTTTTTTATCTTTATTTATTTCGTCTGTCTTTTTACTCAACAACCCGTGTACTGTGAAAATTCTGTCCTGTCAGTTTAATCTGAAGTCGTTAAATGGTAGACTTTTTGTTTATTACCATCAATGTCGAAACCTGATACAGCCCTTCTGAATCCATGTATGCCATTTCAACAAGCCTCCTTCAAAGTTCGTACACTGATACAGATTGGACAACAGATAAAGCTAACTACGTCTTTAAAAAGCCTTAACACTGATATTTATTGTTTACCTGAGGCTTGTATTCAAGATTCTGGTGACGTACTACATATTTGCCCTCCCCATCTGTCAACTCGAAGAGTGTGTTCCACATGTGCTTATCCGGGGGCTCTGCAGCATCGGTATCCGGTTCCGCCAGTGTTGCACTAGGTGCCAGAGCGGAGGCAGCACTAGTCGAGTAAATCCCTACTAATAGTCGTTTGTACTGTCGGATTAGGAGATTCCATCAAAGCGAGAAGCTGGCATGAGGGGTAATGTCTCCGCCTGATTACCGACAGTTTGCAGCCGGGATGCAAACAAGTAAGAGTTCCACCATCATTTGGACGATTTTCTCAAGAAATCGAGTTCGACAGATATTATAGTACTGGCTGGAGATTCGAATGCGTAGGTCGGGCGACAAGACGGGGAGGAGAGTCGCTTAGGTACCAATGGGGACTCGATGGTCACAGGTTAGATAACGGTAACCGTCTTCTACAGCTTCGTGCAGATTACAACTTAATTTTAGCCAGCATCAACTTCCGACACAGCCACCGCCGACATTTAGGGTCATTCTTCTGCAACCCAAGCCTGAACACAGACCGATCGTATCGCGATTAGTTACCACTGGTGTGGTTGTGTTCAAGACTGTCATACCTTTTAGAACATCCAACTGAACTATGATCACGGTTTGGTTTGCGCCACACTTTCCTTGCATTTCAGCGGCCAGCAAATGTCTTGGCCCAAAAGGATTAATAATTGTAAATTGGATTCAGCTTCTGTTGTAACCAAATATCAATCCGAGTTAGGTTTTAGGATAAACGCTAATTCACCGGATAACGCAGATGATAAATAGTTGCATACACATAACTCCATGAAAATGGTACGTCATGTCTCTTACCGTTTCGCGAAACGTCCCACTTATAAACAACGGGTTACTGCAAGTTACTTACAACTGTTTGAAGAATTCCGATCAACTCCGATGATTGATGAGTTTGATAATAAACGTAGATTTATACGTCAGGAGATCGTAAGAAGTCTACAGGAGGAAGACCGGAAAACATGGTGGTCTGGGTGTGCCAAGGAGTTGGATCTGGTAATTGCCGGAAGCTTTATCAACTCGTCCGAGCCACTGGCAGCAATAAGTCTGGTGTCAGTGAGACAAACTATGAAGTTGATAGCACGTCAATTATTAACACCTAAAAGCGTCATAAACGACGGGCTGAGCTTTTCGGGGATCAGTTCAGCTGGTCTGCTGTCCCAACAACTTCGACCAGACTCTTTTGCCCTCCATGGTCCGTGAGGACTGATCGATTCATTTAGAAATGTCAGCGAGGAACTCCGAATTCTGAATCGAAACAAGTCGCCAAGCCCAGATGATTTGCGAGGAAGCTGACGAGGTTGTTTGGAAAGGTCACAAAAACTGGGCGTTTCGCCGACTTGGAAAGACGCGATCATCATCACCATTTAAAAAAAGCTAATTCGTCTGGCTGATCTTGATCACTAATCGCCCCAGTCCATAAGGGAGGACAGAAATTCTCATGTGACAATTACCGAGTGATCAGTTTAACAAATATAGCGTCTAAATAACCAGCTTCAATAATACTTCGATGCCTAACAAAGTTAGCGAATAACAAATCTGAGAAAACCAAGGTGGTTTCAGACCTGGATATGGTTTTGTAGACTAAATATTTACACTTAGGCGGTTTTTGGAACATAGGCACGTTTTTCGTCGCCCAACAATAGCTGTATTCCTTGACATTAAGGCGGCGTTTGACTCTGTCGATCTTGAGGTTATGTGGCAATGTCGCTCACTGAAAGGCGTGTCAGTGAAGTAAGTTAATCTTATAAAGGCTTTCAACTCGAACACTACATATCGAGTCGGAGCTTATAGCAAGCTGTCCGCGGAATTGATTACCTCAAGTGGTGTTCGCCAAGGTTGTCCACTTTCCCCATTTTTATTTAATTTTATCATTGACATGCTTTCAGAGTTAACATTTTTGTCAGACTTTTCACGGGTCAAACTCTTACTAGGAGACAAACTGGTTGAATTAGAATATGCAGATGATATAGTTCTATCAAATGAAGATGCCGAAAAAATTCGGCGTCTTTTGATCACCTTAAGCATCAGTATGTGCACGTCTGGAATGCAATTCTCCTCATCCACATGCAAAATGCTGATTCAGGATTGGCTTACATCGGCGCTGAAATTAGTGATAGGAAGCGAAGCAGTTGAATGCATTGACCGCTTTACTTATCTTGAAAGTCTCATCAGTCCTGATGGTCTAGTATCTGATGAAATATCGGCTCGTATACATAAGGCCCGATTGGCTTTTGTTAATCTGCGTCACTTGTGGTGTAGGCGAGACATCCGTCTACTGGCTAAAGGACGCGTTTACTACGCAGCTGTTCGATCCGTTCTACTTTGCCGATGTGAAACATAGCCATTAAGGATAGAGGACATTCTTAGGCTTCTAGTATTCGATAACAGATATCTTCGAAGCATTACTCGTGTTTTCAGGGACCACTGAGTAAGTAATACATGGGTTAGGTACAGAGTATTAAGTAAAGGCGGTAAATCGACTGATAGAGTAGTGAACCTTTAGCAACTGAGGTAGTTAGGGTAGGTGTTACGAATGCTCGACCACCACCTAACTCGTCAAGCAATGTTGTTTGGTGCGGGAGTAGATTGGAAAAAAGCTAGGGGTGGTCAGACCAAGACATGGCACCAGTCCATGAAGTCATTGATCATTGGGCTAAGCCATGTTAATAAGTGTAGCCTCTGATATGTTGGACAGGACTGTGCTCTGGAGCTATTGTCTTCAACTTTGCCATCGATGACATCCTAGAAACAGCTCTCAAGTGCGTGTTGATGGTGTGGAGTTGTTACCTGGAAAGAAACTTCTGATCTTAAGTACGTGGATGATATTGTCATACTGTGTGATAACAAACAAGCCATTCAAATCCAACTAAATCAGTTGACAATTAGTATCCGTAGGTACGGCATGTACTTTCCATCTCTAAAGTGTAAAGTACCTTTGTAAGACTGGTAGGAGTGCTTACCTGCTCTCACTCTTTATGGTGAACAAGTAAAAGTAGTCGAAAAGTTGGTGTATCTGAGTAGGTGTGAATGGTGGTGGTGGTTTGTCAGATGAAATCAATTTACGGATAATGAAAACCAAATCGGCTTATGTCGAACAGAGCTATCTTGGGAGCCGTCGTGATGTGAGTCTGGTTGTAAAAGGTCAGGTTTACAACGCATCAGTGAGAGTGATTTTTCTCTATGCTTGTGAAACCTTGTCCCACCAAGCTGAGGATGTTCAGCGTCTCTGTATTCGATCATCGTTGCTTCCGAAGAAATGCCGACATCCGGTGAGAATACTGTGTTAGTAATGCTGAGGTTCGGCATTGTTTTCGAGTGCGACGATGACACTAATGTCACCTTCCTGAAACACTGGCTTAAGTGGCTTGACCACGTTTTGTGAATGTCATCCCATTGGTTTCCACACTGCGAATTATTCGCCGGCGCTTAGATTGGTTGGAAAAAGCGGAGAGGTGGTCAGCTTGTGACATGGAATAGTGGGAATAAAAGACATCTGTATCGGACTGGTCTCTATGAGTCCATCCCAACTACCTGGTTTGAGTCCTAGAGATGGCGCGAAACCTTACCAGATATGGCACATAACAGAAGCCAGTGGCGATCTAGTTATAATTTCTTATTACAATCTTTATAAAAGTGTAATGACTTCTTTTAATAAGAATGAAACCATCTTGTTTGCGTTTGTACCCGAATTGTATCGCTTACCTTGTAATTCTCTTGTCGTCCTAATAAATCATACATTTCCCCCCCCTTGCTTAACCTCTTTCTCTATTTGCTTCACAGAGTTACTTCTGTACTTGAATGTTGCATATATTTTTGGTGACATTTTGTACCAAATTTTGTGTTTAAATGAATAAAAATTACACGTAGAAATAATTTAAAATCAATGAACGCAATCAGTATGAAAGATAAATGTTGTTAGTTTTGATGAGCTACAGGTAAGTTCATTATAATATGACTGGTTAATAAACATGTAAGTAAGTAAACCAAGCAGTAAAAATTATTACATCACATAAATTTCACTGATAGTAAAACGTGAATTATTACTAAAATTACAAACTAAAATCAGTTATATCTATATCTAATAGAAGTGAAAAATAGAAGTCTTACAACTGAAATATGATGAGCATATGTTAATGTAGGTCCAAAAGCTAAGAAATTACACTCAAAAGGACGCAAAAATGTATTTATGTATGCATGTATAATCAACATAGAACCTGGCACATGTGTGCATCGGTTCAAGTTGTCATACCACCATGGCACCTCAAGATTAACATCACCACAATTAGTAGAAGTTACTTCAACAAAATAAAATAACAATAGTAAAAACGAGTGTGAACATGTAGAATATGGTTCAGAAAGCGTAGAAAGAAAGTTATAGAATAATTAAAAGCTCATGATTTAAAGGAGGACAATCAGTGAATGCAACTGCGCCATTGTAACCGATTCTGGGTCATGTCACTCAGTGTTTCTAGCCACTGGTCACGGTAATCGCGAGGACTCCATCCAGGTAGTCGGCAGCTACCGACACTATTCAAATCAGCAGTCATTGACTTCATGGACTGATGCCATGTTTTAGTTTGGCTGCCTCTAACTCTCTTCCATACTGCTCCTATATCAGCCAACATTAGGCGTCAAGGCAGACGGTGGTTGGGCATAGGCAACACATGTCACAACCATCTCAGTCGGTGAAGATTCACAACCTCACCGACTGATTTACATTTGCCTAACACCCGTCGTCTAACCTCGTTATTACTTACTCGGTGATACCAGCTAACGCGAGCGATGTTCTGAAGACATCGACGGTCAAAAACTAATAACCTTCGAGTGTCATCTACCCTTAATGGCCACGTCTCACACACATACAGTAAGACAGAGCGAACTGTTGCACACTACACTCTTACTTTCGTTGACAGACGAATATCTCGTCTGTGCCATAGGTGACGTAAGTTGTGCAAAAGCCAGACGAGCTTTTTGAATTCGTACTGAGATTTCGTCAGAGACTAACCCATCAGGACTAATCAGACTTCCAAGATAAGTGAAGTGGTTGACGCACTCAACGACTTCACTCCCTATCTTTAGTCCAGGTGTTGACGGAAACCAGTCCTGGAGCAATAGTTTGCATTAGAGGGGGAGAAACGCATTCCGAACATGATTGCATTGGAGCTTATTGCTGTTAAAAGATTCTGCATCGTATCGGCGTCTTCGCCAAACAGGACTATATCGTCAGCATATTCTAAGTCAATAAGTGGATTTCCTGGTAGGAGATCAATTTCTGAAAAGTCAGACGATGAAAGTGTAATTTCCAACAGTATGTCGACTATGAAATTAAAAAAAAAGTGGGGAAAGTGAACAGACTTGACGGAGACCACTTGATGTTACAAGTTTAGATGACAGTTCGCCATATGTTCTGACATGACTAATAGTGTTTGAGTAAAGAGCCTTAACAGGTTTTATGTACTTCTAAAGCACACCTTTCAATAAAAAAATACTGCCATAGAACTTCTCGGTCTACAGAGTCAAATTCCGCCTTCAAGTCAAGGAAAACCGCTATTGTTGGGCGTCGAAAAGTATGTCTGTGTTCTAAAATCTGACAAACGGTGAATATCTGGTCTATACAACCGCGACCAGGTCTGAAACCAGCCTGATTTTCTCGTGTTTGTAGATCACAAGTTGCAGTTAAGCGTCTGATAAATATAGAAGCTAATAGGATACAAAAATGCTGTAATACAAATACATAAGCAGCTAAAATAATGAAGTGAGAACAATCAACTCCAGGGATTCTTGCTAGAAAATCCCCTTTAATGTATGACAAGCATCCAAAATAACACAGAATAATAACTAAAACATAATATATAAGTAAGTAGTGAGTAAAAACGAAATTATTCAATAACATACCTAACTCAATACCAACCACTTCATGAATAAGAGCTTCAAATGTCATCGGAACCAAAAGAGGGGTTATATAATCCAAGTCTATAAAGTTAGAAGTAAATAAAATTAATGACCAAATAACTTTCACGAAAAACAATGGTTTATGTAAGAACTGGGGAGTAAACTATCAAAAATCACAGTAACACTTTAAAGAGGTACAAACGCTGAATCCGATTACACGTGAATATATTTATATTGTTTTCATAACTTTTTATATTAAGTTTACTGAAATCGGATGTACTCTATCGGCTTAAAAGTGCTTAATCTACTACCAATAATATTACAGTTTTCTAATCTACTTATTCTTATTTACTGTTACATTAGCAAGTGCGGTAGAAACTGCGTCATACGGCATTTAGATATCAACACATCAATTCAAAACACTGTATTTGATCCACAAGAACGAGAGCCAGTCACAATCCGACCTAAACAATAATTGTGATTTATAGCTATTTCAAGGCGATACGCTCAAGATGCACATATAGCAACAGAGACTGACCAGTTTCAGTCCATGTCAAATCAACAGGAAGTTACAAATTCAACCCACGTATTGTGGTTAGTTGAAAGTTAAGCTCCTAGCTTAAAAGTATAAACTTACTTAGTCGTATCAGTTTGCTTACTATTATTTATTTAATTTCTTTGATGAAACTTTCTCGGTCAAGTACAATTATGTATGTATTGCGTACAATAAAAACAAGGATTTATAACATTAGGCAAAGTGTGGTATGTGTTATTTTCGGCTGAATAGGTTAGTGGAAAAAATCCATTATGAGCTGGTACTATCTGAAGAGATAATACCAACTAAACAGGACCTTATTTGAACTTATCAGAAGTGTAGATGTGTGAATATGAGCAGATAAATTGTAGTATGATACTAAGATCCAAATGTCTCATTTTGAAACCATCGACTTTGAGCAATCTTTTTAACGACTGACTTTCAATAACATCATGATCTTAATCGAGACGCCTAAAGGTCCTTGGACAACTAAAAACGGCGGTCAGTGGCTTCCTATATAAGCGTTGTATCTGAATTTAATTATCGTGAATTGACATAGTTGTTAACTTTTAACAACAAGTAAAATCATTAAACCTATACATATTTAGAGAAGTATCTTTTTTTAATTCGTTACATTAAAACTGCCTAGCAAATCATTTCGAATGTGCATGAAGTCAGAAGCCTATGTCCCATAGATGAAAATAAAGCTCACACATTATTTTGCAAAAATGTGTACACAATTAGGAATAAATATAAACTTACCGCGACTGAATATAAGAACCAAAGGTGGTGGATGTGTAGAGGTAGTTGATAATGACGCAGATGACGATGATGATTGAGAACCCAACCTTCGAAATGAACTGGTAAGAGTTAAAATACTTTCATTAGGAACGAACATATTACTTTGATAACTTGACTGGGAATATTCATTTGTTGTAGCTTTTCTATCCACATTGACTAGGCCTGATTGGATACAGTACAAACGAATACCAGCAGCAACAGCATAAGATGCCTCTCCGAAAGCATGAATCTAGTTGTTAGTAAAGATTGATTTTAGGAATAATGAGATCTGTCTATACATATTGACTACTGGATCTTTGTTTACTTAATCAACAAGCACTGAATGCTATTGGAATGACAGATTATTCATTTCAAATGTCTGGTTAACTACGTTACTAGTAAAATTGGAAAATCAAAAATGTACGCTTATAGAAGCCAAACTAAGAAGACTATGTGATTACTTTGATATGATTATGATCAATAGTGCCCCAATAATCGCTAATTAGTAAAAGTCCATCATTGTACCATATTACAGAACAAACTGAAAATCGTTAAAGGTGGACAAAGGAAAGACAGCACTGATACAAGCAAAATTTGGTAATTTAGTGAAATGATAAATCAATTCACCTGAAAAGATGAGATTAAAAGATTAATATGCAAATTATACAAATAGATTACAATTTTCATTTTTAGTCCATCATTACTGTCACAAAGTTTTCATTTTATTGTGAGCATTTTTCGATGTCAATTCTTAATAAAATGATGCATGACAGTGTAAATACTTATTGTAAGTATGAGAATGATAATAGTGAAAGCCGTCTGTTCAGCGAGTAGTAATTTGTTACTATTGCAAAATATTAGTGATGGATGGGATGGATATTGTTGTTTTGGGGGGACATCTTTCAGCTAGCACAAAAATTGGAAGTCTATGTGAACGAAGTAGACCGATATGAAAGACTAAGTGTGTCGGTATACGTGACGTTAGAAACAGCATCATGACTACTGATTAAGAACTAGATAAAGAATTTACAAGAGTATACTGACACAGAAGTCTCAAACAACAGATACAACTGAATTAGCCACGAATTAAAAGAACAGAGAAATATATGGGTTGTAACTTTTAATTAACTGAACCCTAATATCTCACCTATCTGTTCACGCTCTCATCAGCCAATAACAGCTAACATACGTAGGATGCATAAGTTACTAATCAATGTAAAAATATTATTATGAACCTACGCGACAACCCATGGGAGCCAAATCACTTTCACTTGTTAATTTAAGTAAGCGTCCCAACTCCATACCCATATAATGAGGCCAGCAATAGTCTTTGTACAAGTAGTAGTCGGGAAAGAGCGTAGGTAAATTTAAAGTGAATAAATCTGTATCCAGCTGAATCCACCCGAGTGATAAACTTGCGGTACATAAATGCCGACCGAGAAAACCTCGAGACTCCAAAAGATATGTCATGGCTACAGTCTAAAAAGTAAAATATATTAAAACTAGAACATAATTTTTAAATTGGAACAAATGGACAAGTAGTACAATAAGGTTAACCTTCGATATAACTTTTAGCTATCAGTATTCAGTAAAGTTGTGATGCGATTAAATTTGAACGTCGATCTGAAAAGGCTTCTTTATATTAAAATATAACTACGTACTGATATTCGTGTACAGGACTACTATATTTCAAAGTATCCAGTACCCATCAGTTGCATGAATAACACTTTAATAAGATCGGTTACCAACCTCCTTATTATATAGCGCTTAATTTTAGAGAAGCACTAAGAAAACGTAAATGCTTCATGTAAATATCATTAATTCGTTTTGTTTCCATTAATTATAATCTGCAAAATAAAAAATCACTAGATAAACAATACATACGGACACAACACTATATAGATATGTATACGATCTGAGAAAGTTTAGTTTACTAATCGACAATAAGGTATTAAAGAAGGTGAAAAAGTCACATCAGTCACACATGAAAGTTAGATTGTGTGCTTAGTGTAATTTGATATTTTTTTAAGCAAAACCATGAAGTCATAATGAAGTCACTTTTCTCAGTTATTTTATCTTTTATTAGGTGACCGATCTAAACTTAGGTGCTTTTTTGTGACCATTTTGAGACAAAACTTTCCTTTCTAATGGCTGTGTGTATGGTGACTCAATAAAGCCTATGACTACTAATTACTGATATTATAATCAATATGTAAAAGTCTAATATATCAGTAGTAAATAATAGGCTTCCAATGAGAAAACTATATTGACTTAACAGCTTGTTTCATTTTACATCGTTTCTGTGAAAGAGTCGAGAATGGACTTCACTTAAATTTCAGGACCGAAAAAAATTTATTAAATATAAGTCCAAAATGCCGATTTCAAGAAAAACGAAAGGTCGATGCAAACCTGATACCAAGTACAGCTATGAATTCTAGTTTTGGATAACATTTATAAATGCAGAGGGATCTAAGCCAACAAACTTAATCGTTCGAAATCGAGTGGCGAATTCGCTAAGCTGAGAGTTTAGAATCTGCACACCATAGTAGTAAGCATTTAAACTAATATTTCGATTTTAACATCTGTAACATCATACAACCGACTAAATAATAAAAAAGTCACGGATTCTATTGAAGCTCTTAGTCAAGTAGTAAAAGTTTGTATAACTGTTCAATATAAAAATATTAACTTCGTAAATAGTATAAAAGTTCATTTTTAAGCATATAAACTACAAACAACATCGTCCCCATAGATTATTTATGTTAGAAGTAAATTTCCACATTATCAGTCTGATGACTATTTTAATCTGACTCAGTATAAAAGAAAGATATTTAAAAAAAATGAGTTTATAGTGAGTTCCTTTAACTAATTGATACGAATTTTTGGGATAAAGATGACGGTTTAGTCATATTGGTATTTCAATCCCAGAAAGACCTTGATATGTTTAAACGACCTTTCTAAATAATAAGGCAAATGTATATATGTATGATCAGAAAAGAACCCGGCAAACGCAAGCAAAGGTCCAGATTAGATCAATCATTGCCTGTTACCCCAAGTGGAGCATAGACCGCCTACCAGCATTCGCAAACCAATTCTGTCCTGGGCTTTCTTTTCCAGCCGGTCCCAAGTGCTCTCCACTCTCTTCATGTCTGCCTCCAATTCCCGACGCGATGTGTTCCTGGGTCTCCCTCTTTTCCTCTGGCCTTTAGAATCCCAAGTTAGTGCTTGTCTTGTGGCAAAGTTTGATGGTTTCCTCAATGTGTGTCCAATCCACCTCCGGCGTCTTTTCCTAATTTCTTCCTCGGCTGGAAGTTAGACTAGTTCTCTGCCACAACAGGTTGTTGTTGATGGTATCCGGCCAACGAATCCGAAGAATCTTACGCAGACAGTTGTTTATAAATACTTGTATCATCTGAAGGATACTTTTCGTAGTTCTCCAAGTTTCAGATTCATACAACAGAACTGTCTTCACATTTGTATTGAAAATTTTGACTTTTATGTTGTCTGACAGTTGGTTTCAGTTCCTGGTGTTTCTCAGCTGTAGAGTTGCTACTCTTGCCTTACCGATCCGCGCCTTCGCATCCAAATCAGACCATCCGAGTTTATTGATGACACTACTCAAGTATGTGAAAGTTTCCACATCTTCCAGAGATTCTCCATCAAGTGTAATTGGGTTGGTGTTCGTTATTTTGTATCGAAGGATTTTGCCTTTCTGTTTGTGTATGTTGAGGCCTACTGCTGCCGAGGCTGCTGCTATATTGTTCTACTTCATCTGTATTTGCTCCTGTGTGTGAGATAGAGGAGCTAGGTTGGTTATCAACAAAGTCCAAGTCATCTAGTTGCGTCGATGCTGTCCATTGTATTCCGAGAGTGTCTTCAGATGTTGCAGTTTTCATGATCTAGTCTATGACCAGTAGGAAGAGGAAGGGCGAGAGTAAGCAGCCTTGTCTGACACCGGTCTTTACTTCGAATGAATCGGCGAGCTGACCTCCATGCACGATTTTACAATGTAGTCCGTCGTAAGGATTCGGGTACGCCATAATGTCGTAGAAGGCTCCATCATATTCTCCTATCCACGCTGTCGAATGCTTTTCCGTAATCGAGGAAACTGATGTAAAGTGATGAGTTCCATTCAATTGATTGTTCAACGATAAACTGTAGTGTCGTGATTTGGTCGGTACATGACCGATTCTTACGGAATCCGGTCCGTTGGTCTCGAAGTTGGGCATCGACTGGGTCTTTTATTCTGTTCAATAACACTCTGTTAAAGGCTTTTCCTGGTACTGAAAGTATAGTGATGCCTCTGTAGTTTTCGTAATTGCTAAGATCTTTCGTCGGTATCTCGATGAAACACCCTTTTTGCCAGTCTGTTGGCATCTGTTCTCCCTCCCAAATCTTCCTAAAGAGAGTGTGGAGCATCTTTGCAGTTACTCCTATATCTGAATTCAGTGCCTCAGCTGGTATGTTGTCTAGTCCTACTGACTTGCCACTGTGGATTTGACATTCCGATGGCCATTTTGATTTCTTCGATTGGTGGTGGGTCGGTGTTTATAGGGAGATCCGTGGCTGCTGCTTCGATGACTGATGAGTTCAGTGGGGGTGGTCAATTCAGGAGTTCTTCGAAGTGTTCTGCCCACCTGTTTTGTTGTTCATGCACTTCAGTGATTGGTTTGCCAGCCTTGTTCTTGATTGGCAGTTCTGGCTTACTGAATTTCCCAGCTAGTTTCTTCGCTGCATCGTATAGGTGTTTTGTGTTTCCTTCTTTTACAGCTTTTTCAGTAGTCATTGTTAGGTCCTCAACAAATTTCCGTCTTTCCGTCCTGATGCTCCTCTTCACTTGCTTGTTGGCTTCTGTGTATTCGGCCTGTGCCTTGGCTTTCTCTGGTCTTGTCCGGCTGTTATTAATCGCTGCTCTGCCTTTTTTGGATCTTGTCCAGAGTACCAACAGAAATTCATTCTTTTTGGTGTTGTTCCTTGGGATCCAAAACTTTCTGACATGTTGAAGTTGTTGTTTCTTTAATCTCTTTCCAGTTGTCTTTCATATTAGTTCCACCTTTTTCTAGTATATCATGAAATGCCTGGAACTTATTATCGAGAGTTATTTTGAATTCGTTGCGTTTGTTAGTATCCCGGAGAAGAGCAATATTAAATTTTTGTAATACTGCTGCTCCAGTCGTTCGACCACATCTGCATCAATAAGAAATTTAGAAGGACCACAGAAGACGTAAGAACAAGGAGAGGAGCTGACATAGCTTCCAGCCGAGGAAGAAATTAGGAAAAGACGCCAGAGGTGGATTGGACACACATTGAGGAAACCATCAAACTTTGCCACAAGACAAGCACTAACTTGGGATTCTAAAGGCCAGAGGAAAAGAGGGAGACCCAGGAACACATCGCGTCGGGAATTGGAGGCAGACATGAAGAGAGTGGAGAGCACTTGGGACCGGCTGGAAAAGAAAGCCCAGGACAGAATTGGTTTGCGAATGCTGGTAAGAGGTCTATGCTCCACTTGGGGTAACAAGCAATGATGATGATGATGACGATGATGATGAATTATCTGGAGCTTGACCGTCATGCCCAAGGAACGATTGTTTGAGGTCGGTTGCACACGGCAGTTTTGGAAAAGATTTTGTTGTTATAGCTCCGTACATGTTTAGGCCCTACTGCCGGAGACAGGATCCTGTGGAGTATGGTGAGTTAGGCACTTTTAGAATCGAACTTTTCTAACCCCACCTTTCCTTTGTGAGAAGGCAGCATCGCTGTTATGCTGGTTGTCGGAGGGAAACATCTTATCTTAGTCACACCTCTGTAAAGTCAGCAGTATGACTTCGCCCTGAAAACTCATATTTACTGCTTTTAGTCTTACCGCTCTTCAACCGGTCTGCCTGGCATAGCAGAACTTCGAGGAACGATCGTTTTAGCCAGTATAGCCTGATTGAGCCATCACGATAGGCAAACTGAACCATTACGTCAAGGTAGCAGTACGGTCTGGTAAGATGAATGTGAAACAAGAGTGTTGCATATTTACACAAACTCTTAGTTACTTACCACGTGCTTGGGTACTTACTTCAGAAATGTTATTGGTAAGTACTTGAAGTAAGAATTACAAGCAGTGACAATTAAGGATAAGTAAAACACAATATATTATCGGCTTAACCAATTACCCGATAAAGTCAATTACCTCTTTAGGGACAAATATTAACAGTCTTGTTCGTTTGATATTTTCCGACTGATCCACTTCACAATGTTTAATTACTGATATACACGAGCTGAACTCCGGTGGTATGATATAAGCAATTCTAGATAAAATAGTAAAAAACTCATCATAAGAGAAATTGCACAACAACAGCATACATAAACCACAAAAATAGAACTTTTTAATAAGTATAAAGCTAATTGTTGTCTGTAATGTTCTATATACCCGTGGATCACACGGTTTTATCCAAACTTCCCTTGATAGTACTAGAATATTGAAAGTTCAATAGATCTATAGACTGAAGGACTAACTACTAACGCCAGTGACAATGAATTGACATTTCAGTAGTATGATAAATAGCCGACCATCGAACTGAGTTGATATCCGATTACTTCAACTTTGTGATATTTCGAGAGTGAGTTATGCTAGGAACCCAAATAAAAAAGCATAGTGTTAGTGAGAATATCACAGGAAAAGGTTACGGACAATAAAGTTGTGAATTTTGTAACTAATCTGAGGCAACGTCTCAAGGATTAGCCCAAGAGATTCTTAAAAGTAGCTGTCCAGTATTAATAAATGAACTGACTAATATTTGAACTAGTCTAGAAACTGGATGCGATCCCAAATGACTGATCTCTGTTGCTAGTCGCCAAAGTTTATAGGAAAGGAGAGAAATTCTCAGTCATCAGTTTATCTAACATGAATAAATAAATGATGCACCATTTAATTCTTAACTGACTATGTTTACTATATTTAGTCCCTTTTGCAACCATTGATATTATTACTACGTCGGTGTTCATCGTGTCATAATGAGGTAGTGTGGTAACTTGTACTCATGCACATATGCGAGGTCCTACGTTAGCCATGGTCGAATAACTTGTTTGAAACAGGTACTGAAGCTGTTTCCTGTGTCTATAGTTTATTTTTGCATAAAGTTGCAACACCTGAACTTAGTGCATGAAGGCATTCCAATTTAAAGTTGTAATCTTAGTTATTCATTTAAAATAATACCGGGAGCAGTCCGGTTATGTATGGGCCCAGACTACCCGTTTAAGTAAAGAATAGTGGCATCATCATTAATTCAAAATACTACAGAATGACTATAAATTATCCGAGAATACAAACCATTCCTTAGAACGAATAGTTTACCTTTCATAGTCTGCCTTGGGAGGACTTTCAGCAATTTTGAATACCTTCGTGACCGCCAACTGTCTTAAAATAGACATGCTAGCCACACGATCGATCGCCTTCAACAAATGTGGATCCACAAGCAGGATCTTTTCGCCTGGTAACTGAAATCTACTAAACATGATTTGAAAATTACTATACCATGGAAAAGACCTTCCCAAAATCTCTAAGAACGGACTGACGTAGGCATTCAGTTGCGAATGACATTTGCAGTCAAGTTGTTGGTGGGTCTGCTTCTAGGACAGAGGTGCCATGTCGTAAGATAAGACCTGAAAATACGACAGGATATGAAAAGACATTAGTCAACAATTCACTAGGTGAACACTGCTTTTGGGTACAATCATGAACTAAGAGACACGTAGTGACAGGGATTGCATAAAAGTTTAAAGTTCGGTTGCAGACATTAATCCTCCTAAAAAGATCCGACAGTGAACTCCTAAGTTTACAGATACACGTATGCACAGAAAAAGATGATTTTTCGATGTAAACTTATTTATATACATAATAATTCAGTGACATCTAGCTGAAAACACTTGCAGTTTTCAACTTTACATTTTGTTCAAATACTCAAATAACTAGCGACTTAGTCAAAAAAGATAAAATCTAGCCTCTATAATTGTGTTTACCTTGGAGGAATGCTGTGTTCTGGAGAAAGCGATTGTGCAGAGTAGTACTGAAATATAACACTCACTTCTGTGCACATACATACAGCTGTATTTGTCCATCTGTTGCATAAATAAGAATTGGTACGCACATTTTTATAGTGTAAGTGGGTTTTCGTCATTTCTTTATGTAAATTATTTAGCATACAGTAAACCAAACTAAGCACACTAGACTTAAAACCATGACTTATTATTCTCGCTAACCTGTAGTTTAATCCTGCCACACAATGCTAGCAACTAGGACAGATATACCCCAAACTTTCCTTTGGACAACAACAAGAGAAAAAGTAAACCTCTTCACTGACATGCACATCTGAAGCGCTAATACATATATGCAAAATGAGAATCTGTCATAATGGTAAAAAGTAGCACAATTTAGTAATCTGGGCTATAAAACTGCAGCGTAACACCCTGGCTTTTGTAGCTGTTTGCGTCTTGCTAGAAGGTAAGATGTATTAAAGAGGATTGTGGAGACAGGTCTGTGCGAATGGATCTATAGCACAGACGAGAAAAGGTGAGCAGACTGCTCATTAAGTACATCAAATGCACTTTTACGTAAATTTGCAAGGAAGTGACAATATTAAGCAGGAGCACAATAACAAACTAATGCAATCAAACATCCAAAACAAGGAACTAAAAGCGTCTTACGACCCGTTAAACTGAGACACACTGACGTAACACGTGTTATTAGCAGCTATTGACAGGCAGAGATCTAAAAACCACAGAAAACAACGTTAATCAGGAACTTTACGCAAAGTGAGAACACAGAGTAACAGCCACAGGTTTTTATTATTTAAAAATCAAACGACGCGGTTCTAGTACAAAAGGAGAGGTTATTTACAAGATAGTCTCATACGTCATCGTGCAAGTTCATTTTGCACAGGGCTCACTCCTCTTCTTCCAACACGTTCATCCTTGATCGCATTGAAATAGAAAGAGAACAGATCCACGTTAATAACATCGTACATAGTAATTTCAACACTTACACCGCCCCCTCTCCTAGTGAGGCACTGTCCTCAGTGCCTGCTCTCGGGTATGAATATGCCGTCCCTCCTTCCGATGGTATTTCACAAAAGCTAGTGGCAGGTAGTGGATCGGCGAACTCAGCATCGGCAGCAAGTGTCATCCGATCTGGTTTCAATTGGTTGTAGTGCACCGTTATCACGTCATCCTGAGGTGGTTGCAAGTTGCATAGAACAAACGTAGTGGGGGATCGGATGAGAACAATTTCGAAGGGGCCTTGCCATATTTTGGTGGAATTTACTGCAAATCCCGATGATTCCAGTCAAAGCGGCACCCGCTTAGACTCCTCGTCAACCGCCACTGCTTGAAACTTCATCAGATTATTCTGTTTGGAAACTTCGGGTCACAGCGTATCTACGTAAAGTTCCAACGTCTGAACATTTTGATTATCTTTTATCTTATCTGGATGACGAAGCAGTAAAAAGAGCAACAGCCAACGGCTTTGCTGCAAGCAATTCACTAGCTCAAAATTGGAAAATTCTAGACGACTGTTTCTCTCTACCTGTGGACACCCAGCAAGTGACCATTCAGTTCTTAGCACGTCACCAGAAAAAGAGTGAAAACGCGATCGATTATCTCCATTCCTTGCAGCAGATAGCAGCCCAGGCTTTTCCTCATCTAGATGCCATAGGGCGAGAGGATTTGGTACGCTGTCGTTTCGTCGAGGGCTTGATGCCTAGCCCATTAAAGGGACACTTTCTTCGGATGCCACCAGTCGATACACTCGATTTGAAAAGGACAACACTTAGATTCCTAACTGCTGAAAGACTAACTAGTTCGTCAGAGACGCAAAGATCAATTGTGATGACGGTGGAGCAAGCTACAGAAGCTAGCCGCTTAGATAATTTTCAGAGAGCAGCGGCTATTAAACACCTTCCCAGCCGGGACGTCACTCGTGGACAGTCAAGCTCGATGTGGAATAGACAGCCGTCCTGACAAGAGGATAACTGGTAAAGACACGGCTTACCTGAGTTGTGGAGGCGGTTATGGCCACATCTCCTAGCATTCCTGCCGAATCGTCTGCAGTAGCCGCATTCTGTCTGATGGCCTTGATAGTTGCTCCACGACGGCTGTCTATTCCACATCGAGCTTGACTGTCCACGAGTGACGTCCCGGCTGGGAAGGTGTTTAATAGCCGCTGCTCTCTGAAAATTATCTAAGCGGCTAGCTTCTGTAGCTTGCTCCACCGTCATCACAATTGATCTTTGCGTCTCTGACGAACTAGTTAGTCTTTCAGCAGTTAGGAATCTAAGTGTTGTCCTTTTCAAATCGAGTGTATCGACTGGTGGCATCCGAAGAAAGTGTCCCTTTAATGGGCTAGGCATCAAGCCCTCGACGAAACGACAGCGTACCAAATCCTCTCGCCCTATGGCATCTAGATGAGGAAAAGCCTGGGCTGCTATCTGCTGCAAGGAATGGAGATAATCGATCGCGTTTTCACTCTTTTTCTGGTGACGTGCTAAGAACTGAATGGTCACTTGCTGGGTGTCCACAGGTAGAGAGAAACAGTCGTCTAGAATTTTCCAATTTTGAGCTAGTGAATTGCTTGCAGCAAAGCCGTTGGCTGTTGCTCTTTTTACTGCTTCGTCATCCAGATAAGATAAAAGATAATCAAAATGTTCAGACGTTGGAACTTTACGTAGATACGCTGTGACCCGAAGTTTCCAAACAGAATAATCTGATGAAGTTTCAAGCAGTGGCGGTTGACGAGGAGTCTAAGCGGGTGCCGCTTTGACTGAAATCACCGGGGGTTCGTTTAAGTTCTCGTCACGTTTTCCTGTAAACACCTCCATCACCAGTTGTAACACATGTTATTAGCAGCTATTGACAGGCAGAGATCTAAAAACCACAGAAAACAACGTTAATCAGGAACTTTACGCAAAGTGAGAACACAGAGTAACAGCCACAGGTTTTTATTATTTAAAAATCAAACGACGCGGTTCTAGTACAAAAGGAGAGGTTATTTACAAGATAGTCTCATACGTCATCGTGCAAGTTCATTTTGCACAGGGCTCACTCCTCTTCTTCCAACACGTTCATCCTTGATCGCATTGAAATAGAAAGAGAACAGATCCACGTTAATAACATCGTACATAGTAATTTCAACACTTACACCGCCCCCTCTCCTAGTGAGGCACTGTCCTCAGTGCCTGCTCTCGGGTATGAATATGCCGTCCCTCCTTCCGATGGTATTTCACAAAAGCTAGTGGCAGGTAGTGGATCGGCGAACTCAGCATCGGCAGCAAGTGTCATCCGATCTGGTTTCAATTGGTTGTAGTGCACCGTTATCACGTCATCCTGAGGTGGTTGCAAGTTGCATAGAACAAACGTAGTGGGGGATCGGATGAGAACAATTTCGAAGGGGCCTTGCCATATTTTGGTGGAATTTACTGCAAATCCCGATGATTCCAGTCAAAGCGGCACCCGCTTAGACTCCTCGTCAACCGCCACTGCTTGAAACTTCATCAGATTATTCTGTTTGGAAACTTCGGGTCACAGCGTATCTACGTAAAGTTCCAACGTCTGAACATTTTGATTATCTTTTATCTTATCTGGATGACGAAGCAGTAAAAAGAGCAACAGCCAACGGCTTTGCTGCAAGCAATTCACTAGCTCAAAATTGGAAAATTCTAGACGACTGTTTCTCTCTACCTGTGGACACCCAGCAAGTGACCATTCAGTTCTTAGCACGTCACCAGAAAAAGAGTGAAAACGCGATCGATTATCTCCATTCCTTGCAGCAGATAGCAGCCCAGGCTTTTCCTCATCTAGATGCCATAGGGCGAGAGGATTTGGTACGCTGTCGTTTCGTCGAGGGCTTGATGCCTAGCCCATTAAAGGGACACTTTCTTCGGATGCCACCAGTCGATACACTCGATTTGAAAAGGACAACACTTAGATTCCTAACTGCTGAAAGACTAACTAGTTCGTCAGAGACGCAAAGATCAATTGTGATGACGGTGGAGCAAGCTACAGAAGCTAGCCGCTTAGATAATTTTCAGAGAGCAGCGGCTATTAAACACCTTCCCAGCCGGGACGTCACTCGTGGACAGTCAAGCTCGATGTGGAATAGACAGCCGTCCTGACAAGAGGATAACTGGTAAAGACACGGCTTACCTGAGTTGTGGAGGCGGTTATGGCCACATCTCCTAGCATTCCTGCCGAATCGTCTGCAGTAGCCGCATTCTGTCTGATGGCCTTGATAGTTGCTCCACGACGGCTGTCTATTCCACATCGAGCTTGACTGTCCACGAGTGACGTCCCGGCTGGGAAGGTGTTTAATAGCCGCTGCTCTCTGAAAATTATCTAAGCGGCTAGCTTCTGTAGCTTGCTCCACCGTCATCACAATTGATCTTTGCGTCTCTGACGAACTAGTTAGTCTTTCAGCAGTTAGGAATCTAAGTGTTGTCCTTTTCAAATCGAGTGTATCGACTGGTGGCATCCGAAGAAAGTGTCCCTTTAATGGGCTAGGCATCAAGCCCTCGACGAAACGACAGCGTACCAAATCCTCTCGCCCTATGGCATCTAGATGAGGAAAAGCCTGGGCTGCTATCTGCTGCAAGGAATGGAGATAATCGATCGCGTTTTCACTCTTTTTCTGGTGACGTGCTAAGAACTGAATGGTCACTTGCTGGGTGTCCACAGGTAGAGAGAAACAGTCGTCTAGAATTTTCCAATTTTGAGCTAGTGAATTGCTTGCAGCAAAGCCGTTGGCTGTTGCTCTTTTTACTGCTTCGTCATCCAGATAAGATAAAAGATAATCAAAATGTTCAGACGTTGGAACTTTACGTAGATACGCTGTGACCCGAAGTTTCCAAACAGAATAATCTGATGAAGTTTCAAGCAGTGGCGGTTGACGAGGAGTCTAAGCGGGTGCCGCTTTGACTGAAATCACCGGGGGTTCGTTTAAGTTCTCGTCACGTTTTCCTGTAAACACCTCCATCACCAGTTGTAACACATGTTATTAGCAGCTATTGACAGGCAGAGATCTAAAAACCACAGAAAACAACGTTAATCAGGAACTTTACGCAAAGTGAGAACACAGAGTAACAGCCACAGGTCTTTATTATTTAAAAATCAAACGACGCGGTTCTAGTACAAAAGGAGAGGTTATTTACAAGATAGTCTCATACGTCATCGTGCAAGTTCATTTTGCACAGGGCTCACTCCTCTTCTTCCAACACGTTCATCCTTGATCGCATTGAAATAGAAAGAGAACAGATTCACGTTAATAACATCGTACATAATTTCAACACTGTTACGCTGACCTACGTCGAAGTGCGCAGACACGTAACAACCTTGAGAAGTAGTGTGTCTAATTAATTAAATAAATAAAAGACTTGGCCATAACCCACTGTGATAATCTAAGTTTGTTTTATGGTGGATATTACTGTTTAGGAACATGTCTAAAGGAGGACCTAATAAATAATGGGACTGCAAAAATCTTACTCAACTCTGCTTAAATGATTGCATCCTGTAGTGTACAGGAGGTTTACAGGGAATGTGGTCTTGGTGCATAATCTAGTCATAACCCTCCTTATCCTAACAAATTGATGGTAAGACTCAGTCCCAAAATGGAGCCCAGAGAACACTTCTATACAGCTGAACATTGAAGAGCCCGTGTAAAGTTCTGTGCTAACGTTTGTGGTTTCAATAAACAAACATCATGTAAAAAAAGAAAATCACTAGTACTTGTCACCATGTAAATCTACTACCCTCAGAAACCATTTTACAAGTTTATGGTCTTTTCGGTAAGCTAATAATTGAATTTAAAATTAAATAAATCGAATAACTTCAAAACTCTATACCATATATATCTATACACATGGATAAAATTGTGGCGGTAAATAGTCCCCAAAATAAATAGTTACATAGGTTTCGACATAAATGCTGACCATCTTTGATTTAGCGGACACTACTAAGTTGAAGGCGCTCGGTCACGCATCATCACCAGATCACGTCACGCCGTACCGTTAAAAGCAACTCTCTCTAGTTTGCCAGCCTAGATGTTGATATCCCGTTGCCGCTCCACTCACTATCAAATATAACTTCTCTTCCACCCTTCATTGCCTTCTGATTTCTTCTCATTCGTAAGAGTGTGTTCAATCGTTAGAAGTTGCTCTGGTAATAATCCAAACGTAACTTGGTCATATACCGGGTGCACCTTCATTGGTGAGTACGACGTGTTCTGGACACGTTCATAACTGTGAGTTCGTTCCTGTTTATAGTTTTTAACAGTATTTTAGGTGTGATTATCATTTTTTGCACGTTTTAATCGCATTTATTTTTATGTTTTCATGTATTGCATATATAGCATGACTGATCAGACTCCTAAGTTCATTAAGATTAAAACTCCCACACCACGAACTTCCAGCCCATTCCTTTCTGGACAGAAAACATAGAAGCTTGGTTCTGCTACGCAGAAGCCGAGTTTCGAGACCACGCTGTAACAGATCCACGTGTTCAATTCCTTGCCGTCGTAAGGTCACTTCCGCATGAATTGAACAGGTACGTCACCCCCTTTTATTCAGCCCTGACTGCCTAGAACCTTATAACCAGCTCAAAAGATCGATTCTCGAACGCGGAGATTTATCCGACAAACAACGTCTTGATGAGTTGTTCAACACCATCGAGCTAGGTAGTGGATTAGCGACGGAAATGTTGTCGCGCATGCGAGAAGTGATTGGTCAACGCACCTTCGACTATGGTCTTTTCCACGAACTTTTCTTATCAAAACTGCCACAACAAGTGTAATCAGTTCTGGCAACGCTTAATAACAACCCAGTAGATGAACTAGCTTCATCTGCTGATCGAATTCTGGAAATCACCAGAACTCGCAATAATCAGGTTTATTCCATTACCGAAAAACCTCAGGCCACCGAAAACGACGTAAAGAAATTGTGTAATACTCTTTCTCGTTTTCTTGACCTGAAGGAAAGACATCGACCGAACGATTCTCGTCGACGAAGTACGTCACGGAGAAGGTCGTCGTCTCGACCTCGACGAAACGAAAATTCACATTGGTGTTGGCACCACAACACCTATGGAAAAAATTCCAAGAAGTGTAGAGACCCCTGTTGTTTCCCTAGACATAAACCGATTGTTGACGTATCGGGAAACTATTCCGCCGGCACTCCTTAGCGGCAACCGTAGCCGGTGGAAGCAGCCGCCTGTTATTTATCACTGAAGTGATAACGAAGGTTCGCTACCTCGTCGATACTGGCGCAGAAGTTAGCGTTCTTCCTGCAGCTCCATCTGATCGCCACCGTGGAGCTGCGTTCGATTTACAGGCAGCCGATAGAAAACATATAGCTACGTATGGCAAACGATACGTCTACTTAAACGTGGGTTTACGAAAACCCATACACTGGGTTTTCAACCTTCGCCGATGTGAAAATACCTATCATAGGCACGGATTTACTTAGCCACTAAAACTTGCTTGTGGATCCTAGTAAAAAGAGACTGGTGGATGATAACACAAATCTCTACATTCGTGGAACCTCTGCAACAGGTTGTAGCTTATGCTCTCTTCGTTTTAAACATTTAATTAACCCTTATTTTCAGCCGATACTCGACAAGTATCCAGATCTAAATAAGGTGTCATCGAAATTATCATGTGTAACCATCTATGTTACACATCACATCACGACTACAGGTCAACCTGTATTCTCCAAAGCACGCCGACTGGCGCCTGAAAAACTAAGGATTGCGATAAACAAATCCGATCATATGATTGACTTGGGAATAATTCGACCTTCCAGTAGTCCACGGTCATCTCCATTACATATGGTCCCGAAGAAAGATAGCAATGACTTGCGTCCCACCGGTGATTACCGACGTCTTAACGCCCAAACTACGCCTGATCGTTACCCTTTACCGCACATCCACGATTTAGCGGCCACCCTTAAGGGAATGACAATATTTTCAAAACTCGACTTGGTAAAGGCGTACAACCAAATACCTATGTCTGAAAATGATATTCCGAAAACCGCTATCGTAACTCCATTTGGCCTTTACGAATTCCTTCGAATGCCTTTCGGGTTGAGGAACGCAGCACAAACATTCCAACGTTTCATTGATGACGTGTTCCGCGGGCTTCACTATGTCCATGCATACGTCGACGACTGCCTGATAGCAAGCCCAGACGAGGTAACACATATGAAAAACTTGGACACAGTCTTTAGAAGACTGCAACAATATGGAGTAACCATAAACACACAGAAATGCCAAATCGGAACAACCTCATTGGACTTCCTGGGGCATACTATTAATGCTAATGGTATACAACCCCAAAAACACAAGGTGATGGTTATTCTGGAATACCCGGAACCAACCACCATCAAGCAGTTGCGAGCTGTCAATGGGTTGGTAAGTTTCTACAGACGGTTTATACCGAACTGTGCATCTATCATGCAGCCACTAACGGATCAGCTTCGTGGAAATAAAAAAGTGGTCACAATCGATGCAGACTCAAAGAAAGCCTTTACTGCGACTAAAGAAGCAATAGCCAATGTGACTATGCTCGCACATCACAATACTGAAGCTCCTGTCAGCATCGCGGTTGACGCATCTGACTCAGCGTTTGGCGCAGTTCTGCAACAATGGACTGACGAAGCTTGGCAACCTTTAGCATTCTTCTCAAGACGACTAAACGATACCGAATCGAGGTACAGCACTTTTGAACGTTAACCATGTACTGTGATGTACGACATTTTCAACATTCCATCGAAGGCCGGGAATTTATAATATTCACCGACCATAAACCACTAACGTTTTTTATGGTCATCTTCAGATAACTGCTCTCCACAGGAGTCGCGTCATCTAGACTACATTTCCCAGTTCTCTACTGATATACGACATATATCTGGAGCTAACAATGTAGCTGCCGACGCCTTATCACGAATACATGCCTTGAATCGTATCCAAGGCATCGACCTTGTTGAACTAGCTCGACTTCAAAATGAAGACAATGATCTTCATCGCGAGTTATCCACAACAATGCTTAAACTCCATACAAAAACGATTGGAAAAGGTAAGAACACTTTAATTTGTGATTATTCTACAGGTACAGCCCGTCCAATCGTTCCCAAGAGTTATCGACGAGTCATCTTCGACACATTGCACAACCTCTTTCATCCTGGAGTTCGTGCCACGTCTAAACTGATTTCCCAGAGATTTTGCTGGCCAAGGATGAATAAAGACATCAAGGAATGGGCACGCTTCTGTGTGGCCTGCCAAAAGAGCAAAGTAATTCAGCACAATAAATGTCCTCTTGGAACTTTCCCAACTCCCGACGCTCGATTTGACCATGTCCACCTTGATTTAGTAGGACCCTTACCAGAATCAAATGGATTTTCCTATCTTTTGACATGCGTGGACCGTTTTACACGCTGGCCAGAAGCGATTCCACTGAAAGACATCACTAGTGAAACGATTGCTCGCGCTTTCGTTGGACTATGGATAGTGAATTTGGTCGTCCATCTACAATAACGACAGATTGTGGACGTCAGTTTGAATCTGGATTGTTCCACTCTCTGGCAAAACTTCTTGGAGCGACGCGCTTCCGAACAACAGCCTACCATCCACAATCTAACGGTTTGGTAGAAAGATTTCATCGACAGCTGAAAGCATCACTTTCAGCTACAAACATCTCGCAGTGAACAGAGGCTTTGCCACTAGTCTTACTCGGAATTCGAAGCATGGTAAGAGAAAATGTCGCATGCAGTGTGTCTGAATTAGTTTATGGAACGACTCTTCGATTACCAGGTGAGTTTGTGGAAACCGCTTCCACCTCGACAAACTTGGATATAAATTCTTACGTGAACCGGCTTACAAATGCTATGCGTTCAGTTAAGCCAGTTCAAACTCGACGACAATCGACAGACACTTTTATCCAACCCGCCTTAAAATATAGTACACACGTTTTTGTACGTCGTGACGCTCTAAGCCGACCTCTTGATGCGACTTACGAAGGACCATACAAGGTTTTGAAACGTGAAATAAAGTACTATACGATCGATAAGAATGGACACGAAGAGAACGTCAGCATTGACTGCCTCAAAGAAGCTTACCTAGAAGGTAAACCCTTCGATGTCTAACTCGCCACAACACCGTCGAAACTCAACATGAGCAAAGTCGCCATGCCTCAAGCAACAACCAACAAGCAAGTGGAAATTCAGAAGAGCTCCATAACGTTGAGAGCTACACGTTCTGGTAGAAATGTACGATTTCCAGAACACTTAGATGAATATTACGTCTATTAATATTCTTTTCTAATTTTCCACTGTGTATTGTGAAGTTTATATATATAAAATTAAAAAATTGAATAAAAATACCATTTTTTTAAACTTTACGGTATGCGTTTTTTACACATTTTCGTATGTTTAAAAAAAAATATCAAAAAATCTTTTTTATTCATGCTAGCGTTGTCAACATTTTATGCGTTTTTGTAGCTGTATTAAGCCGCCAAATTGTTTTTAAATATATATATAAACGAAAGGCACATATTTAAAAATTTTCTTTTTTTCGGATTTCCAGGACGCCTGAAAACGACCATAAGAAAATAGAAGAGCACGATTACATTTTGTACAATTTTTTTTATATGTAACGACACTTTAGCATGGGCACTGACGGCCAGAAGCTGCACAACATCCAAGCTATCAAAGGAACGTTTACCAATGTTTAACGCATTGGGTTTTATCGTTTGGCTGGAACGTCATAAGGTCCTCACGAACCCATTAGGGGGAAGTGAGCTTTAGCGGTAAATAATCCTCAAAATAAATAGTTACATAGGTTTCGACATAGATGCTGACCATCTTTGATTTAGCGGACACTACTAAGTTGAAGGCGCTCGGTCACGCATCATCACCAGATCACGTCACGCCGTACCGTTAAAAGCAACTCTCTCTAGTTTGCCAGCCTAGATGTTGATATCCCGTTGCCGCTCCACTCACTATCAAATATAACTTCTCTTCCATCCTTCATTGCCTTCTGATTTCTTCTCATTCGTAAGAGTGTGTTCAATCGTTAGAAGTTGCTCTGGTAATAATCCAAACGTAACTTGGTCATATACCGGGTGCACCTTCAAAATCAAGGTGCTGGAAGTACGCCACTTTTATTCACAAAAATAGGTAACCATGTGTTTTAGCTTATAGTAAAATTCAGTACACGACTGTCGATTTTGTTAATTACCCAAAATCTAGTGACTAGATATAATGGAAACAAATTTGACTAGTTAGTAAGGATTTTCTATGCTGTTGGAAATTTATTATTATGACCTGATAAGATGAAAATCAAATTATCGTCGTTACATCATACTGGGTGTTGAAACATGTAATGTCTATTCATATATACCGAAAAAGGGTTAATATCCAGGTGCTAAGAGGAATCTGAATAGTTAGTAAACAAAATGAATTAACGAGGCAACAACTAGCTCTAAGATGAAGTGACGAATTGATGGTCTGACAATGGCAGAATAGTTAGATGAAAAGCAGAATAGGGATAGACAAAAATCACAGAGGATTGCAATGTGAGGTATAAGTGGAGATTGTAAGACTCGACTTTAAAAACTGAACAAACTTTTGGTTGGTTCCTGAATAAATAATAACAAAGTTTAACACTCGCACTGGAAGCAGAACAACGATAATCACAATGAGTGTTGCAAAAGTCGCTGCAAACTTTATGATTTAGCCGAAATGTCGTCAACTCGATAATAACGTAGATTTTCAAAGAAAAACCCTGGCTTATTTTAAACATTTGTCACGAGTTGAGGCGAGTAGACAAATACAAGTATCTGTGATTGTTCTGCAGAATGAAAATTACCGAAAAATAATAATGTTTAATGCATCACAGAATTTTCAACCGAACATTTGTTTAAGCTTACATTCACCAAAGATTTATTTTGTTGACCAAATTTGCCTCTTCACCACGTATATAAATTTATGGAAGTTAACATTTTATACACAGTAGACATTTTGTCACCAACATCTGTACTTAACAAACCAACCTGAACTCACTTAGTTTATAAAAGCAATCTCTGCCAATTTATCTGTGTCACTCATTAGAGGTAACAATTCACTTCAACTAATAAATGCATAGTTTGGAGGCAGTTCATCGAAACTGTTGTTCCGTATCTCGTTTAATAAGTGACTTACAAAATTACAATTCAAATAATGGATACATTCAATGTTAGTAATGTATAACAACTCTTTAGGATGAACTTGTATATTCCCGTTGATTTGTTATGGACTGAAGCTGGTCAGTCATTGTGGTGAAGGCGGTGGCGTTCTACACGAAACGAACTGGGTTCTAATCCAACTGTGAACATTAACATCGCGATGAAGGTACATCCAGCCGATGAGTCCCAAATAGGACGAAACGTGCGTCCTGGATTCCACTTGCCAGTCACAATCCAACTTATATAGTAAAACAACTTTGTTTCTATTTGTCTCATTATATTTATGATTGTGTAGAGGTTACTGTTACTCCTAACACTATGATGTTTGTACTGCATATTTCTTTATTGCTGTGTTTTATTTAACGTCAGTGTGTTGTACGATTTGTGGTGATTGATTCTTTGGGTTTAAATATATGTCTCTCGCATTTTCATTTCAGACTTCTTGAATATACGCGTAATTTGCGATTGTTATGGGTGTATAAATCTTGTTACTATTGAGACCAAAGTTACTGACAAATATATAGTTATTGGATCCAACGAAGTTGCAAATTCAGCAATAAAAATTGGTACCGACATGGTCACCCCCGGTTAACTGGTGAGCTACATGGACTTTGAGGAGACTAATATTATTACATAAAATAAAGTCTAGATTGTTGTCACCTCTTATGAAATGAATGACGAATTGTCGAAAAACATGGGTAGGAATAGTGCACAAAAGTTCACCATGCTCAGGTAGACCGGAGTCGGTATTCCAATCAATATCTGTAAGGTTAAAGTCACCACATATGACCTTATTGTCATATGAAAGAGAAGTGACTTCTATAAAACGAGTTGGTGAGAGTGTGTCTTCTAAGTAAGTGACAAATACTTCAATGATCAAACACAGTCATCACTCCATGCGCCCATAACCAAAATATACGGGCTCATATGCAGAAAGTTTAACGTCAAGATTTCTTTCAAATAGGAATTCTAGAAACTGTGTGAAATGGAGGTATAAAATACACACTGATCCATAGTATAAGATCCACAATTATCTAGGAATTGAAAAATAAGATCAACTACTAGTTGGCAAATTAAAAGCGTATACAGAAGACGAGACAAAAGGAGGCGGATCACATATAAAGTGAACATGTATTGATGAAAATGAAGTTCTATTGAAAATACAGGTTCGTTCTAACATAACAAGCATGTTCAATAATGTACAATAAACAAGGCATAGTAAAATTTATTAAATAAAACACAAAAGTGTCCACTAAATGATCGTTAAGACAAGTCTAAATTTCCAGCGCGACATTTCATGTGGATATTAGCTGTTATTTACTATAGAACAGGCAGTGATACACGGGTAACGATGATTGAGTAAGAAATCGTCAGTCCGGCGATTAGAGTACTTACATAAGTTTTAATAATGAAGAACTCAAGGTGGAATAAAATGAGACAGTGTAATATGTCTTCGACAGGAAAGTGAAGTAGGGGTTAGGCGTAACAAGTGCTAAGAAGGGACAGAAGTAGCTATTGTTCTTGTAAATACTCTTATTTTTACTGTTCCTTTAATCGTAAAGTAAGCGGTACCTAGTACTCTCATTTATTTTCATTGGTCACTGGAGAACACTGAAAGTAATATCTAATTAAAAAGACACTTCTTTGATGGGGGGGGCATTTTCTGACTTAAAATATGTATCAAAAAGAAACGAAACAAATAGGAAGTAATAACAGTAAAAACTTTAATTTAAATGCCTACTTAAATGATTTGTTGAAATTAAGCCATAGAAATGGGATATAATTAGCTAGCACACATTACTGTTTGGCGATAGCATGAATAGATTTGCTAGAGGAGAAACGTAATGGATTGGATTAGTTAAAAATAACAAACGCTTGTCGAAACAGTTTTCAGAAGACTGCTTAGTCTACTTCAGTTATGTGTACTTCAAAAACTGTACTTCTATTACTATTTTATCCCTCTCACTTCATCCTCCTATGTTATCCATTATCTGTTTTTATACATTTTTAATTTATAAGTAATAACTAGTCTATGTGTAAACTATTCTTCCAGTTACCTGTTACTATTGTACTCGTTTTAACGTTATTTTTTCAATTGGCCATCTATGTTGTCAGGTATGTAAGTGAATGCGTGAAATATAAAAACTTCTGATCGTCATGCTCAGTTATCTTATGATCTACTCTTCGGCTATGGACTAACAGGCTCAGGGGAACGGTAGAGATATCAATCAATCAGTTTAACTGTTCACTGCTACCAGAGTGGTTGCGGCGGGGTTGCATCAAGAATATAGTCAGTGATTATCCTTATTGGTCAAAGCCCATGATGTCAAAACATTAGCGCATATGAAGATGTTTGACAAAATAACACAGTAGGATATAAGGCAAACAAAGTAGCCAAGGGGTAGGACCAGAAGTGACTAATAAGTGTTTATATGGCGTCAGTCTGCCAATATATTTTCCTGGTATACAGAGTCCTTTTTCATTTTGCATCTGTTAAAATCTAAACCGAAGCAAGGACGTCAATCTATTTGATTTCTGTTTAAGACGAAAGGTGATTGTCAACGTATAAAATAACTGAAAGTAAAAGACCATAAGTCGATGCAAATTGCTGCGTCACAACTGGAAAATATGTACGCTTTCATGGATGTGAAGTGCACCAAGTATATGACCAAGTTACGTTTGTCGTATAGCCAGAGCAGCACCTAGAGATTGAACCCATTTCTGCGAGTAAGATTAAATCAGAAAGCAATGTATGATGGAGGAAAAGTTATATTTGATCGCAAATAGAGTGTTGATGGATAGCAATGTCTGGGTTGGCCAACTAGCTTCTCACACTGTGTCGTGTTGTGATCTGCTGGTGATGCTTGACTGAGCGCCTCCAGCTAGTCGGTGCAGCTAAAACGAACATGGTCAGCAACAATGTCGAGAGTATATGCAACTATTTATTTTGTAGATTGTTTACTGCTACTGCTCACTCTCCCCCTGAATTGGATTCCTGAGGATCCTATGACGTACCAGCCAAAGGATAAAGCCCATTGCTTTAAACATTGGTAAACGTTCCTATGATGCCTTTCGATGGTGTGCAGAAACTAAGCATCAGTGCCTACTCTAGGGTGTCGTTGCATAAGATGTTTTGTACAAAATATAATCTTTCTTCTGCCTCCTTCTGTTCATTTTCAGGCTGCCCGGAAATCCAGAAAAGAAAACTTTTAAGTATGTGCATCACGTATATGAAAAAACTCGACAGCTCAGTGTGGCTACGACAACATGTAAAATGTTGACAACATCCAATGAATCAGAAACGTTTTTTGATATTTTTTAACATACAAAAATTTGTAAAATTCATATCGTTAAGTGAGAAAAAATGTAATCAAGTTCTTATTCTTTTTCCAAAAACAAAACCACAATACGTAGGGAGTGAGAAATTAGGAGTAAATCAACAGATATATTATTCGTTCAAGTGTTCTGGAAATCGTATATTTCTACTAAAACGCGTTGTTTTCATTGTTATGGAGCTCCTTGAAGTTTTCACTTGCTTGTTGGTCGTTGCTTGAGGCGCAGTGACTTCATTCATGTCAAGTTTTGAGGGCATTGTAGAGACTTTGATATTATGAGATTTGTCTTCCAGGTAGGCCACTTTGAGGAGGTCATTGCTGATGTTCTCCTCGTGATCATTCTTGTCGAAAATATGGCGTTTTGTATGGCCTTTCGTAAGTTGCGTTGAGGAGTCTACGCAGAGCATCATGACGTGCGAAAACATATGTACCATATTTTCAAGCGGGTTGAACAAAAGCGTCTGTTGACTGTGTCCGACTTTGAACTAGCCTAACTGGATGCATAGCATTTGTAAGCCGGTTCGCGTAAAAATTGAGATCCATGTTTGTTGAGGTAGGAGCGGTTTCCACAAACTCACCTGGTAGTCAAAGAATCGTTCTTTATACTGATTCAGCCACACTGCACGCGACATCTGCTATTGCAGTGCTGTGAATTCCCAGTAAAACTAATGGTAAAGTGTTGGTCCTCTGTGGGATAATCGTAGCTGAAACTGACGCTTTCAACTGTTGATGAAATATTTCTAATTAACCGGTTGTTCTGAAGCGCACAGTTTCATGGAGTTTGCTCAGGAAGTGGAACAGTCCACATTCAAACTGACATCCATGATCTGTCGTTATTTTGTATGGACAACCAAAGTTTGCTATTCATCGTTCGACGAAAGCTCAAGCAATCCTTTCATTAGTGATATCTTTTAGTGGAATTGCTTCTGGTCAGTTTGCGAATCGGTCAACGCATGTAAAGTATGAAAGAATCTGTTTGATTCTGATTGGGGTCCAACCAAATCAAGGTGAACGTGCTGGAATAGAGCGTCGGGGGGTTAGAAAGGTACCAAGAGGACATTTGTTTTGATGAATCACTTTATTTTTTGGCAGGACACACAGAAGCGTACACGTTCTTTAGCATCCTTGTTCACTTTCGGCCAGCAGAATCTCTGAGTAGTCAGATTAGTCGTAGCACGAACTCTAGGATGAGAGAGGTTGTGCAATGTGTCAAAGATGATTCGTTGATTACTCGTGCGGACGATTGGACCGGCTGTAACTGTGGAATAATCACAAATTAAAGTGTTTTTACCTTTTTATTCGTTTTTGATCAGAGTTTGAGCGTTGTTGTGGATAACTTGTGGTGAAGATCGTTGTCTTCATTTTGATATTGAGCAAGTTCAACAAAGTCAATCCCTTGGATCCGATTCAAAAAACGTCAGTTCCAAATACATGTCGTATGTTAGCAGATAACTGGGAAATGTAGTCTAGATGACGCGACTCCTGTGGAGAGTACTTAATTGAAAATAAATTTATAGAAAACGTCAGCAGTATATGGTCAGTGAATAATGTATATTCCCGGCCTTCGATGGAATGTTGAAAATGTCGTACATCACAGTACATGGTTAACGTTCAAAAGTGCTGTACCTCGATTCGGTATCGTTTAGTCGTCTTGAGAAGAATGCTAAAGGTTGCCAAGCTTCGTCAGTCCATTGTTGCAGAACTGCGCCAAACGCTGAGTCAGATGCGTCAACCGCGATGCTGACAGGGGCTTCAGTATTGTGATGTGCGAGCATAGTCACATTGGCTATTGCTTCTTTAGTCGCAGTAAAGGCTTTCTTTGAGTCTGCATCGATTGTGACCACTTTTTTATTTCCACGAAGCTGATCCGTTAGTGGCTGCATGATAGATGCACAGTTCGGTATAAACCGTCTGTAGAAACTTACCAACCCATTGACAGCTCGCAACTGCTTGATGGTGGTTGGTTCCGGGTATTCCAGAATAACCATCACCTTGTGTTTTTGGGGTTGTATACCATTAGCATTAATAGTATGCCCCAGGAAGTCCAATGAGGTTGTTCCGATTTGGCATTTCTGTGTGTTTATGGTAACTCCATATTGTTGCAGTCTTCTAAAGACTGTGTCCAAGTTTTTCATATGTGTTACCTCGTCTGGGCTTGCTATCAGGCAGTCGTCGACGTATGCATGGACATAGTCAAGCCCGCGGAACACGTCAACGATGTAAGGCTGAAATGTTTGTGCAGTACTTCTCAGGCCGAAAGGAATTTCAAATAATTTTATGGGCCAACTGGGGTTATGATAGCAGTTTTAGGTCTATCATCTTGGACAGTGGTATTTGATTGTATGCCCTTACCAAGTAGATTTTTGAAAATATTATCATTCCCATCAAGGTGGCCTTTAAATTGTGAATGTGCTGTAACGAGTAACAAACAGGCATAGTTTGAGCGTTGAGACGTCGATAATCACTGATAGGACGCCAATCGTTGCTATCTTTCTCCGGGACCATGTGTAATGGAGATGACTATGGGCTACTGGATGGGCGTATTATTCCCAGGTCCATCATATGGTCGAACTCAATTTTCGCAATTCTTAGTTTTTCGGTTGGTAGTCGGCTTGCTTTGGGAATACAGGTTGACATGTAGTTGTGGTGTCACATGTAACAGTTCTGGTTACACATGATAATTTCGACGTCGCCTTATTCAGACCTGGATACTTGTCGAATATCAGCTGAAAATGAGGGCTAATAAAATGTTTAAAACGAAGAGGACATAATCTACAACCTGAAGCAGTTGTTTCGTGTATAGCCTTGTGTTGCTATCTACTAGCCTCTTTTTACTAGAGTCCACAAGCAAGTTGTGGTGGCTCAGTAAATCTATGCTTATGATAGGTATTTTCACATCGGCGATGGTGAAAATCCAGTGTATGGGTTTTCGTAAACCCACCGTGGTCTTGAAACTCGGATTCAGCGTAGCAGAATAAAGCTTCTTTGTTTTCTGTCCAAAGGTGGATTAGCTGAAATTTTGGGTGGGGGGCGTGGGAATTTTAGTCTTTACAGGCTTAATGTCTGATCCGTCATCATTATAGTACCAATCTATGCAAATACAAAAGTACAGTAAAAATATGCAAAAGAATACAAGAACGAACTGCTGTGACGTGTGAAAGAAAGATAAGATGATCTGGTTGGTGGACGCGAACACCAATGAGATGTGTGCCTAGTTGACAATGCTTGATTGACCTTAGCCCACTCACCCCCCCTAGGCAGACAATAGAACAACCAGAATTAGGAACCGGAAGACAGAGAGAGCCGAGAGGTCGTATTGTATATCAATCATGCCTTTATATATACATAATATCAGACCACATGTTAAGCGAATCATAAATCCAACATTGATACAGAACAAAAGAAATAGTGGCAGTAAATGGGGAGAACTCGTACACAACCAAGAAGCTGTAGTGCATAGTAATAAACAATGTACAAAGAGTAAATACACTAAACGAGAAAACCGAGCAAGGGGAACATAACAGTCATAGAAATAACATGATCACACTACTCATTAATAAAATAGTGAGAATAGTCCTCCAAAATACAGTTCTGAAAGTTAGTTGCTTTTCTTTAATCGCTCGGCGTAACACAAACTCACAGTTATGATCATGTTCAGATCGCTTTGAGCTCACCAGTGAAGTACACTCAGCAAATAACCAAGTTGCGTTTGTCGTATAACCAGAGCAACATCTAACGGCTAAACTTACTCTTATGAATAAGAATAAATCGGAATGCAATGTAAGATGAGGAAGAAATTATATTTGATCGTAGTTAGAATGCCATTGGGATAGCAGCTGCTTGGCTGGCTAACTAGCGAGAGAGATGCTTCCCACGTTGTATCGTGTTATGACCTGCTGGTGATGTTTGACCGAGTGCCCTCAGCTAGTTGTATCAGCCAAAACGAACATAGTCAGCATCAATGTTGAGAGCATATGCAACTAATTATTTTGGGGATTATTTGCCGCCACAGATGTATGAGTTCATTTATACGAGGCCGAAAATAACGTCCATAAACGGGCTTAGTAGCTGTCTGTATGTCTGGAAGCAACAATGAATGAAAAAGATTTCCTCAGTCCTTTTGATAGACTTCAGAGACGAGAGATTGAGGATTACCGCACGATTAATTCCATAAGATAGTTCTATCCGAAAAAGACAGAAGCCCATTCGAAAACTGTGTTCGAATTTTGCTACTGCTTTGTTGATCCACGTCTGCACTTAGTAGCTAAGCCACATTCAATGAATCAATACTTCATATAGTCTGGAAAACAGATCGTATGTAAATTGTGGAGAAAGGGAATAGCACAATGTTAGTGCCTCCTTCTTTAAATCTAAAATTCAGAGTAAACTGCTAATCAAAACCATGATTTTGAGCTTCACTTGGTGATTGTTTATCATACGTTGTAGTAACTGAGCAATATACGGCTTTGGGATCTGTTAATATTGTGTCCTTGTAGCAGGTGTCGGAAATGATTGATTAGAGAACAATTGTAAAACATAGGGGCAGTGTAAAGTTTAAGAGATGAAAGCTAATGACACGGGACTGTTATTCAGCTATTGTAGAATAACTATTATAGAATAAGTTTTAGTTCAGGATTTGGATCCACATGCGACACTATAGTAACTTTGGTTAGAGTATTATTACGAATTCTGAGAACTATTGTTCATCGGATGAGAAGGTGAAATTTGGATGATTCCCATTCAATAGATCGGTTCCCGGCTGCATTATATGAACGCAATGAGGAATAGCGTTTACATAGAAATTACACATACCATTAAAATATCATAGTTTCTTGAATGAGTTCGGTATAGGGTACTATTATAACACTTCTGCGGAGTCTCCCGACGACTAAGTGATTTAGTGATCTAGAATGTTAGTCAGCAACCTTATGCTGAAAAGTTGTATCATATGTTAAAAATAAACTTCCATATTGCTGATATCAGTCAAAATGTCGCCATCACATATGAAAGCAAAATCCAATTCTCTGGTAACTTCGTCAGCGCTTCAGGAGCAAGTCCGTCTACTCAATCCAGTATGTTTACAAGTTCGTAATTTTCCAATGTGTAAGCTAGCCATTATGTGGCATAAGATGCTGAATGCAGTATATATTTAGAGGTCTAATATTTTCAGCGGTTTAGTGTTTAGGTCTGTCAATTTTCACGGCTTAAAGGCGTATACCAACTTATAAAGCTCGATAAAATATACTCCCCAGTATTACCTGCTTGAGTTTAGCAATGAAGAGAACACATATAAACCTGCAGCATATTCCTAGATCTGGAAATGACAACTTCCTCCTAATGGCTCTAATAGAGGTCTGGTTGGTTGTCTGCATCGTCATGGTACGTGGAAAGTTGGTATCCCCAGTTGATACGGTCGGGAGGCACGACAATAATGCCTGCGCCTGTGTCAATTAAGTACTTGGTGTTTACCGAAAGCTTATTAATATCCCGGGTGAAATCGCAATGTCTGGTACACCGTTTTGTTTTCTTACGATTCCAACAGATTCCGAATTCGGTTACTCATTTCTCAGAAGAAGTGACTTGTACTAAGCCGTGAAACCTCAGAAATTTTAATTTCAGCCCATTGGAATTTCACAAATATATATCATTCATCTTATAAAGAATCTATTCAATGTCCAATTTATTTGAAATTATCAAAGTTAACCTTGGTAATGATATATATAGAAGTTGCTATGTTCAAGGGGTAGTCAGGGTGTCTACATGCTTCTTTATTCATGTGATTGCTTATTTGTCTACTTCCTAAACTTACTCATACTTAAAGAAGATATACTGAGAATTATACTCTTGTCTTAAATGTAGTGTTGTATGGATTATCAATACCATTAGTTCAAAGTAATTTTCATGATACAGAGTGTTATTATTAGTTTCTATTGTGATTATTGCTAGTTTCAATGACTAGACTTAATAATAGCAAATAGGAACGCGGAAACTTATTCGTTGTTTATTGAAGCGTTCACGTTAAACTAGTTAGTAACCTGTGAACCCTATAAAAGTATTACACTCTGTTTTTTATTCATTATATCTAAAAGGTTGTTCTACAAGCACAGTCAATAAGAAGTCCATATGAATATGCTAATTCCCTATTGAAGAGTATGTATAGATAGAATTTTAATTAGATCCACTTGAGATGCTTAGCTTCAAAAACTGTTAATCCTGAATAGTGGTTAAATATATATTCTTAGTGCATATCATTCTAGTGTATCAGTTGACTTTATACATCTATAAGATTGATGGGATGCAAGTAAGATGAGACGACAAATTAAACAGGAATATATTTGAAACATATTAAATTCAATTAGGGTCCTTACAGTGCTGAATGAGATTGTAAACTGAGGGTAATTTTACAATTCGATAACTTACATTAGTGAGACAACAATAAATAGAACTAGTAAGAATATGTAACAATAAAACGGATGATCTACAGTAATGGTAAACGCATATTATAACCGATCATTTCCAATTTTAATTAATGCTAATTTAATCTATCTACCACTGAGGACAAACTTTAAAGAAATGTATTTAAAAGAAACAAGGATGAAAAAATGAATTAATTTGAATATTTTAGAAACGGACCTTTAATATACCATGCTTGTGTGTAGTTCTAATTGTGACCTATTGTCTTGCTTAGTGACCAATGACTATGACTAAAACATGAACGACTGGAAGATAACTGTAATGTAAAAATGGATCTACGTGACCAGAGTGATTGATTATCTCATACTCAACAACACTCTAAAAGTGATAGCTATAAAAAAATTTAAAAGAGAGAAGATAAAGCCTTCGTGAACGTATATAGTGCATTTTAAGTATTAACCTGACTAGTAGCAACAACATGGTATTTTAAAGGTCATGATAATACTGACGTGTGAGAGGTCATTAAAATAATATTTGTTTTTGCATGGAATAAAACAGAACAGTCAGTCAACTATGAATGTGTTAGAAATGGGAATCTACTTCTTTGCTTAGTATTGAACATGGTAACTTCCCCGATTCAAGCACCTTAAACCTTGAATGAATAAATTTATTTGATAGTTAATTATTCATACTTTTGAAATTTTAAACGCTTTTCGGCTTAGCTTACAATAAGTATCTATCTACAGTCAATTCTTAATGTAAACTACAAATTCAACAACTACGACGAACGTATTTTTGTACAAAGAAACCAACACATTTATTTTTCCGATAACAATCATAGTAAATAACTACTTTCTGTAAGAAACCAATATGTTGTAACAAATAACATCTGGAATAAAATGTAAAGTGGACTAAACGCATGATACTTTAAATGTCAGAAATATATCATCTACTGTTTTAATGAGTTAACTGAAATCATGCTTAACCCTTACAAAAGAATATTGGATCATTTTTACATGAAATGAATATAACGCTAATCTTCTTATTATGATGTAAGTAATAGACTGCTATTTTGGAATGTATGAAACTAATTAGTGGATATAGCCTAGTGTGCATTTGCTCACAATGACAACGCCAATGTGTGCCTAGTCACTCCTTGTATGTTTGTCCGATGTTCACTTGGTTCCATACCAGAATAGGAAGAACGCAGGCCGTTGAATCAAGCAGATAAAATCGCATTATATTCCAAACATTCCTTTATACATACACAAAACTAGACCACATCATCAACCAATTAGATGTTTGCCATTAATATGAAACAAAGGAGATATTGGAAGTGACTAGGGGTAACGTGTACACAACTAATTAATTGTAGTTCATAATAAGAGACAATATACCAACAGTAAATATACCAAACTGGAGGATAGGATAAGGTCAACTAAACACTGATAGGAACAAAGTGTTTACATTACCCATAACTAAAATTAATGAAATAGTCTTCCAAAACACAGTTCTGAATTTGATTACTTCTCTTTAGTCGTCCAACATAACATTTGTCTAACCAACAGATTAAATTTCCACCAACAAATCACTAATAGTAGATTAATTATAAAATATCTACTAGTAATCTAACTGAAATTTACTACTGATTTAGTCTTTTTGAATTAGTTTTATTGTTTCAGTAAGTTACAAATAACTTATGAAACAATTTCATTCTACTTCATATGATTCCTATAAATTTATGTATTACAGTCAAATTGAATTTGTGATATAATGAATATCATACATCAAGCTTATCGAAAGGTGTGATTATCACTTAGACTATAAATCCAGTGAAAACTGTTTCCTGTATGAGATTGTCCGATAAACAGAACCCTCATATGACCTTGATATCTTTTCATTATTCATTTTCTTTTTGATTTCATTTGATACCATTGTAGTTGCTGTTTATTCAACGAATCAAAACAAAGACATTTAACTGACAAATCAGAAACTTATTAGATGAATCAATCAATATATAAGGGTAAATTGTAGGACAAAGTGAATCAGATAAACTGTTTGACTGGGAGCATTTCATTCTGTCTACGTTTAAAATTAGGTAAAGAATGAATACTGGTGATATGAGAGGAGCATTTGCATTTTACGGAAGTATTCTAGCCTTTAAAACCCTTGTTCTTACGGCAGTTACAATTTTCAAACGTTGTCAAAAAAAGGTAATACTGTCATCAATCACTTTATTCACAAACTAATTATTAATCTTTCTGTAAGGATCAAACACATCCTGAAATACAAGCAATGCAAAGGTAATTATGATTTTATTTAAAACAACAAACAATTGAAGATGTCATTTAAATGATTTAGAGAATTTGGTACCATTTCTCTTTCTTGGTCTACTCTACTGCAGTACAAATGCATCAACTATAATTGGATTATGGCACTTTCGAATTTTTGCTTTGGCTCGAATTCTACATACACCAAGTTATTTATACACAGAAGGAACATTTCCTCATTGTTTGATATTTTTAGTTGGATATCTTGTCAATATTTCAATGGGATTGAAATGTATCAGTTATTTTTCTGGAATATGATGAACTAGAATGTTCTAAGTGAGGCATCTCAGGGAACTATTGTATTTTGTCAGTACTTTTATTATATTTCCGTGTTTTTTTTATCTTTTGGTAATATTTATCAGTTCATTTTTTGTTTATAATTAATAACTATTATTTAATGAATTATATATGTATACTGTTACTTAATATTCATTTTAGTAATATATTAATTTCTACTAAAATACTAAACCTATTTGTAGCAACTTTAGGCATAAATAGTCTACTAAGTTGACAAGGTAGTAGTAATTTTAGAAAATTTGAATAGATGATCAATTAAATATCGAATAAATGTGTATAAGGTAAAACATTTCAATAAAGTATCTTCACTTAGATGAATCTCTGTTGTTGTTAGTGAAGTAACTAAGTACAATGACAAGGATTAAAAAACTAGAAACAGTTAAAAGTATATTTTCATTTACGTTTATAAATAACTAAAGTACATTAAAAACTATGGTAGGAAGTATGAAAAGCTATATATGTCTACATAGATAGTCTACAATACTACTTACGTTATAATTAGTTGTTAGTTCAATGTTTGACAATAAGAAAATGTAATGATCATATGTCAAATATAATGTTTTACATCTGAGCATCACCAACATCATTCACTCCATGTAGAATTATATACTGTTTTTTTGGAATATTTATTTAAATTTAATAAATGTGTACTTGTTAATGTGTACGAAGACCCAGATCATCTCCTAAACATGTCAACATTTACATTGTACATTCCTCTGCATATTCATGTTCATGTATGACTGCACTACTTTCGTCTCTATCCGGCCGCTTGAACCTTATTCGATTGTTGGATTATTTCGGCTCTAAATACATTCCTGTCCAATTCTTCATGACAACTTCTATATTTATGTGCATCTGATCAAGTATATATGTGCGTGAATTCAATTCGTATACTAGGATTATAAAATAAGTGATATATATTTGTAAAATTCCAATGAGTAGACATTAACATTTCTGACGTTTCGCGGCTTAGTGCAAGTCGCTTCTTCAGAGAAATGAATAGCCGAATTTAATTAACACAAGAATAAATAATACAATGGAACAAATCAAAAACAAAATAAACTCGTACAATCAAAATGCGAGTTTGATCGTGTCATGTCAAGTCAAATAGGTCAAGATGGTTTGAGATGAGACATGTATGTAAATGTTAGTGTGATGTATGAGGAAAATATGTGAAAATAAATTGTATGTATGTTCATGTGTATGAAGTTCGATGTACTTTAATCGTGGCTAGTTGGATAGAAAGTCCATGTTGGGTGAGTAGGAAAGCCTTCCCTTTTGTTAAGTGCAGTTGGATTTAACAAAATATGAAGCGCTTCAGCTGTTCATTCCTCCTTATAATTGGAAAAACCTTTTTGAATAATTTGGATATTTTTAATATCGATTTTATGGTTGTGATAGATAGCATGTACTGCTATTGCTGATTTAATTTGTAATTTTTCAAGTTCAACAGGATTATTAAGAGGTTGTTTAGTGTAGCTTTCATGTTCTTTGGCACGAGTTTTGATTTCTCGTGAAGACTCTCTAATATAGAAAGCATCACTTATTTTCTAAACAATCTATCCAATGCTCAATTTATCTGAAATTATCAAAGTTAACCTTGGTAATGATATGTATACTAGGATTGTTTACACATATGGTTTACGTTTAACTAACCCTAATACAACTATAATACATCATGTAGCTATTTGTGGAGAATTCCGGTAACAAATTCTGATTAATATACGACCAATGTATTTCACTGTTACATTTTTATAACTGTTATGTCATATCATTCTTGTGCACCTTTATACGTGTGATTGCCTGCATCTCTGCTACTTACTACTTTGTTATGTCGATCATCATATTGTTTATGATACTAACCTAATCCAGTTACGACCCCCTAATATTACTCACATAATAGATGATTTTTAAACTTCAATTTTATTAAATTCAATGTGGTGGATACTACTTATAAGGTTATTAATAAGTAGTAGGTATCAGAGCGCCATAAGAAATTGGGAAGAATCAGTAAACAGCATACGAGGCGAGTTGCGAGGTGGCAAGGAGTAAGCGTGATTAAAATACAGAGGAGAATCGAGAACATCAAAGAGAAGCAAGCTGGTAAACGACACGGCCCAGAGAATGCGAAGGATGTGCAAATTGATGATCAGAAGCAATATATTTGATATTTTATCACATACTCTGTTTTGACCAGATTGAATGTCGATTAGCCCAATTGGCAATTTTCACAGTTCACAATCTGAATTGGTACTAAGTTTTAGTTGATTGGATTCGCGAAGATTGATGTTTGTAGTTAGTTCACATGTCTCATATGAACATGTTTTGTTTTAAAACAGTTTGTATTGTTCAGAAAGGCAGTTATATGAGAAATAATATTATAAGCATTCACCACACTAGTTTACATCGCGTACCACGAAAAACTAGGCATAAGTGGACAGTTAAACCGTATTAGTATGGGACTCCAATGGATTGAGAATCCTCGATTTCACCAGGATATAGAACACAGGGCCATCAGGTTACTGAATGTGTAGTACTAAGCACAACTGTAGAGGCGTTCAGTGGTAGGAAAATCAAATCCATCAATTTGAAATATAGCTCGACGAACAACTATAATCATCGACGAGAATTTCATCAAATTAAAAAAAACTTTAATTCCAACATTAGAGACTTCTCTGAGGAACTTTACGAATATTCAGAAATTAGATAACGGTAAGATGAATGTTGCAAAAGAATTGAGTTTCTATAATGGAGGTTAGAAAAATAAAAGACAATAGTGATAAATATTGTAGCAACATTAAGCTGGGTAAATTCAGTAAAATAATTGACAACAGGACATTTTAAGCTGTCGACCTACATAATTACACAGATAAAGTAAATATAATTTCAAAAAGAATCAACGCTTACAACATAACTTAAAAAATTAAATATACACATAGATGTGGCTTAAAGTAGATTCAACTTAATACGACCACAAATCAAAGTGGTCGTAAATAAAAAAGACTAGTTAACTGAGCTGTACAGAAACATATTTGGTTGATTTACAAGTCTCTTCTTCATAATCTCGATAGTGTATCAACTTGGAAATCACCATTCAGGAGGATGTATTTCTTTGGAACTGTCAGTCCTCTTTCACGTGGCACTTTCCTCCACAGGTTATTGGTAATTCTAATTTTGTATTAAATTTTAATTCGTTAATAAATTTTATCTACCTGTTCAATGAGTGACGACTGATCTGAAGGCCAAGTCTCGAAAAATTCACTGCTTCTATTTATCACTCATCTGCTAAACTCACAAAGTTAACTAGGCAAACTTTAGAAGCCCGATCATCGGATCCATCTGTAGTTAATACACATATTGCAACAAATGAAAGTTTACAACCATTCATGCAACTAATAAGCAACTATAATAACAAAAACCACCTTTCTATTATACAAACCAACATCACATTCTCATGATCTATTATCCATAATTTGGCGTAGACCGACATATATGTTTAACACTTATTAATTTATCGAAAGTTATCAATACGTACTAAGGTAAATGTAATGACTGATGATCAGCGATAGATCGCAATATCCATCAATAATCGTAAGTTACAAACACTTACAAAGACAGATGCATATCCGTTAGCTTTATGTGGCCGGTCGATTTAATCACAACAGTGGATAAGATAATTAAGCCTGTAACGAATGGATTTATTATGCATCTTACTGTGAACATTAACACAATGTGTTCTCACTCACAATTTAATGGAACCGCGTTATAATTCCCCTAAATATATGCATTATAGTTAATGGATAATCAATATAGACATAACAAACACTTCAATGAATTTTCATAGATAACTGCACATTTCACCACCATACATTAAAGTACAGACGAATAAACATATTAAACAATTCGAAATAAAGTTTGGGATAACTACAGGTGAAGAAAGAATACAAGGTATGCGATGAAAGATAATAGCCATGAAATGGGTAGCAACATTAGGTTAAGCAATTTAACATAAATTCGCCAAAATAATTGACTAAATAACACTTGTTGATGTTGGTGTGATTGTGAGGCTAAGGAGAAACACAGATGAAATGAATGCCATTCCAAATACCATCTCATCCTCCAACGTCTCCTACACACTCAGCGTTCAACTTCTGGCAAAATGTTCTTGCGAATCATGGAGGATTCTCATATAAAAGTGAAATGACATTAATAATTTGAAGTAGATTTAACAGTGGGTCAGGTTAGCTTAATAAGACACAATTAAGTCCACATAAAATATAAATGAGAGGACGACTATTCAACTTACTTAGTCTCACACCATGATAACCTGATAAGTAATGCCTTGAACAAAGTCAGCAGACAAGACCAACATGTGCAATTTTCAGCTTGTAAATATCCTCTCAGTTATCTACAGAATAATAGAGGAAATAGTACTTGATGAAATGTCAGATAATCTATATTTTGTAGAATTCGTTTCCAATTTTCAAGATGGTTTGCTAGAAGATACAACCTGTCATTTAGGAGTTAATTTAACTGCTTCTTTACTAAATGCATACTCAGGCACTAGATTTTAGTCTTCTAATACAGCATATTTAAAGCTATAGACATGAGTAGATATACACTTCCTACGTCATGTGAAATACCTTGCTGGCTAGAATAAATTCTCTTCTCAACCACCTAAACCAAATTGTTAGAATTAACTCTTCTTTATAAATTGTTCAGCCAGTTACAAGTAACATCAAACAAAATTGTGTTGTAAGCTATCCACTTTTCATAGCTCATATCAATGATATTTACAAATGCTTCAGCACACAGAAGCCTATATTGTTTGCCGATAATCTCAAGGTGGTGTAATCTTCTCCGTTTCAGGTCCTCATCCACATACGCAACAGTATCAGTACTAAACACAACATGATCTCATTTTGGTCAATGAAATGGAAATTTCAAATGTGGATAATGATTCGGAGATCAAAGTTTCATTCGATGGTTGAATTGGGACTCAAATATTGATGCAATCTGATATACTCGGAGTAAATTATTATGCACACGCTTAAGTCACACTGTCTTCTGAATTACACATTACGTAATTTTCATAATGATGATTCTCGCACTCCACTTTATAATATAAATATCCGACCACTAATAGTATTCGACAATCCCATTCTCAGTAATCTTTGTGTTGGGTATGAATGCAAAATGAAATCTATCCAAAGACATCACCCCACTTTAAATTAGTGCGAATGATTGTATCTCAGACATAGAAAATGCACACATTTAGATGGGACTAGAGGTTCTATGGATGTAAAAGTCAAATTTCAATTAAATTCCGTTTTACAGAATACTGAACAGAGAAACTCTTCCATGTGTTAAAGCAACTTGATTTTCATATCCACCTCCGTGTAGACACAGTGACTCCAGTTTCAATGCTAAAATGCATCACTATAAATACACACTCTATATGGATTACTGTGCAAAATATTCTGCAAGAATCCCGAACAGTTCACTACATAATATTTGTAAGACAGACTCAATTTCTCTATATGTACACCACATTGGTGAATTGCACTCTTATGATACTGCACTAAGCGTGATCAATCCCAACGAGTATCTTCAGTTCCACTGACGAAATAATTGGGATTCAAAGTAAGTCAACTTCACTATCCTCCACTACACTCACTCAACTTACGTTGTGGTAACATCTCACCCTCGTCATCCTATCACATGATTAGGTTGCAAACAGTCTTTCACAATACCAGAGTAAGCACTAAATCTGCCTACGCATTTTACTGAATGTAGAATATTTTGATCGTTTCTCTGTACTCTCAGTTGTCGTTCTCTACCCTCCACTTGTAGAAAAACACGTATAAAATATGAATGAAATTCACCTATGCTACATTGGTTATTGTTCTTCTTCACTTAATTACTCATGAAATAAAGCTGCTTCCAACACAGCCTTGTTCATCATATAACGCCAAGGATATTATATCTATACTAATCTCTATGCAAAATACAACTTCTTACAACTAGTTTATATGCACATATTATGTAACTGGCATACAATCACACATGGTCATATGATAGTATTCTTCCATTTTAATCAGTTTATAAGCATAAGTGGCATGTTGGAAGTATAATTACTAATCCTGCCCATTAGTTTTGTTAACCTTGGAATACCAATCCTGTTGTTTTGTGTTCTTCCATCTTTTGTCTTTCCTCTAGTTGCAGAAAATTATGTGCAAGATAAATATGGAACTTACTGGCACAAAATTATTGCCTTCTCCTCAACACACAAGTTTCAAGTACCCTTGCTCCTATCTCGCGTCTGAACATGTACAGTGATCCAATCTGCTAACCCTTAGCCGTTTTTTGGAACTGTAACGCATTGGTCAAGGAGCGCGCGGGACTTTGTCATTTATGCACCATGCTACAACACATAAATGGTGTCCTAATACTGTGAAATTTGATGCAATTGGTTTGGTTCACAATGCATATCTTTATACCTAGGAAAGTCCTGACACTAACACTTCGTCGAAATATTTGTATGTATGTAAACTTATATCATTCAGATCATGCCTGTAAACTGGCATGCTCTCATGTACAAATTGTTACTTGACAATAAATTATTATTATTATTATTCATTTCATCAACATCTTATCTTCCACAGATTCTAATAACTTAAAGTTTCCGGGTTCAACTGAATTAAATGGTGATAACCAGATTTTCCAATTATAATATACCCTTATCATTTTTACAAACCTGAACACACAAGTAATCGATGTGCATTCCGTGCTTACTATCAGAATATATTATCATCATAATCATTGTTACTAACATCAGAATGTACAGACTAGATGATTATCCACAGAATTATTGTCTTCATGTCATGTATTTGCAAATTTCAATATTAAACCAAACAATCAACTAATCAAACAATCAAACTGGAACTGTTCTAATCCAAATGATTGTCAATGAAATGTTGTTAGAAGGGAAGATGGTTTAAGACTCATGCGAACTGCCATTAGTGAGTAAATATTTCAGTGAGAAATCTATATCTCATAATATTTGCAACACGATAACTACTTAGATAACCACATCAAGACTATAAGTCATGTTGATTTATTCAAACAAAATTACAAAATTGATAGATAATTGATATACTGACTGAGCTGATACATCTAATCTTTATCCACTTTTGATTATTTCATTCTTCTCTCTCTCGCTCGCTCGCTCTCTTAAGTATTGTAGAATTGACTGTTTTCGTATACAAACATATATTTGATGCGAGGTCTAGCAACGCCATATTCAACCACGCCTATAGAATTCGAAAATTGACAGGACAATTAAGACAAATGTGAATTCTGTTAGAAGACCCAAACTCAATTTCTACATGTCCAGTAGTTGTGTATACATAGAATAATTGACTAACACATAAAGTTGTAGCATGCCAAACAGAACGAAACTCAAGTACTTGAATCACTTTTACAGTCACAATTCAAACACGATTAAAGTCTAGTGGGAACACGGCAATTTAATGACAACTAGAATAAATAAAATTAATTTGCATTTTAATCAACTACGTGAATCGATCACTGATTACATCTATTGATGTGATGGAGACGAGTTTTCTTATAAAGTGATAAACGATAAATATCATTGTATTCACACTAACAATTTTTCACTTTGCATGGCATATCACTTACATATATTTAAATATTGTAGCTATGGTATTATTTTCTGCATCACTAATTTTTTATGTTGTAAACGTCACATACATTTTTCATAACTCATTAACTATACTAAGTCAATGTAATTAAATTAACGTGGGATAATCGATCTTAGGTAATTTACTGTGCATTTCTGAATTACAATGAATTAGAACGCGTGGCTTATTTTTGAATTAGTTCATTAATGGTAGCCGTCAAATATACAAGGCAAATACTACTTACATTTAAAACGAATCATGTAAGTTGTTTAATGCATCGGTCGTTATGCTTCCGCATCGAAGTTCTAGGTTATTTTGATAACAATCATAAATTTATTATCACTTGAAGTGTGACGATCATACTAACAAATAAGAGCGTAAATATTTTGAATGAATTGGCTAGATAGCATGAATTTAAAATCTGTCCTTAATAGGATCAGTAAATTTGCATTTCGTATGTATACAGTTCAACAATTGGGGATTACTGATAATCTCTATTTCATGTTTATAGAAAATAAAAAATTCTCCTTAATATCGTGAAAATATATACTGATATTTACTTTCTTCACTACATTGTCACGAAATGATCACTCCTACACACTTATTGCAATTGGTATATTTTCACATATCGTCAAAATTCCTGTCATCGGTGAAATAAAGTATACAAAGCAAAAATGGACTGCATATGTTTCCAACTATGTATATATATATATATATATATATATATATATATATATATATATATATATATATATTGAAAGCACTTCATTTCCACGAGTATAATCAAACAGTCATGTAATAAATTCCAAACTGTCAGTGTGAAGATTTGTCTTTCAAATGAAGATTATCAGATGTAGTTCAACATGAGATCACATCTAATGTATATAAAATTCGTTTAAATGTCATGATAATCTTTCATCGAAAAACGAAAATTTACAAGAAAATGGCTGTGACAGCAAAGCGAAACAAGCGAATAGTGAAAACGAAATCCAACGCTGTCCTGTGTTTTATCGTTTAGCTCACCACATTCCAGAAAAATAACTAATACATTTCAATGCTAATGAAATATTAACAAGATATCCAACTAAAAATATCGGCGCTTTGGGATACATTCCATTATGATATAAATAAGCTGGTGTATGCAGAATTCGAGCCAAAGCAAAAATTCGAAAGTGCCATAATCCAACTACATCTGATGCATCAGTATTGCAGTAGAGTTGACCAAGAATTAGAAATGGAACTAGATTTTCCAAATCATTTAAATGACATCTTCAATTGTTTGTTAGTTTTAAAATAAACTATGGAGTTACCTATATATTGTTTTCACTTCAGGATGTGGTTGACCATCGCAAGAAGGCTAACAAATGAATAGATTATAAAACATATGACAGACGCTGGTATTACCTTCTTCTTCATGCGCATGATTATGGTAGCTCCGGTAAGAACAAGAGTTTTGTAGGCTAAGATACTTCCGTAGAAAGCAAACGCTCCTCTCAAATTATTTCTACCCATCTCTCTTCGGATTCCAAATTTATGGAAAGTTTAATTTCTTTAGTTAGACTATTTACATGAAGTCAAATTATTCTATAGTTTGTTCACAAACACCGATTGGTTGATCTAGCAAATTTTTAATTAGTCAGACAAATATCTTTGTGTTGATTAGTTCAGAACCAACAATTATTACAGCTTCACGTGAGACGAAGTTATATAATTGGAACGATGCAAAATCGAAACCAGATAATGTACTAGGTATCAGTCATTCCACACAACAGAACAATTTAAATTAACTACAGACAATTATTTTTAGTAATAATAATAGTAATAATAATAGCTATATTCGGTAGTATGTTTAGTACGATATGAATTTTCAGCATATAGTGTCTGAAAAAGTTACTCTCTCTCCATGTACACTTCTAAAAATAATGCATATATATATATATATATATATATAATGTCAACCAAAATAAGAGATTGGTAATACGGAAATTAAGTAATCGCTTCAAATAGTATATTAAACAATAAAACCCTCTTTGATGTTAACAAAACATGAGAAGGCCAAAATAGAACAGAAGTAAGAGCTTCACCAGGATAAGTAACATTCAACGTAGTCTTAATTAAAGAATCTCCAAATGTAAAAACATCGTGCGAATTCACAAGAGCATTTAAGTTTTTTTAAATGTCTAAAACTTAAATTAAATGTTTGACATTTGGAGGTATTAAGTTGAAGACCATTAAAACTAAGACATCGTTCAACATTCGCTAATAAACAGTTAATTTCATAATAATATAACGAAGAAGAAACAGGTAGACAAACAGTAAGATAATCTGTGTATTTATAAAAGGCACTTTTCATAGAAGAGCAAAAGTCATTCAGGAAAAATGAGAAAAGAAAAGGCAGAGAACAACACCCTGTGGTACACAAACTTCATCGATGGATTAGTGGATCACTTTCCTTTATACAAAGCATATTGTTCCCTTACGGAAAAATAAAAATACAGCCAGTTGATTATCCAACTGTCTATGTTCATATTCTTGAGATCATTTAGTAACGCATGTTACCGGTCACCATGACGTCTTCGATTAGATATAAATGGGTCACTCAAAATAGGTCATAGACGTTTTGTAAAGGTGTATGAGTACGCAATCCGACATTACGACATGATTTAGAAATTAAAACAAAACAAAAAAAGACAAAAACGTGACTTGCTGAGATATTTGACAAAAATAGACAACAAATGATTTCAAAAAGATCACAAGATGGATAATTGAAAAATTGTTAGTGTGAATACAATGATATTTATCGTTTATCACTTTATAAGAAAACTCGTCTCCATCACACCAACAGATGTAATCAGTGATCGATTCACGTAGTTGATTAAAATGCAAATTAATTTTATTTATTCTAGTTGTCATTAAATTGCCGTGTTCCCACTAGACTTTAATCGTGTTTGAATTGTGACTGTAAAAGTGATTCAAGTACTTGAGTTTCGTTCTGTTTGGCATGCTACAACTTTATGTGTTAGTCAATTATTCTATGTATACACAACTACTGGACATGTAGAAATTGAGTTTGGGTCTTCTAACAGAATTCACATTTGTCTTAATTGTCCTGTCAATTTTCGAATTCTATAGGCGTGGTTGAATATGGCGTTGCTAGACCTCGCATCAAATATATGTTTGTATACGAAAACAGTCAATTCTATAATACTTAAGAGAGCGAGCGAGCGAGAGAGAGAAGAATGAAATAATCAAAAGTGGATAAAGATTAGATGTATCAGCTCAGTCAGTATATCAATTATCTATCAATTTTGTAATTTTGTTTGAATAAATCAACATGACTTATAGTCTTGATGTGGTTATCTAAGTAGTTATCGTGTTGCAAATATTATGAGATATAGATTTCTCACTGAAATATTTACTCTCACTAATGGCAGTTCGCATGAGTCTTAAACCATCTTCCCTTCTAACAACATTTCATTGACAATCATTTGGATTAGAACAGTTCCAGTTTGATTGTTTGATTAGTTGATTGTTTGGTTTAATATTGAAATTTGCAAATACATGACATGAAGACAATAATTCTGTGGATAATCATCTAGTCTGTACATTCTGATGTTAGTAACAATGATTATGATGATAATATATTCTGATAGTAAGCACGGAATGCACATCGATTCCTTGTGTGTTCAGGTTTGTAAAAATGATAAGGGTATATTATAATTGGAAAATCTGGTTATCACCATTTAATTCAGTTGAACCCGGAAACTTTAAGTTATTAGAATCTGTGGAAGATAAGATGTTGATGAAATGAATAATCATGTGTGATTGTATGCCAGTTACATAATATGTGCATATAAACTAGTTGTAAGAAGTTGTATTTTGCATAGAGATTAGTATAGATATAATATCCTTGGCGTTATATGATGAACAAGGCTGTGTTGGAAGCAGCTTTATTTCATGAGTAATTAAGTGAAGAAGAACAATAACCAATGTAGCATAGGTGAATTTCATTCATATTTTATACGTGTTTTTCTACAAGTGGAGGGTAGAGAACGACAACTGAGAGTACAGAGAAACGATCAAAATATTCTACATTCAGTAAAATGCGTAGACAGATTTAGTGCTTACTCTGGTATTGTGAAAGACTGTTTGCAACCTAATCATGTGATTAAGATGACGATGGTGAGAGTTACCACAACGTAAGTTGAGTGAGTGTAGTGGAGGATAGTGAAGTTGACTTACTTGAATCCCAATTTATTAAGTTGAAGACCATTAAAACTAAGACATCGTTCAACATTCGCTAATAAACAGTTAATTTCATAATAATATAACGAAGAAGAAACAGGTAGACAAACAGTAAGATAATCTGTGTATTTATAAAAGGCACTTTTCATAGAAGAGCAAAAGTCATTCAGGAAAATGAGAAAAGAAAAGCAGAGAACAACACCCTGTGGTACACAAACTTCATCGATGGATTAGTGGATCACTTTCCTTTATACAAAGCATATTGTTCCCTTACGGAAAATAAAATACAGCCAGTTGATATCCAACTGTCTATGTTCATATTCTTGAGATCATTTAGTAACGCATGTTACCGGTCACCATGACGTCTTCGATTAGATATAAATGGGTCACTCAAAATAGGTCATAGACGTTTTGTAAAGGTGTATGAGTACGCAATCCGACATTACGACATGATTTAGAAATTTAAAACAAAACAAAAAAGACAAAACGTGACTTGCTGAGATATTTGACAAAAATAGACAACCAATTATTTCGTCAGTGGAATTGAAGATACTCGTTGGGATTGATCACGCTTAGTGCAGTATCATAAGAGTGCAATTCACCAATGTGGTGTACATATAGAGAAATTGAGTCTGTCTTACAAATATTATGTAGTGAACTGTTCGGGATTCTTGCAGAATATTTTGCACAGTAATCCATATAGAGTGTGTATTTATAGTGATGCATTTTAGCATTGAAACTTGAGTCACTGTGTCTACACGGAGGTGGATATGAAAATCAAGTTGCTTTAACACATGGAAGAGTTTCTCTGTTCAGTATTCTGTAAAACGGAATTTAATTGAAATTTGCAAATACATGACATGAAGACAATAATTCTGTGGATAATCATCTAGTCTGTACATTCTGATGTTAGTAACAATGATTATGATGATAATATATTCTGATAGTAAGCACGGAATGCACATCGATTCCTTGTGTGTTCAGGTTTGTAAAAATGATAAGGGTATATTATAATTGGAAAATCTGGTTATCACCATTTAATTCAGTTGAACCCGGAAACTTTAAGTTATTAGAATCTGTGGAAGATAAGATGTTGATGAAATGAATAATCATGTGTGATTGTATGCCAGTTACATAATATGTGCATATAAACTAGTTGTAAGAAGTTGTATTTTGCATAGAGATTAGTATAGATATAATATCCTTGGCGTTATATGATGAACAAGGCTGTGTTGGAAGCAGCTTTATTTCATGAGTAATTAAGTGAAGAAGAACAATAACCAATGTAGCATAGGTGAATTTCATTCATATTTTATACGTGTTTTTCTACAAGTGGAGGGTAGAGAACGACAACTGAGAGTACAGAGAAACGATCAAAATATTCTACATTCAGTAAAATGCGTAGACAGATTTAGTGCTTACTCTGGTATTGTGAAAGACTGTTTGCAACCTAATCATGTGATAAGATGACGAGGGTGAGATGTTACCACAACGTAAGTTGAGTGAGTGTAGTGGAGGATAGTGAAGTTGACTTACTTTGAATCCCAATTATTTCGTCAGTGGAATTGAAGATACTCGTTGGGATTGATCACGCTTAGTGCAGTATCATAAGAGTGCAATTCACCAATGTGGTGTACATATAGAGAAATTGAGTCTGTCTTACAAATATTATGTAGTGAACTGTTCGGGATTCTTGCAGAATATTTTGCACAGTAATCCATATAGAGTGTGTATTTATAGTGATGCATTTTAGCATTGAAACTTGAGTCACTGTGTCTACACGGAGGTGGATATGAAAATCAAGTTGCTTTAACACATGGAAGAGTTTCTCTGTTCAGTATTCTGTAAAACGGAATTTAATTGAAATTTGACTTTTACATCCATAGAACCTCTAGTCCCATCTAAATGTGTGCATTTTCTATGTCTGAGATACAATCATTCGCACTAATTTAAAGTGGGGTGATGTCTTTGGATAGATTTCATTTTGCATTCATACCCAACACAAAGATTACTGAGAATGGGATTGTCGAATACTATTAGTGGTCGGATATTTATATTATAAAGTGGAGTGCGAGAATCATCATTATGAAAATTACGTAATGTGTAATTCAGAAGACAGTGTGACTTAAGCGTGTGCATAATAATTTACTCCGAGTATATCAGATTGCATCAATATTTGAGTCCCAATTCAACCATCGAATGAAACTTTGATCTCCGAATCATTATCCACATTTGAAATTTCCATTTCATTGACCAAAATGAGATCATGTTGTGTTTAGTACTGATACTGTTGCGTATGTGGATGAGGACCTGAAACGGAGAAGATTACACCACCTTGAGATTATCGGCAAACAATATAGGCTTCTGTGTGCTGAAGCATTTGTAAATATCATTGATATGAACTATGAAAAGTGGATGGCTTACAACACAATTTTGTTTGATGTTACTTGTAACTGGCTGAACAATTTATAAAGAAGAGTTAATTCTAACAATTTGGTTTAGGTGGTTGAGAAGAGAATTTATTCTAGCCAGCAAGGTATTTCACATGACGTAGGAAGTGTTTATCTACTCATATCTATAGCTTTAAATATGCTGTATTAGAAGACTAAAATCTAGTGCCTGAGTATGCATTTAGTAAAGAAGCAGTTAAATTAACTCCTAAATGACAGGTTGTATCTTCTAGCAAACCATCTTGAAAATTGGAAACGAATTCTACAAAATATAGATTATCTGACATTTCATCAAGTACTATTTCCTCTATTATTCTGTAGATAACTGAGAGGATATTTACAAGCTGAAAATTGCACATGTTGGTCTTGTCTGCTGACTTTGTTCAAGGCATTACTTATCAGGTTATCATGGTGTGAGACTAAGTAAGTTGAATAGTCGTCCTCTCATTTATATTTTATGTGGACTTAATTGTGTCTTATTAAGCTAACCTGACCCACTGTTAAATCTACTTCTAATTATTAATGTCATTTCACTTTTATATGAGAATCCTCCATGATTCGCAAGAACATTTTGCCAGAAGTTGAACGCTGAGTGTGTAGGAGACGTTGGAGGATGAGATGGTATTTGGAATGGCATTCACTTCATCTGTGTTTCTCCTTAGCCTCACAATCACACCAACATCAACAAGTGTTATTTAGTCAATTATTTTGGCGAATTTATGTTAAATTGCTTAACCTAATGTTGCTACCCATTTCATGGCTATTATCTTTCATCGCATACCTTGTATTCTTTCTTCACCTGTAGTTATCCCAAACTTTATTTCGAATTGTTTAATATGTTTATTCGTCTGTACTTTAATGTATGGTGGTGAAATGTGCAGTTATCTATGAAAATTCATTGAAGTGTTTGTTATGTCTATATTGATTATCCATTAACTATAATGCATATATTTAGGGGAATTATAACGCGGTTCCATTAAATTGTGAGTGAGAACACATGGTGTTAATGTTCACAGTAAGATGCATAATAAATCCATTCGTTACAGGCTTAATTATCTTATCCACTGTTGTGATTAAATCGACCGGCCACATAAAGCTAACGGATATGCATCTGTCTTTGTAAGTGTTTGTAACTTACGATTATTGATGGATAATACGATCTATCGCTGATCATCAGTCATTACATTTACCTTAGTACGTATTGATAACTTCTGATAAATCAATAAGTGTTAAACATATATGTCGGTCTACGCCAAATTATGGATAATAGATTATGAGAATGTGATGTTAGTTTGTATAATAGAAAGGTGGTTTTTGTTATTATAGTTGCTTATTAGTTGCATGAATGGTTGTAAACTTTCATTTGTTGCAATATGTGTATTAACTACAGATGGATCCGATGATCGGGCTTCAAGAATTTGTCTAGTTAACTTTGTGAGTTTAGCAGATGAGTGATAAAGAGAAGCAGTGAATTTTTCGAGACTTGGCCTTCAGATCAATCGACACTCGTTGAACAGATCGCGATAGATAAAATTTATTAACGAATTAAATTTAATAGAAAATTAGAATTACCAATAACCTGTGGAGGATAGTGCCACGTGAAAGAGGACCGACAGTTCCAAAGAAATACCTCCTCCTGATTAGTGATTTCGAAGTTTATACTATTATAGAGATTATGAAGAAGAGACTTGTAAATCAACCAAAATTATTTCTGTACAGCTCAATTAACTAGTTAGTTTATTTTTAGGAGGACTTTTATTTGTGATCGTGTTATGTACGGACTTCTTCTTTAGGCCGCATGTGTGTATATATAATTTTGCGTGCTTTTTTGTTTCTGGTTTCACAGGGCCCGTGATTCTTTGTTTAAACTACTATCTGTGCACTACTTGTTTATTTGTCGCACTGAATATGCTCGTCTATCACCTGCTGTACCTTCGAACATCTGTCGGTCACTTTTCATTTCGTCCCATCTCTACTCTTCTTTTAGATTGGTCATATATTAAATGAAATTGGCCCCAATTGGGTTAAGATCTGAAACTTTTGTAGCATGGAATCCTTAACCATTCTCCAGTTTCTACTAGTTCTTTGTATCCAGAAGAGAAACACCTCCAAATGCTTATTTTACCTTGATCCGAAACTTCCTTAATTTTTGACAACTAATTTCAATTTTGTCTAAGATATTAATAAATATTTTCGTATCATCCAATTATTTCCTTCTTTATATTCCTCAAGTGCACTATGAATTCATAAAATTGAAATTAATATTCTATCTTCCTAGAAAGTTCTAACAGTTATTTATACTATTACATAACTTCTGTGACTACTACTAAACTCATTAACGATACTTGAAGCTTTACGATTATATGATAATTTCTGACAATTCATTCTTTGCGAAATAATACCATTATCATAGTACAGACTACTAAGCTCTGGATTTTCCCACACAGCTATATGTATTGTTAAAAACCTACTCAGACAAGCAAATCGATTGTTTAGTTAAAACACAGAATGTCATAAAATATTACGTACATTACTTTTAATCATCAATTTGCACATTCTTCGCGTTCTTTGGTCCGTGTCGTTTATCGGCTTGCTTCACTTGGTTGTCCTCGATTTTCCTATACATTTTAATTATGCTTTACTCCTTGCCAGCTCGCAACTCGTTTTATATGCTGTTTACTGATTCTCTACAATTTCCCGTGACGCTCCGCTACCTTCTACTTATTGATGACTTTATGAGTAGTATCCAGCAAATTTGACTTCGTAGAAAAGAAAACTTTCTTCACTGAAGATTTCCTATAATTAAATGAATAAACAACAGAAATATTCTCAATCAATTAAGGTTATTTAAATTTAGAATGCCAACCCAGTGGTGCAGATAGTTAAGCGTTTGTTTCAACCTGAAGCCACTAGTGCGGAATCTGGAGTGCGCACTGCTGAGGAGTTCCACACTAGAACGAAACGGCTGTCCAGCACTCCCTGGTTTTCAGTGGTACCCTGCCAACATCAATCTGTGATATATTCAATCAAATAGTAGTTGTGTTAATACAAAGCAACCTGATAGCAGTAATAAGTATATTTTCGCTTATCATTTTGATACTTGAATAAATTCCCAAGTTTCTAATGCTACTACATCGTTTTACATTCAAATGTAATGAGTGTTTAATACAAAATTTAGAAAGTGATTAAATAAATATTAATAAAAATGTATTATAATTCATTAGTTTATCATGTGATTTACAGATGATATAGACCTACTCTTCATGTTTTTAACATCTAATCAACTATACACTAACTTAGATTGGAATTTGAATGTATACACCTAATAGATTTCATCCTATTAATTTGATGTCATTTTAAACATCATAGTTATTTTCATATAACGTTTAGAAATATAGAATTTTAAGCAGATGAATTATGAATATCATTAATAAAGTCATATGCATGATCCATTTTTTAGTATTCTATTATCACTTCAAAAGTAAATTTCTTTCCTTATTTAAGTTTTATGGCGTCTTCTCTTAACAGACACGAAATTGTCAATTGAAAGAAATGAGCTATTTAACAAATATGCCAACCGTATGAAAATAACTTACCAATATATATTATTTCATACAGACTTACATGTTTATGTCATTATAATAACTTGTCAATCTAATGACAGTTAGTTAATGTAATTTTCAATGGGATTTATATTTCATACATTAGCAAAATACTTTTCTTCATTACATATTATTAATTTCAATGACTGGTTACTATAGTTAAACTAAAAGAATAAGAAATTATGATTTACACAATCATGCGTACTTCACTTGTAAATTATTTCAACCTGAATCTAAATTAGATGTATTTTATACAAATATAATACATTTTGAGTTGCCAGGTTTCATGTAAATAAACTCAGTTTTTGAATTAGCTTGAAATAATCTTGTACAATTACTTGACTGCGATAATGGATATTACAATTCATCTTCTTTCAAGTATGTAGCACAACAATATAATAAATGGGATACTTAACATGTGTAAACTCCGATATTATTTAAAAGAAATTTTTGTTTTAGGAAAAAATATTCCATGCAATGAATTCCCAGAAAGAACTACATTTATATATCCAAATTCGTTGGTAATATAAATGAATAACCGAGTTTAATGATAGTTGCTGCAAATGAATTAGGAGTCATTGGAAGGTAAATGACTTTGATGCGGTATGTTAATTTCAAAAAGCTTATGCGTTAATTGAAATTGTGCGGTTAGTCAGCTGGATAAATATAGGGGTGAATGAAATAAGAAAATCAATTATTCCACAACCAACCTTATTGAATTAATAAAAATTGCTTCTTACACCCCCCCCCTGCTCCTAATATTTGTTGCCTACCTGTCTATCACACTTTATCCAATCAGAAATTAACAGTATTTGGATTCAAATCATTGGTTCTAGGAAGGTAATATATACCATCAATAAGTTGAAGTTATTAATTCCATTTCTAATGACAGATAGTATTAATCGTGAAGAAATTATTATGGAATCTGGATAACATGGAGTTATGTCTTCTGTGAACTTATTCTGAATCATGTTGGTTTTTTCGGGGTTTCTAATGTTAGAAGAGTTGATGAATGCGCAATCAGAATTTGAAATTGCGATGAACTACACTTCGTGATGCGGGGTTCCTTAGTGGCTGGTGACAGCAAACCGTATATAAACTTCGTCTGTAGGAGAAGCAATAGCGAAAGGATATGTGAACGCTTAACTCAAAACATGAAAGAATATGTTAAATAGTCATATAATGTTTCTGTAGAGTGACTATATAGTGTGAATGTCCGGAGCACATATATGTCACAAAAATATGTGGATAGTGGACAGATTTTCGTGATAATATTCACTACAACTACGGATGCAGCTCCTTGGTGTGTGCAAACAGTTCATGGATACGAACATTTACCACCCCTCTCTATTTCGAGAGTTCGATATGGTGAAGCCTCTAGTGAGACTTGGAAAAGCAATATTCGACTTTCGCCTAGAGTTGGTTTGGCATAGAATATATACCTCAAACGACCAATTCCACAAGATGTTTCCATTATACAATCGAGCATTTCAGGTAAACATCATGTTTATTTTGATGCTAAAAATTTGAATGACTTTGAAAAGCTACGCAGCCATATAATATCGCTTGATGGAGCGTGTGCTTGCAATGTGGATGAAGATATGAAACTGTAGTGCTTCTACTTTTGTACAAGAGATCAATCCACCATAGCCGATAGTTGTTATGACGTCGTTGATTTGGATGGGACGTACAAAGCCAACATCAAAAATCTCCTGTTTCAAATTGTTGATTTCGACGTAAATCTTATGGCTATACCTTATGTTCTGGGAATTGTCAGACAGGAAAATTCAGGACTTGTCAAATAAGTTCTTTAACTTTTCATAATAACGACAAACAGCTGAAACATAGACTTCTTCACTACGGATGATGTGGCGTCGTTTGTTGTATCAATAATTGATATTTATCCTAGTTATTATCATTTATTATGTCAAGTCCACATTTTCAGAAATGTGGTTAAAACAGTACGTCAATAAAACAAATATTATCATTCACATTTGAACAGGTGGAGACTACTACCAGAAGTCTTGCGGTTATTATTCCGGTTAATGTTTACAAATGAAGTCCACAGGTATATCAGCTTCAATGATAACTTCAACACACCTTAGATTTAATGATCAACTTTTATTAATTTAAAATACAAATACATCCTTTTATAGATTTATTGAATGCTATCCAATACCGAAGAAAGAGAAATGGTCGTGCACATTCCCAACAGCTAGAAAACCTCTACAGATCTCAGACACAAATGTTGTGAAAACAACTTGCCATATATTAAAACTCTATAAACTAGTTAGACAAATTCGGCTTTTCTCCATCTTCAGCGTGATCAATGGATACTGAATTCAGTCAAGATTACAACGTCAGCAGCAAAATAGCAGGAATAAAGTAGATATGGGAAGTTAGTCTGAGTATCTACAAGGGCGATTAACACTCAAAGAACGCCAATTAGTAATGTGTTAAGTGCTACTGATTAATTCATTGAGATACAGACCATTCAATAATACAGCCTATTCTGTTTAGTGGAACTGTAGATTTACATTTGTTGGCACATATCCAGGCAAAGGAGAATGAGATGTCTATTGTGACAATAGCAGACTGGTGGTTAATATCTTTTATCCAATTACACAATGGTGAGGTAGAAAATTATTCACCACAAACAGCAACACAATATTAACTCCTAAAACTCAAGTCCCAGTATCAATTCTGCTGCTAATACAATGACAGAAACATTTTTACTTCATATTTATTTTTTAGGTGGATCGAAAATTTCATTTCACTTCAATTAGTGTTATGTATTCAATCTAAATAACATAAAACATTTATCTTCTATAATGTTTACCGTTTTTTGTTTGCTTCGACGAAATACATAAAGAAGTACTTGTACTTAACGTAGATAACTTCTATTCCCTGCTTAAACTAAATGTGAAAATTGTTTAAATCGTTTGATATTGTATACCGTTGTTTGACATTACTTATTATGTTGATTGTTAATATTATGCTCGTTAATACATCATATGATGTCTAACTTCGAGTTTTAGTATAAAAATCAACACTTTGACAAAAGTACACCTAACTGACAGATATCAAATAGGGTAAAACGTGTGACCTAGAATACACTTACTAGCCACTGAATAACAATTCATAATTGATGCCATGTTATTATTGTTATTTTTTTTATAATTTCAAAAACTACAATAACCTTAGCCACTTTCATGTTTTTATTAATCGTAATTACTTCATTATCACCTTTGAACTTGTAACATTATTATCTCAAACAATACTAGTTATGATTTTAGAACTATTGTAAATTATATGTAAGCGTATTAGTGTAGAGCTTTAATGAGAGAATAAGTGAAAAGAAATGCATTTTTACTTCTTTTGTCATCTTTTACAACCACTTTATTTCATTTATGATAGCCGACAATAAATGGCATTTACTGTTAAGTCAAATAATATTAACAATCAGCTGACAGTAATTAGAGAACTTCATGTTTTACATTCATCTACACATTGATTTGAAATGACTAAAATTCACCAGTCTAAGTGGTTGTTTATCCAATATGTTACAGAAATAACATTGAGTTACTTTAGGATAAACCTGTATATTCCCGTTGATTTGTTATAGAGTGAAGCTGGTCAGTCGAATCCCAGTGTGAACATCAACATTGGGATGCAGGTACATCCAGCCGATGAGTCCCAAATAGGACGAAACGTGCGTCCTGGATTCCACTTGCCAGTAACAATCCAACTTATATAATACTTGTGAAAAATTCGCTATATCGAGGCAATCCGCTTAGGATGCACATATAGCAACAGAGACTGACAAGCTTCAGTCTATAACAAATCAACGGGAATATATAGTCAATCAATGCCTGTTACTCCAAGTGGAGCATAGACCGCCCACCAGCATTCTCCAGCCAACTCTGTCCTGGGCTTTCCGTTCTAGCTCTTCCCAAGTGCTGTTCATTCTCTTCATGTCTGTTTCCAATTCCCGACGCAATGTGTTCTTCGGTCTTCCTCTGTTTCTGTGGCCTTTAGGATTCCAAGTCAGTGCTTGTCTTGTGACACAGTTTGGTGGTTTCCTCAGTGTGTGTCCAATCCATCTCCAGCGTCTTTTCCTAATTTCTTCCTCAACTGGAAGTTGACTAGTTCTCTGTCACAACAGGTTGTTGTTGATGGTATCTGGCCAACAGATCCGAAGAATCCTACGCAGACAGTTGTTTATAAATACTTGTATCTTCTGTAGGGTACTTTTCGTAGTTCTCCAAGTTTCAGCTCCATACAACAGAACTGTCTTCACATTTGTGTTGAAAATTTTGACTTTTATATTGACTGACAGTTGGTTTGAGTTCCAGATGTTTTTCAGTTGTAGAAATGCTGCCCTTGCCTAACCAATCCGCGCCTTCACATCCGATTCAGACCCTCCTTGTTTGTCGATGATGCTGCCCAAATATGTAAAGGTTTTAACGTCTTCCAGAATTTCTCCGTCAAGTGTAATTGGGTTAGTGTTTGCTGTTTTGTATCGGAGGATCTTGCTTTTCCCTTTGTGTATGTTGAGGCCTACTGCTGCTGAGGCTGTTGCTATATTGTTGGTCTTCTTCTGCATTTGATGATGTGTGAGAAAGAAGAGCTAGTTCTGTCATCTGCAAAGTCCAAGTCATCTAGTTTCGTCGATGTTGTCCATTGTATTCCGAGAGTGCCTTCAGATGTTGCAGTCTTCATGATCCAGTCGATAACCAGTAGGAAGAGGAAGGGTGAGAGTAAGCAGCCTTGTCTGACACCGGTCTTCACTTCGAATGAATCTGTGAGCTGACCTCCATGCACGATTTTACAATGTAGTCCGTCGTAAGAATTTTGTATGATGTTGACTATCTTCTCGGGTACGCCGTAATGCCGTAGAAGGCTCCATAATATTCTCCTATCCACGCTGTCGAATGCTTTTTCATAGTCGATGAAGTTGATGTAAAGTGGTGAATTCCATTCAATTGATTGTTCAACAATGAACCGTAGAGTAGCGATTTGATCGGTACATGATCGATCTTTACGGAATCCAGCCTGTTGATCTCGGAGTTGGCCGTCGACTGGGTCTTTTAATGTGTTCAATAACACTCTGTTGAAGACCTTTCCTGGTACTGAAAGTAGGGTAGTGCCTCTGTAGTTCTCATAATTGCTGAGATCGCCTTTCTTTGGTATCTTGATGAGGTACCCTTCTTTCCAGTCTGCTGGAACTTGTTCATCCTCCCAAATCTTCCTGAAGAGAATGTGGAGTATCCTTGAAGTTGTTTCTATATCTGTCTTCAGTGCCTCCGCTGGTATGTTGTCTGGTTCTGCTGACTTGCCACTCTTGATCTGTCTGATGGCCATTTTGATTTCTTCGACTGTTGGTGGGTCTGTGCTTATAGGGAGATCCGTGGCTGCAGCTTCGATGACTGGTGGGTTCAGTGGGGCTGGTCTATTCAAGAGTTCTTGGAAGTGCTCTACCCACCTGTTCCGTTGTCCATGCACTTCAGTGATTGGTTTGCCAGCCTTGTTCTTGATTGGCCGTTCTGGCTTGTTGAATTTCCCAGCTAACTTCTTCGTTGTATCGTATAGCAGCCTCATATTTCCTTCTCTTGCAGCTTTTTCCGCTGTCATTGCTAGGTCCTCAACAAATTTTCGTTTATCCAACCTGATGCTCCTCTTCACTTGCTTGTTGACTTCGGTGTATTCGGCCTGTGCCTTGGCTTTCTCTGCTCTTGTCCGACTGTTATTAATCGCTGTCTTTCTGTTCCTCCTTTCTTGGATCTTGTCCAGAGTACTAACAGAAATCCACTCTTTTTGGTGTTGTGCCCGTTGCACAAGTGTGACTGTCCGGACTCAGTAGTCTAGTGGTGAACGCGGTGACGTTCGGCACGAAACGAACTGAGTTCGAATCCCAGTGTGAGCATCAACATTGGGATGCAGGCACATCCAGCCGATGAGTCCCAAATAGGACGAAATGTGCGTCCTGGATTTCACTTGCCAGTCACAATCCAACTTATAATAATTGAGTTACTTTGTTTAGTTGAGTAACAACCATAATTAGATTGGGCTTATTACTGAGTAAATGTTTATCTTATAGTATTTATGTGGATTATATAATCTTTCACTTTAGTGCTTTTCAATTGAATGCCTATCAGATTATTGAGTTTATCTAACAAATTCATTCGTAAACTGTAAATTACATTTAATTAGAATATTTTTGATTCTTCTCGTTGGTTTATGATGGACTGAAATTGATCAATGTCTGTTGCTATTTGTGCATCCTGAGCGGATTGCCTCGATATAACGATAGTTCAAAAATCTTGTTTGAGTTAGATTTTGACTAGTAAGAGGAATTTAGGACGCATGTTTTGTCTCATTCAGGACTCGTCAGTTGGATGTACCTTTGGAGAACTGACTTCACTGACTTCTTGTGATAAATGAATGAAACGATACCTATAGTAGACTGATTTACAAATATCATTCTGTATTGAAATACAACAAAAATGTAAATTTCATTAGAAAAACTTTGCTTGACTGAAAAATCCCATTTAGTCATACTAACCAACACAGAGTGAAATAAAATTTTCTTAGACATTGACAATATGTGTATATTTCCTAGAAAACAGCTGACATGTATTAAAGTGCTAATGTATAATTATGGTTAATTTACTGAAGAGGAGAACAATGAACATTTCATGGTGTTTAAGATGAAATATAATAGGAGTTTACAAAAAATTCTGGAAGTTATTGGCTTCATATAATGTTGTGACACTTCCTGCAAACTATTAAAAAGTGTGTATTGTATAGTCGTAGCGTGTCACGTAACACTTCATAGTCACAGAAGCTGATTATCTGAAAGATATTTTAGTAGTCTGTCTGGTCAAATAATATACCATTACTGTTATATAAAAATCACGTTCAACTGATAAAGAACCATGAGTATAATGAGACAATAGACACAGAGTTATCATACATTATCGGTATGAAGTATATTCATTATCTGCATTGTAATTTTGTAAGTCACTTATTCAACGTAATACTTAACATTCGTTTCAATGAACGCCCTCCTAACTAAACATTTATTAATCGAAGTGATTTGTTACCTTTAATCAGTGACACAGATAAATTGGTAGAGATTCCTTTTATAAACTAGATGAGTTCACGTTAGCTTGTTAAGTACATATGTTAGTGACAAAATGTCTACTGTGTATAAAATGTTAACTTCAATAAATTTATATATGAGGTGAAAAGGTAAATCTAATCAACAGAATAAATCTTTGGTGAATGTATGCCTAAACAAAAATTATATGATGTATTAAACATTATTATTATTTGGTTATTTTCATTCCACAGAACACTCACGGTTACTTGTATTGGTATACACACTTCATCTCGTAATAACTGTTTGAAATGAATTAAGACTATCCCTTGATTACGTAATTTATAAATGATATGTAATATATGATAACAGGAAATTGTTAGATGGGGTCATATATATATATATATATATATATATATATTTATATATAAACCCCATTTAATAATTTCCTATAAGTAACGTGGTATCCTTAGTGGTACATTTTTCATTCGAATACGATGTTATTTTTTGTTTATTAGTATGTGAGGAAACTAATTTTTATCTTATCAGTACATTTAATGAGTGATAGATTGGCATATATTTACTGTAATAAATATAGATCAAGCAAACTTATAGTGTAAATTTAATTTATAATATTCTAGCCAATAATTTGCTTAACATGCATCTGAACGAACTGAATATTTGAAAGTTCACTTCAAAGCCAATTCATGTTCTATTTCACTATTGTACAGTGTTGGATACTTCAGTATTTTAAAATTATTTCCAGTAACTAATGAATGTGATTATCGATTTTTATTTAAAGTTTCAAAAAATAAGAATATCAAGTAGTCAAACCTTGAAAGTTGTGTTTGAATGTATAGCAGAGGACACATTCTAATCGAATTTTTGTTAGTTTTCTGTTAACCTTAAGTTTTTAATTATAGGAATATAAAGTGATGACGTGTCTTTAAAATTAGTTTTCTTTCATTAACAGTTTATATTAGAGAATCTTTAACCTATATTCTTCAGTAAATTAATGCAAATCAATGTTTACTGCTTCGGACTAGAACATAACGATTTCATGGTTAGAGATAATTATAACTGAGTAGCTAGACACCAATTCATTTAGTTCAGTTTATGAATTTGAATAATCTAAGAACAATAACTTTAGTAGAATAATTTAAACTTCTGTTTTATTTCGTTCCCTCCTGTCAACTGTATTGCAAACGTAATTTTTTTGTGAATTATACATGATCATACTCAATGGTTACTGAAGGCATCTGATGTGATCTGATGTGATACATCTGAAGTTCTCATATTATTCAAACAGTCAGTTTTTCATTAAAATGATTATATGGACAAGTAACAGACGGTATGGTTAGTAAGCTATATAATTTTTATGTAGCATGTGTACATAACTCCTTGAAGTGAGCATGTATTCTTATCGACACCAATGAGGCATTCTTTTAGACGACTGAATTATATTTGCAGTTTCTAATGAGACTACTCAAACGTTTAAAAGTAGTAATAACAACTAAAGTTTATGTTTCGTAAAAACATAGTAATCTATTCTAAACTTACGTTACGAATTGTTTAGCATTCTGATAACAAAAGCTAAGGATTTCGACAAAAGCTTGGTACTGTCGAAAGGATCATATTCAGCGGTGATAATATGGTAAAATGTAGACAGCATCACATTTCTCATAGTTACATTGATGTTACTGAGAAAATAGCTACTTGTTAAGAAAGTGAAAAGTAAAATTAAGGTAGTATTTGATTAAAGCTTTCAAAATCTCACGACGATCCACAGGTTTGTGGGATATGAAGTGATGTGACATACATTTAAATAGAAATAGTGATGTGGTTGTAGTATCTAAAATTAATTGATTAGTTGTAACTTTTGAAAGATTTTGTAACTTATAGTCAAATTGTTATGAACTGGAAGTGGTCAATTACTATTGTCAATTATGCACTTTCAGCGGAATTTTTTAGGCAGAGCTGTAATTCAAAAGTATGAATTAAGTAGGAATGTGGCTGTCAAGTGATATTCAAGATCAGTGTTTCTTCTTATCTGAGACTTGTGAACTGTAACTATATTGAGGCAATCCGCTAATAATGCATATTCTGCAATAGAGAATGGCATATTTAAATCTGTAACAAATCACTGGCAATTTACAAATGCCTTAAGATTATGCACATATACTCATTTCATGGAAGTGGTTATCTGAACTCATTAGCTTATTAATTGACCTGATAGAATTTGATACAAAACAGGTAGAGTTAAAGACCCAGTGCGAATATGAACGTTGATTAAAGTAAACCCAGCTGATGAGTACCATATAGGTAAGTACATGCTTCCCAGATTTCTCCGGCTAGCCGCATTTCAAGTTAGTTTAAAATTGCGACTTTTGTTTCATAGCAAGCTTTTAGTATAAGTAAAAATCAGTTTAATTAAATAAAACGAACAAACATAATCACAGGCAAACAAGTAAAAACAAATCAGTTATTTACTCAGCTTCCAGATCAAACTTCTTAACCGTTTTTTCACGAATCTCATTCACCGCATAATTTGCTGTTTGTCAAATTTAGGAAGGATTTTTGGACAATTCGGTTTTGAGGAATACAGGAAACATTGTTAAATATAAAATTATTTAAAGTTTCTTATATGCAAATATTATAATCTAAACTACCAATAACATGTGTTCTACAAAACGAAACAGACATACTACTCTGAAGATGTAAAACCCATTTCAGTGCTCATCTCATATTTATATGCTGAAAAATCGGCCACTCCATCAGCTTCATTAAAAGAGATACACTATCATAAAGTCAACTTCGGAAACCAGGAAAAGTATTCACCTACTAATTGGTGAAAGATGTCTTCGAAATCACCTAAAAATCCTTGAAACCCTTTGGAATAGATGTCGTCTTATAGCTAATGCTTGACATTCAATCCGGACTAAAAGATATGGCACTAGACGACAACACATAAAGTAAAATATGCAAAAATTCTATATTACACAAAGTGAACACTACCTTTCTCGTCGTTACTTTATGCAGACACAAACACAGATAAATAGGGAGAAGTGGCTTCTTTTTACCGATATCAGTGCACGCAGACAACCACGAGCATAAATCTTACTGGGTTGGCATAGAAATTCTGGATCAAGGTAGACCAAAGAATGCCGGAGAGTTTTTAGAAGCACGGCGTTAAGGTCAAATGGGAATCGATAAGCATATTGACACAGACCGAATCTACCAACCCGTGTTGAACGAACTAATCATCCACTTTACCGGGGGTTATCCGAACATTATAGTCAGCAAAATTTCAAGGAAAAATGAAGATGAAGGAAGTCATAATAACAACCATTTCAAACAAGGACAACAAAATGAACTGGGGTTAAAATGCCCACTTATACATAAAGTAAACATACACAAAACTGCACAGGAAACCATTTAATGTGTTACGACTAAGTCTTCAAGCGTGAAGAATTAAATAACACAGATCGTTTACAAAATTTTATTTATTCGTGAAGTGTAGATTCTCCCGATGTCGTAGAAAGTCGTACTTCATAACCCATGGAATAGTCATCGTTAAACAGATTCAATTATTTTAATACTGTTTACTAACACTGGACGAAAATTCATGTGATCATTACAACGTTTTATTCGCCATTAACAGTAAATACATCAGTCTTCGTTATAGTGTTTTCCTCGATTGTAACTCCACACAAATTTCTAATTTAATCAATCGAAAACTAAATAAGCGGTCACTAATATTAAAATTGACTCAGAACTCACATGACTGTATGCATAAAGTACTGGATCACAAGTTACTAATTCCATTAGATACATACTTAAATAATTATTAGATATGTTTATTGAATGCATGCAAGCAAATTCATTAAATAAGATTTCTAATTTTCTTTATTAGCAGATTCGCAAAAACTGTACTTTGAAATCAGTTTAATCGATGACAATTCAGTTGAATTCATCCATATTATTATGCTCAAATTAAATAGAACCATAAAAACCAAGGTTTTCTACCAGATACTATTTATGGCTTGTGTTGAATAAACCTGGGTTTATCTAGAGTAGATCAAACCACTACGAAAAACTTTTACGATTGTTACTGCCTAAAGAGTTTTATCCAGTTAATCATCACACGTGTAATGTTTGGTGCTGTTGTATTACAAAGGCAAACACGATAAAATGAAAATTTCGAAACTTAGTGTTATATTTTGATATGTGGTCTGCCATGTTGTCAACTGTTATATTGAAAATATATTTGGCCCAGTTACAATCGTATGGCAAATATGACGTGTGACCTTGGTAACTATTAATCAGTGCCTGTACGCGTCTGCCCCGCCACTACTAGTCCCCAAACCGGAAATGAAGAACACAAGATGAATGAGCTGACCAGACAGAAATCATATTTTGTATTCCAAACACTCCTTTTATATATACGCAATGTCAGACCACACATCTAACCAATGTGGAACTTTATGTTAATACAAAAACAAAGGAGATAGTGGTAGTGAATAGGGGTAACGTGTACACAATTAATTAACTGTAGTTCATAATAAGAGACAATATACTAACAGTAAATATACTAAACGAGAGGATAGGGTAAGAGGAACGTAACAATGATAGGAATGGAATGTCTACATTACCCACCGTTAAAATAATTGAAATAATGTTCTAAAACACAGTTTTGAAAGTTCGTTACTCTCCTTTAATCTCCCTATATAACACTTAGGAAGTTCATTTTTGTCTACTGAAGATTACACTTGATTACAGTAAGTAATTTTTAGAATGAAATACGCAACAGATTTACGTATTACATCCAGTTTATTTGTGAGATAGAGCTTCTACCATCCATCTGTATCCTATAATGTTTTCAGTTAGTTTTACGCTGATAAAATCCATTTCATAGTCAATGAAAAGTCATCAAATATATAGTGGCACAACATCAACTCCTACATCTTGATGAACTATTCTCAAACACCATACCTACATAATAGGTATATATATATATATATATATATATATATATATATATATATATAATTTATCGAGTCCAGCGCAATCTGCCGTATGGTTTACCCATACGTCTTCTACGTATAGCAAAAGCCATCGGTATCCACATTCTGAAACCGGAACTGTGTGTACATAAGAAATTTACACAGCCTCTTTTCTTATCTTGACCATCATAATAGCTAATGTTCAGATGGTTTACAAGTAATTTATTACGCTCTATTCTCTCATTATTATTATTACCATGGTTATTATTCTTGTTACCACGTTATACGAATCTTTTCATAACTTTAAAAAATTTGTCACCGCTTAATTGTAACAAACTCTTACGTAACTGTCCTAACCATCAGATTTCTTAGAATTACTTTATCGGCATCTTCTCAATAGATATTATGTAATCAACAGTATGCCGACCCACTCACTTATCATTTGCACACTTTCAAAAAGATAATAAACTTATTTACCTTCATGTCTTAATTGCTTTGTCAATTAGTTGTAATTATTTTACATACACCTTTGAATCTGTAAAATTATTATGTAACACACCACCAATTATTTGGTAATGAGTTTAGACCTATTGTAAACTAATATATATATATATATATATATATATATATATATATATATATATATATATATATATATATATATATATATATATATATGAAAAACTAACTGAAAAGAACTTCCTTAGCTCCTCTAGTCCTTTCTTAATGCCTAGATAGATATATGTAAGTTGTATAAGCTTAGATCAAATGCTCATCATGGCAACAATAATCTAGAAAATATGTTTGTATGCAAATATTTTCACTATATAGATTCCAATCAGCATCAAAATTTAGGCGAAGACGTTTTATCATTCAAGATTTTTCTACTAATTAAACATTCAGATTATAATTATTTAAGTTGGATTGTAACTGGCAAGTGGAATCCAGAACGCGCGTTTCGTCCTATTTGGGACTCACCAACTGGATGTATCTGTAGCCCAATGTTGGTGTTCACAATGGGATTCGAAATCAGTCCGTTTCGTGTTGAACGCCACCGCGTTCACCACTAGACTACTGAGTCCAGACAGTAATACTTGTGCAACGGACGCATATGTCTAGACTCAGTAGTCTGGTGGTGAACATTGTAACATTTGACACGAAACAGACTAAGTTCAAATCCCGGTGTCAACATCAAAATCATAATGTAGTCGCATCCAGCTGAAGAGTCAAAAGTAGGACGAAACACGCGTTCTAGGTTCCGCTTACCAGTCACAATTCAACTTAAACAACACTTTTGATTAGTCGCTATATCGAGGCAATCTGTACATGTAGCAACAGAGACTGATCAGCTTCATTCCATAATAAATCAACCGGAGGATGCACGTTTTTCCTGAGTAAGTTTATTATTGTTTTTATCGTCGTTAGTTTTATTACTAATTTTATAAATGAAGTTACTGTTTAAGATACTTAATCATGACTCACATTATTTGTCTTTCATTTTTAGTTTTTGACATTGGTTGTTCTATTTATTCCCGCCCTTATTTAATTATATATCTAAAACTAAGTCACTCAACTCACTTTATCGATATTTTCACTAACACGCAATTCATATATTCTATGTCCTCCACTGTAATGACTTTGCGCAACAGTCGGAGTGTAGGCAAGTTACTAGGTTAATATCATGCTTTTGGAAATATGGACCACGATGCTTCGTTTACATATGCACACTTGTTTATGTGATTACCAAATAAAGAAAGTCTTCAATCTTATAAACCTTACAAATGTTAGCATAAATAGTTATTGTACAAATGAAATACAGAATCATATTTAATTAATTAATACAATTAAATGTCATGACATTTAGAACTGGAGTAATGCATTGATTTAAGTAAAAACAACAACGAACACTAACAATTCAAAGCCTACGAAATAAATTGTTACATAATCTTTTTTTTAGATTTCTGAGGATTTGACATTTCTAATACAGCAGAGTGAGGTCTTCTGTTGTTTATACTATGCATTGGCCGATTGTGATCAATACTGTCAACAATAAAATGATTTAAACTTTTAAATGTATAACTTCATTTTCACTGAACATGTAAAGGAATATCTAGACCTACTGGCTGAGTGAATAACGTAAACCGCGTTTGAAGTGAAACCAGTGGCTTCGAGTTATATGTAACAGTAGCATTGAAATGTAGTTACTTCTAACTAACTAATTTATAATAAGGTGAAAGATGAGTCCTCGTTTCCACCACTAGGCACATTCAGATAAACAAGAATGTGTATCTTCAGTAACGTACATATAAAATAATTGACTGAATTAATGAATTCATTGTTTGAATGAATTGATGATAGTAGTGTCAAATTTTTAAATGTAAACACATTTGTGTTCATCTAAATGTATAAATGCCATAAAATATGACAAACTAATTTGCAGTCCAAGTGAAGAAGAAATAGTCCAGTAAACAAGCATGCTAAGTGATGGATGAAGTTTGGGGCAAACGATAAGTTCATATTAAAATCAATCATTCAGTTGGCAGTATGTCTATCAAAGATAGTGATATTGTGACGAACTGACAAGTTGTGTTAAACTGTAGTAAATAGCACGTTTTAAGATCCACTGTGGTTTTATGGATAATTTTATGCATCTAGCATTGGAATCATAAAGAATTTAACATGTTATTAGTTTATTCAGTGGAAATTTTTAACATTTCGACTACTGGATGCAAATTATTAATTGAATCGCTTTCTTATAAACCTGAATCTGCATCTTCGTGTATTCAACTAAAGAACAAAAAAGTAGTTTGCGAATTTCGTCATCAAACAACGTGTTATTTCTTGATAATACGGTCAGCCACAATATATTGTAAACAGTAACCTCAATAGAACCAACTACGATGTGCACACCTCTGCGATTACTGATTCTCAAAGTCGGAATAACGAAAACATGACAAGTGAGTCAACTATCAGACAGATTATATTTCATTCATCCATTTATATACATACAAAGTCTGACCATAAGGTGTACCAATAGGAATAGCAGAATTTATGCAAAGTGCAGACAATAATGACTAGGAAATGACGGTACAAATACATAGTTAATTGACAAGTGATATGATACAGTTTATGAGTCTAGTGGGAGGTTAGGGAGAAGGGAACATAACAATTATAGAAGTAAAATAATCGATTTACATACACTCAAAACAAATGAAATAGTCTTCTGAAAACGATACAGAAAGTTAGTTACTCCTCTTGAATAGCCGAAAATGACAACGTAGCTTATGTTTAAAGTTCACAGTATAATGCACTAAGTCAAACTACTATCACATCGTTCTTGTTGAATTTCAGCAGTTTGAAATTCATGAATATTTATATAAATATTAGATATTTACTACAAGTACGTGTATCAGGTTTTTCATGTTAGTGGACATGAGCTTCAAACTGCAATACAAGACCAGCACACTACTCTTTTATCATCATTAGTGTTCGTAGAAATAATTAACGTATTCATATATCCAAATGATATGAAATTGAAATTTCTAACGTTTCCAGACTTAGCATCAGCCACTTCTTTACTGAATCAATAAATAACTAAAACAAATCCATGCAAGTTTCAATAACAAATTGGAACAAATTTAAACTAAAATATCTGGTACCATCGAAAGATGAGTCTAATTATGTTGAAATAATATCATTTGAGTCAAGGTAATTCAAAGTCAGAGAAATTTGTGCGTGTTTGTGAATAATGAGACGATAGAACGTGTGTTATGTGTAATATATGCTACACAAAATGAACACCTAATAATTTTTAAGAACTTGGAAAAACTACAAATCAAATCAACAATAGTAGTACATGCTATTTTTAGTAACCATAAATTCAATATGAACAACGTCCAGGCTTGTCCACGTTTGGTCGAGTTCATGAAGCTTTTCATACACTCCTTAACACTGCTGTATTTAATAAGAAGAAATGCCTTACTATTCATTTAACGTGGAATGATTAACCAAACTACAACAGTTAAAATGAATCAAATTTCATATATATTTGCCATACAAACAAATTTTCTCTATTCCTTTGCACTATACGTCACGTTTTTATCCTCAGCTAGATGGTTTGTTATGAAGTCACTCAAATGTGATGAGGATCCACTTGTACTAGAATTTAGTCATTCTTGGATTAATGCATTCATGTAGTTAGCCACATGCTATGCAACTAAAGCTCACACTTAGAGCACACAAAAATTCATAAGAATTCGTTCAACTTTGAATTACCTTGACTCAAATGATATTATTTCAACAGAATTAAGGTCATCTTTAGATGGTACCAGATAACTTACCAACAACTTACTTCTACAAACAATCTACCAAATGCTCAGTTTATCTTGTCAAATTATGGAAATAATGCTTATTAACACTGTTTAGTGAATTATCTACAAATTAAGTCATAAATTTGAAAAGTAGATAATATATATATTAGAGGTCAGAAGAGATGTGAGGTGGATCAAAATAGTCTGCAGGAAACACTATTTAGCCTCGGTTTCGTGAAGCTAGCACCCATCAGCAAGACATATCTTCAGCGTTTATAGAAGTGACATCTCCTGGAGGATTTAAACTCGGGCTACCCAGTTTCACTTCCAGAGATGTTACCATTGGGCTGTTCGGGTTGCGACTAACATTCTGTAGAATTAAACATTGTTCCTGTTACCTGAACCAATCCAGTTTTCAAACACATTACGAAAAACCTTACCTCTTAAACTAAAAGGCCACACTCTTATTGACTCATATTGGCAAATTCCAACAACATAAATCGACGTGATAGAGTACCGTTAGCTGCACCATGATAACTATTGATAAAATAATGAATCCAAACATTATCTACTACTCCAACTTACAAAGCATTCCATTTATTTATTTATTTATTTATTCTGTTTAGAATCATTTAGTCTAAATACACAGGTCAATGTGTTACCATTTGTAAATAGGCATCCATCCTTTGAATCATAATTATCATCATATCGATTTACTCCTAATCAAATTTATATGATTGGGTAATGCGATCTTCAGGTTGTCTAGCCCTTTCTGTGAACTTAAATCAAAACAGTAAATGTGCACAAATGATTGTGACATGAAACTACACAAACGATACACACCTTCCTTCATCTACAACAATTCAACATTACAATTAGGGGGTTTGATATCACGAATTGATCTGAATCAGACAACCATTGATCACCTGGAAGCACTGGACAGCTATGTCGTCCTAGTATGGGACTCCTCACCAGTGCGCATCCAAGACCCCATCTGGGATCGAACCCAGGACCTTCTGGCTCCGCGGCGAATGCTTTACCACTGGACCACTGAGTCGGCTCCTAACGGTTGATATTTTCAATTCAGTCAATTCGTGATACTTTGTGCGACCTCCTCTATGCCATCGGTGAGTTACTGCCTCATACCCGACACGGTTGAACTCTATCGGTCACGTCTTCACACTAGAACTCCAGGAATTACCTCAAGGAGCTAGTCGCTAGTGAGCTGAATTGGCTGAAATGGAAATATCAACCGTTAGGAGCCGACTCAGTGGTCCAGTGGTAAAGCATTCGCCGCGGAGCCAGAAGGTCCTGGGTTCGATCCCAGATGGGGTCTTGGATGCGCACTGGTGAGGAGTCCCATACTAGGACGACATAGCTGTCCAGTGCTTCCAGGTAATCAATGGTTGTCTGATTCAGATCAATTCGTGATATCAAAATTGACAATTCAACAGTAGTTCAGTTATAATGACTCATGAAACATCTTCATATTCTATATACGATTGGAAATTCAACCTCTTATTCATACACATATTTTTGATTTTGATTATTTCCCAGAAGTTCGGACCAGCTTACCGAGCGAAACGTTGAAATTTCCTTTAATTTCGTTCGCTCAGATTATTTACAAATATATTCTATATCATGCATACAAATGGCGCCCAAGTTTTGTAGATCTTTTCGTTCTTTTTTTGGATAAAAATTCCTATAAATTAGTTTATACTACTTATTCTTCGTATACTCTCTGCTCAGTTTTTGTGTAATTACTCACTTAAAAATTGATAGAAGATAACAAATACCTGTTGTGTTGTGTTTTTCTTACAGTTTATCGTTCAAATTATTTAATTTTTAAAATATTAGACTAAATGACTAAATCAATTCAAAGAACATCCAGTAAAGTGTAATTACTCATTTGTAATTCATTTTCATGAAAAATGAGTCTATGACACACTTTTGGGATGAGAGCTAAACTAGATCGTTTGATCTCACGTAGTTATTTTAGATCATGATGAGAATTTGTTAGCCTTTATTTTGTTCCTATCGCTTTTTAAAGGCCTTGAAGTAAACAGTTTACAAAGTGAGGTACTGTTTTGTAATAACATGTAAATAAAGTATAGATATTTTCTAGTCTTGATGTAGACGTTTGCGGAGATTATTTGAAGTTATTGGTAATATTCATTACCGTCCCTAATACACATTCCTGAGGAATACCATACTAGAAGAAAATCCTTGTTTATGAACATTACAGTTTCTAATGGCACTTCTGTCGGTGTTAAGGTTTCCAGATTAGTACACATTTACTATGAAAATAATTACATAACGCATATCACTTTACAGTAATGATCTCGTTAACATAATGGACTATTTCATTAATTTTAATATCTGAAGTTACTAAGACTAAAAAAGCTAAGCAACAAAGTGATAGTCGCAAACGAAAAAAATTTTAAACGAGGGAAATCCATTAATGAAATATATGAACAGACGGTTGATTAAATATTGACTCTCAGCTCATTTTTACAGTTACATTGCTAAACGTTTATCCATTTCTTAAGTATAGATTCATAACTGAACAATAGTTATATTATTTGATACTAATTTCATACTTCAACTAAATGAACAGTATTGTTTTTTTAACACATAAACTATTGAACTAGTAAATGACTGAATATCATAATGATAACGTCACAGACTGTTAAACTTGTTCGGGTCTAATTGGATTGTAGCAAATCATTGAAGATTACATGCGCACATTACCAAATAACTTAACATTCATATTAGACATGATTTCTTACTGACCACTTGCAACCAAGTAATATGAGCTTTAACTAAACATGACTGATTCATTAAATCTGTTAGTTCCTATCATCACTATATTGATAATAACATAAAAGAGTTTTCAAGTTAATTAGATACACAGTATTCTGCTACTTTGATTACATATTATGAAGGTAACTTGTATTGCATCATATAGAAACTTATCACTGTCTATAATCAGATTCATGTATATTTATTGTTAGAGACTTAATGACAACATGTGAATAATGTAACTTTGTTTAAGCGATTCATATTTTGATGTGAAATATGACTTACGTATTTATTAAGATCAATTTTTTCCAGTAATTTTGTTTGTGAATAATCCAGATTAATTAATGATCATCAGATCATCCAGTGAGAAGATTAAGTTGAGCAGAGTCAAAACTCTCTCTCTCTCTCTCTCTCTCTCTCTATATATATATATATATATATATATATATATATATATATGATTAAAACTTTACTGATAACATTCAAGTAATAACACTTTATACAAAAATGAGGTGGTGTTGTGGAGACTGATATTTAATTTTGTTGTTTATAATCGTCACTGACTGTTGTAGGTTCGGTACCAGTAAAAACCAAAGAGTATTAAACAGCTGTTTAGTCTTATCATCGCACTACGCCAACTTCGTCAGAAAGTCGAGCACATCAACACCAGGTTCTACTGGAAATCGATTAGTTTCAAGAAAATCTTGAAGTTCTAGTAAGAAATCATGACTGGTGGGGTTTAGACACGTTGGGAGTAAGATAGTTATTACCACTGACTGACCACTACGCAATGTGGCAAGCTGATTGAAGTGATAATCCAACTGTTGGACGTAGATAATTCAAGTGGTCTATATGATCAAGCGTTTGCTGCGAGACCTGAAGGTCCCGGATTTGATTACCTAACCGTATTGGGTGGATGCGAGTTGCTGACGAATCCAAAATTAAGATAAAACTGCTACCTAGTGTTCATTGGTTCTCGGTGGTGCTTGACGAAGACCAATCTTTGACGATTACAAAAATCTTGAATAAAATGGCAACCAAATTTATTGGATTATTATACCATATAATTTCCATGATGAATACAAATCGCATACAATAATTAGAATTTGTAAACAAAATATCAAAGTATATCTGATTAGTTTGAAGGCAAATTTCATAGTAAACCGAAATAAATCAGGAGCCTTTTACATTTATAAAGTAGTTGAGTGATTCACAGAATTCATGAGTACATAGATTTTTGTGTTGATGTGTTGTTTAATACAAAATCAGTTATAATTTGGGATGAACAATTCTGAGTTCTAACCAGAAAGAAGTTTTCATTGAGTGTAATAAAACCATAATTACTTCCATTTCGTGATATAATTTACTTTATATATATTACATGAGTTTCTATAATAATACACAAATGAATAAATATTTAAGTCAGTGGGGGTGGGGTGGGGAGGAGGGTGGCGAGATATAGTTTGTTTTCATTCTCTAAATTTAAGTAATAGCAGTTGCTAAGTGACTTTGTTCAAGATTAGACAGACTGGTGAAGATACATTCATTTACATTTATTCAAAATGATATACGAATTATGTCTTTTCGATTAATATGCTCTTATTTATTAATTATTCTCTAACTTTGTATCAAAATGAGCATGTCTATAAAGTTGGGATTTTTTTCTATTCATTTTCAGAAAATAGATTATTATTGGTTATTTAAGACTGTAAGAAACATCCGAAGTAAATGTTGATTTTAACAGTTATCATACTGTAGGTATAAATAATGTGAGGACGTTAGTTTGTGAAAATTATATTCCCCCATCGTCGTGTTCGTTTACTTAGTTATTTGAACTGTTCACTGACACAGTTTGGAGCCAAGATTCCTTGAAAGTTATTGGATGTTTAAGCAACCCGATCTAATATTAGATTTTGTAGTTACTAGTGTTTACGATGGTTTAAATAAATTTTTTATTACTTTCATGAAGTCCTAAGTACCACTGGGTAATGTAACAGGTTTATGTGAAATAATCGTTACTAAAATATGGCTGAAATATGTTACAACTATGACAACCGACAATAAGACATCCAATAGATAGAACCAAAGCGTTCAAAGTGGTATACCGCATGCCATCAAAATTACCCGATTCGTGCTCGTCTCCTACACATCACTGAAGTCAGAGGGATTCGTGCTAACAACCCGAGTCTATGTGTTCAAGAGAAATGCGCAACATCCCCCCCATCACTTCCATGGTCTTAGAAGACTTAATAAACGACTTACACAATTTTTACACTCTTTGCTATTTCTTTGTGCTTACTCCATCCCTTTCATACCTCTTCTCTATCTAATTGACCACATCATTGTTACAACAACTTGGAACGATTATTATCATTGTTATTGTTGTCTTAATATGCTTAGTTTCACATCATTTTCACCTACATACACATAATAATTGCTTATATTGAAATTTGTATTCATGTTGTTGCTATTATTAATCTGATTATCATTACTATTACCAATTTTCACCTTTTACCTATTTTTATAAGTTATGTAATCCACCTGCATCATTTTAATCATTGATTCTCATAAATTGCTTTCATTGGTTTGGTAATTTTCATATTCGTATATAAATACAAGTGTAAATTAGAGCAGAGCCTGATTATGATCTGATTGAAAACAATGTTGTTATCTTATATGCGTTGATACAAATTTATTCACCAAAGGAATCATTTTGACGAGTTAGTTTACAATAAATTATTGTAAGAATTTGATTAGTCGTAATATGAGATTTCGACTATCAGGTTTTTGAATATACAATTGAAGAGCGGGATATATGAAACGTGAAAAATATTTGATCAGTAAAGTGGAGACAGACGAACTATGGTTATCATTAGATTAGGTTAATGTATGAATAGAAATTGAGAAATCTGGATAAAGACAGTATTTTTAGTAAGATAGTCATAATAATGATGGTAAAACTGAATCATAAAATTACAAGTAGGGATAAGATATGAAGAAATATGAAGGTACAAATTAATAAATGAGCTAATTGATTGAATGCATCACAGATTGATGATGATAAGGTGCGATTGAGAACCAAGGAGCACTGGACAAGTGTTTCGACCCAGTGTGTAACCCCTCAGCAGTACTCACCTCAGATTTCGCACTAGAGACTTCAGGTCAGTTAATACATAATGCTGTGAACCACTGGGTCAGCATCCATTGGTAGAATTTTCATTTCAATCACTTTGTGATATATAGTGCAACGATCACCCATTGTCATCACTCCAGACAACTCAGAACTCTACCAGTCACGACTTCTCACTAGAGCTTCAGAAACATCCTGGAGTTAGTCACTAGAGAGTTGACTATCATAGTTCAACTGAGATGGTTATTTTTGTGAGGATTGGTATTTTAATTGATTAAATATGTCGATGGATACGCTTTCAATGGTACTATGTCAACATCAGTCTGTGACATATTCAGTCAGTTAAAATACCGATGCTCACAAAAGTAACCATCTCAATTGAGATTAGATAATGCTAAACAAAGAAATGAATTTTTCACATTTTTTATTTCGTTCAAATTATATTTGCTGTAGGAGTAAATAATTATCATAGTCTAACATAAGTGTAAGAATGGATTTACGTACGCTACTGTCATATCTATAAAATCTGATTATACATGATTAATATATTAGCCTATGCAGGTAATCCAGCTTTAATATTTTGACTAATTGTGTAATGAACTAATCCACCTCTTATATGAAACCATATCACAAATATTTAATTGAGTTATCTGTGATATTTTAAATGAAAGCTCAATTTCTGTATACTTACACTAAGATTTTACACGATATTCAAATGCTGCAGTGACTTAAGTGTTTTAATCCTATTAGATTTGTTTGGATGTTCTTGTTAGTGATAATAATGATCATAAAATGTAGGAAGGACAACAAACTGTTTATCTTAATCAGTAAGTATTAAGTGAACTTCATGATTGTTTCACTAGCTATTTGATACAGTTTGTTCATTGTAATATTTAAATACTGATAATAAGTTAAAGATAATTGTTCTTCGATGAAGTAACTAACATAAAATTGTCTATCATCAAAACTTTATTTATATACTGTAATACGTAGATTATACTGTGCTTCATAGTAATACCAATTTTGGTAATAAGCTTAAAAACATTTTATTAAAAAGACTAATTTACATCATTCCATATATGAACAAATGCTTAAATTAGCTACATTTAATGTTAGAATTTAATGCTTTAAACTTACTATAAAGTTGAATAGGGTTAAGACGATTCACAACATCATCAATAATCCATAAGTGTATATCAAATACAGTATTTTTTCCGTTTATTTAATAAATAGATTTCGTTTATCAAAGTGAAATATTTTGTTAAGACTTTATTTCTATTGTTTGAAATTATCGACATCAATCTGTTGTAAATATTTGAGTGTAGTAGAGCTTGACATGCTGAATAAAGGAAACATAAATGTAGTGGATGTTATAACGTACAATCAAATCTCTACCAAGACAAACACTTTACTGTCCTACATTTTACATAAGATATAATATTGTAAACATTATGGGTAACCTCAGTTGATAGAACTCCGCTCGGATCCCCCTAGGGTTGCTGCAGGTCCCAAGCCCGGATAAAGGAGGAGGGTTGGGCATGGGGTTAGCAACCCCATCCCGTAAAACAACAACCCTGCTTAAAAAAAACGCTAACCAGTAAAAACCTTTATAACCATTTTTACTCCGGCCTAGGAGTTGGAAGGTGTGTTATGACGCCTCATGGTGAAAGCCGAGTTTCTTCGGAAGCCACAAGGCCGATGTCTCTTCTGACAACCAGAGCAACAATTAATATAGGTACATGGAATGTCCGCACGATGTGGGAGACAGGGAGAACCATGCAAATAGCTGAAGAAATGAGAAGATACAACCTGAAGATACTTGGAATAAGCGAAACGCATTGGTTGCAAGCTGGATAGCAACGGTTATCCTCGGGAAGTGTGCTTTTATACTCCGGCCACGAAGAAGAAAACGCTCCACACACACATGGAGTAGCATTAGTATTGTCCCAAGAAGCATGGAAGGCTCTTGTAGGATGGGAGCCTCATGGACCTAGGATCATCGCAGCATCCTTCAAGACGAAGAGGGAAGGGATTACAATGAATGTCATCCAGTGCTACGCACCCACCAATGACAGCCACGAAAACGACAACGACCAGTTCTATGCGAGGCTGCAGTCAATCATCAAGAAATTTTCAGCCAAGGACCTGATCATTCTGATGGGCGACTTCAACGCCAAGGTCGGAGTGGACAACACTGGGTATGAAGACATCATGGGACGACATGGACTGGGAGAAAGGAATGATAACGGTGAGAGGATTGTAAACTTATGTGCCTTCAGCAAAATGATTATAGGTGGCACCATATTCTCTCACAAACGTATACACAAAACTACATGGGTTTCACCGGACCACATTACGGAGAACCAAATCGACAGAATCTGCATCAATAAGAAGTTTAGCAGGACCATGGAAGATGTAAGAGCAAGGAGAGGAGCCGACATAGCTTTCGATCACCATCTGGTGGTGGCTAAAATGAAACTGAAGCTGAGGAAGCACTGGACAACTGGAGCAACAGTTCTACACAAGTTTAGTACAGCCCTTCTCCTGGATACTAACAAACGCAACGAATTCAAAATAACTCTCAACAAGTTCCAGGCATTTTATGATATACTAGAAGAAGGTGAAACTAATATGGAGGACAACTGGAAAGAGATAAAGGAAACATAAATGTAGTGGATGTTATAACGTACAATCAAATCTCTACCAAGACAAACACTTTACTGTCCTACATTTTACATAAGATATAATATTGTAAACATTATGGGTAACCTCAGTTGATAGAACTCCGCTCGGATCCCCCTAGGGTTGCTGCAGGTCCCAAGCCCGGATAAAGGAGGAGGGTTGGGCATGGGGTTAGCAACCCCATCCCGTAAAACAACAACCCTGCTTAAAAAAAACGCTAACCAGTAAAAACCTTTATAACCATTTTTACTCCGGCCTAGGAGTTGGAAGGTGTGTTATGACGCCTCATGGTGAAAGCCGAGTTTCTTCGGAAGCCACAAGGCCGATGTCTCTTCTGACAACCAGAGCAACAATTAATATAGGTACATGGAATGTCCGCACGATGTGGGAGACAGGGAGAACCATGCAAATAGCTGAAGAAATGAGAAGATACAACCTGAAGATACTTGGAATAAGCGAAACGCATTGGTTGCAAGCTGGATAGCAACGGTTATCCTCGGGAAGTGTGCTTTTATACTCCGGCCACGAAGAAGAAAACGCTCCACACACACATGGAGTAGCATTAGTATTGTCCCAAGAAGCATGGAAGGCTCTTGTAGGATGGGAGCCTCATGGACCTAGGATCATCGCAGCATCCTTCAAGACGAAGAGGGAAGGGATTACAATGAATGTCATCCAGTGCTACGCACCCACCAATGACAGCCACGAAAACGACAACGACCAGTTCTATGCGAGGCTGCAGTCAATCATCAAGAAATTTTCAGCCAAGGACCTGATCATTCTGATGGGCGACTTCAACGCCAAGGTCGGAGTGGACAACACTGGGTATGAAGACATCATGGGACGACATGGACTGGGAGAAAGGAATGATAACGGTGAGAGGATTGTAAACTTATGTGCCTTCAGCAAAATGATTATAGGTGGCACCATATTCTCTCACAAACGTATACACAAAACTACATGGGTTTCACCGGACCACATTACGGAGAACCAAATCGACAGAATCTGCATCAATAAGAAGTTTAGCAGGACCATGGAAGATGTAAGAGCAAGGAGAGGAGCCGACATAGCTTTCGATCACCATCTGGTGGTGGCTAAAATGAAACTGAAGCTGAGGAAGCACTGGACAACTGGAGCAACAGTTCTACACAAGTTTAGTACAGCCCTTCTCCTGGATACTAACAAACGCAACGAATTCAAAATAACTCTCAACAAGTTCCAGGCATTTTATGATATACTAGAAGAAGGTGAAACTAATATGGAGGACAACTGGAAAGAGATAAAGGAAACAATAACTTCAACATGTCAGGAAGTTTTGGGTCCCAAGAAACAACACCAAAAAGAATGAATTTCTGTTGGTACTCTGGACAAGATCCAAGAAAGGAGGAACAGAAAGATAGTGATTAATAACAGCCGGACAAGAGCAGAGAAAGCCAAGGCATAGGCCGAATACACAGAAGCCAACAAGCAAGTGAAGAGGAGCATCAGGTTGGATAAACGAAAATTTGTTGAGGACCTAGCAATGACAGCGGAAAAAGCTGCAAGAGAAGGAAATATGAGGCTGCTATACGATACAACGAAGAAGTTAGCTGGGAAATTCAACAAGCCAGAACGGCCAATCAAGAACAAGGCTGGCAAACCAATCACTGAAGTGCATGAACAACAAAACAGGTGGGCAGAACACTTCGAAGAACTCCTGAATTGACCACCCCCACTGAACTCATCAGTCATCGAAGCAGCAGCCACGGATCTCCCTATAAACACCGAACCACCACCAATCGAAGAAATCAAAATGGCCATCGGAATGTCAAATCCAGAGTGGCAAGTCAGTAGGACCAGACAACATACCAGCTGAGGCACTGAATTCAGATATAGGAGTAACTGCAAAGATGCTCCACACTCTCTTTAGGAAGATTTGGGTGGGAGAACAGATGCCAACAGACTGGCAAAAAGGGTGTTTCATCGAGATACCGACGAAAGATCTTAGCAATTACGAAAACTACAGAGGCATCACTATACTTTCAGTACCAGGAAAAGCCTTTAACAGAGTGTTATTGAACAGAATAAAAGACCCAGTCGATGCCCAACTTCGAGACCAACGGACCGGATTCCGTAAGGATCGGTCATGTACCGACCAAATCACGACACTACAATTTATCGTTGAACAATCAATTGAATGGAACTCATCACTTTACATCAGTTTCCTCGATTACGGAAAAGCATTCGACAGCGTGGATAGGAGAATATGATGGAGCCTTCTACGACATTATGGCGTACCCGAAAATATTGTCATCAACTACGAAAGCATCCTACAGGAGATACGAGTATTTGTAAACAACTGTCTGCGTAAGATTCTTCGGATTGGTTGGCCAGATACCATCAACAACAACCCTCTGTGGCAGAGAACTAACCAACTTCCAGCCGAGGAAGAGAGTAGAGAAAGACGCTGGAGGTGGATTGGACACACATTGAGGAAACCACCAAACTTTGCCACAAGACAAGCACTAACTTGGGATCCTAAATGCCAGAGGAAAAGAGGAAAACCCAGGAACACAATGCGTCGGGAATTGGAGGCAGACATGAAGAGAATGAAGAGCACTTGGGAAGAGCTAGAAAATAAAGCCCAGGACAGAGTTGGTTGCAGAATGCTGGTAGGCGATCTATGCTCCACTTGGGGTAACAGGCATTGACTTATTGATTGATTCAATTGATAGATTTTTTCTTCGCTTCTATTCAAACAACATCAGGAAACTATCATTTATTTAATATATCTATGTAGGACAAGAATATTTCTACTGAAACCCTGAAATATATACATTTATTAATTTCCAGTAATTGCATGTAAAACATTATTATCTCTCACTTGTTGTTGTTGCCATATTAACTATAATCATATAAGTAAGAGGTAAACAAGTTTAATTAGTAAATAAACACTTATTACTATAATGCTCATTATAAAAGAGAAAGATAATAAAAAGCTTGATTCAAATAAGTATTTGTACAACAGAGTTGTAAGTTATTTTAAAAAAAAATTACAGAAAAAAAAACAATTTTTCACTAAAGTATACAAAAGTCAGTGTTTGATTGAGGTTAACATGAAAATGAAGTATCTCTGAAGACAAAAGTATCTTCAACTAATAAAATATACACTGGTAGATTTACAAACAAAAATCTGTATAGTTTCTGTTTAACATGAAAACTAATCGACATCTGAGTAATACATGAAAAATTAGTATCATTCAATTATATATAGATATATATTCCGCAAAAAAATAAATAAATAAATATTAAAATTACATTCAGAAATCATTTATCTTAGAGCTTTTACTGATTTTAATGAAGGTGCTTTTGATTCATTTGAACAATTACGAAAAAGGGAACGTCTACGATTTTTACTGGTAGTACTTACAGACCATGTAGAATGAAATGATTTTTTATTACTAGTATTCTTAATACCGCTTGAATCATATATGCATAATGGTGAAGCAACATATGGTGGTGTACTTGTATTACTTGAACAGCTAACTTTTCGGAATACTGAAGTTGTACATGATTGTGATTGAATCCAGTTTGATGATAAGCTTACACTACGAGGTAGATTGTTTCTTTTTAATTTACCAGTTAAATTCTCTGCACTATTACGTTTAGTTAATTTATCTTTAGATTTTATGTTGAATTTCTCAGAGAAAATTGTTGGTTTACGATTGTGTAAATCATGATAATATGCTTGAAGTTGTCCCATAAAATGTAAATTTGGTCCAGCTACAGAACGACGTGCTTGTACATATTCCAATGCTTTATAAACATTTAATCCACGATTATTGTATAGTAGATAAGCGATTACAACTGCAACTGAGCGAGAAACACCAGCAAAACAATGAACTAATACGACACCATTATGTTTTCTAGCTTTTTCTACAAAATAAAATATGTTACATATTCATATTAAATTTCAGTGTTATTTGAATACATTGTGATGTTGACGGAAGTAAAATGAAGAAAATCCTCACGGTAATTGTTATTGTTAGTACTATTCATAAGGTCGTCCAAAAGTAGTAGGTAGCGGAACGTCGCGTCAAAGTGGAAACGGTAAAAAGTATATGAGGTGAGTAACGAAGTGAGAAGAGGCAACATCTAATCACAGTGAGTATGAGAAATAAAGACTTCCAAGAGAAGCCGGTTTACGGATAAAATTGGGCAAAGAACGCAAAGGTCATGCATATAGATAATAAAAAGTAATGTATGTGTAATTTATGACGTTCTCTATCTTCACTAAATAAGCGACTTGTCTTGACGAAGTCGATTTCTCGCTCTACTATTGACCATCAAGGAAATTAGTGTTTGGCTTTAACACCACGGGTGTGAACAATGCGAGTAAATCTAATATGTGTGCGACATCAATCTGTAGCATATAATCTTAACAACTTGTATTGTTATAAATACTTAGAAATATCATTGACTCCTTAGATGATGTAGTTTAAATTTACATTTTAACTAAGGTTTATTAAAAGATTCCTATGTAGTTAAGTTACTACTATTTTGTGGTCATGTTATTTTAATATTTTCTACATGTCGTTAATTTAATCTTTCTTCGATACTACTAAAAAGCAGTATATATTAGAAAGATGTTTCGACCAGGTTATCAAACCCAGAAGCTTACTGTCTACCGACGAACACCTAATAATGACAAGTAAACAAAAGTTTAGTTGTAAAATTCCTAGTTAAATTAATTTGTTTTACTTCCAATATATCTGAACTCTAGCAATTAAGGTAGTACATCAAAAATTTCAAGAACAATTTGGTCCATACCATTCCAAATTAACTAAAATTAATTAAAATCCAATTCTAGTTACAAGATTACCTTCTTAGTAGTAAATATTTTATTTATATACCAAAACGCATTCAGCTTCAAAGAATGTGTGATTCTTAGCTCACACTTATCAATAGAATTTAAGTATACTATAGTTAAAATATTCTACATAGAAGTCTTGTGACACGCCCACAAAACACTATTATGGTTTAAAAAATCACGTGGCACTTAACGCATAGTTGAAAAACAACTAAATAATTTAACCTTTCCAAAAACAATTTTGTTGAAGTACCATGATAAATAGCAAATCAACAATACAACTGGCCATCAGAACTAGTAACAAGTAGACGATTCACTGTTGAAACAAATTATTGAACTATAACCTCGTAAAAATGAGGCTACATTCAAATTACATCACTTGTTATTTATCTTATTAGAAACTTTTTCCTTACTGTGTATTATATCTAAAGATAAGAGGGTATTAAGAATTCCTTAAGCGGTTATGCTTGGGCTACTGCTTCGTTGTGAGAATAAATTAAATTATCAATCTTTTCATACAAATAAACATAACAAAGTCAGCATAAATAAAGTAAATTGGTATTTTTCTTAGTGGAAACTATTATTTTATAAAATTAGCATCTATCTAAATATTTTTCTAAGTGACTATTGTCTTGAAATGTCAGACAAACTAAACTATCTTTCCATCCTTTAAAGTTGTCAAGTGTAATGCAGTATATACCGAAACAGTGAGCAACAAGAATGAATTTACTTCTTCTACAAAAAAATATCTCATAACTAATTTATGAAGTAATAATAAAAATAGTCAGGTTATTTAAGATTGTCTAGACAAGTTCTTTGTGTAAAGTAATTATTGTTTGTGGTTAGTTTAGTAAGAAATCCCCAAGTAAGTAAGTAAGTAAGTAAGTAAGTAAGTAAGTAAGTAAGTAAGTAAGTAAGTAAGTAAGTAAGTAAGTAAGTAAGTAAGTAAGTAAGTAAGTAAGTAAGTAAGTAAGTAAGTAAGTAAGTAAGTAAGTAAGTAAGTAAGTAAGTAAGTAAGTAAGTAAGTAAGTAAGTAAGTAAGTAAGTAAGTAAGTAAGTAAGTAAGTAAGTAAGTAAGTAAGTAAGTAAGTAAGTAAGTAAGTAAGTAAGTAAGTAAGTAAGTAAGTAAGTAAGTAAGTAAGTAAGTAAGTAAGTAAGTAAGTAAGTAAGTAAGTAAGTAAGTAAGTAAGTAAGTAAGTAAGTAAGTAAGTAAGTAAGTAAGTAAGTAAGTAAGTAAGTAAGTAAGTAAGTAAGTAAGTAAGTAAGTAAGTAAGTAAGTAAGTAAGTAAGTAAGTAAGTAAGTAAGTAAGTAAGTAAGTAAGTAAGTAAGTAAGTAAGTAAGTAAGTAAGTAAGTAAGTAAGTAAGTAAGTAAGTAAGTAAGTAAGTAAGTAAGTAAGTAAGTAAGTAAGTAAGTAAGTAAGTAAGTAAGTAAGTAAGTAAGTAAGTAAGTAAGTAAGTAAGTAAGTAAGTAAGTAAGTAAGTAAGTAAGTAAGTAAGTAAGTAAGTAAGTAAGTAAGTAAGTAAGTAAGTAAGTAAGTAAGTAAGTAAGTAAGTAAGTAAGTAAGTAAGTAAGTAAGTAAGTAAGTAAGTAAGTAAGTAAGTAAGTAAGTAAGTAAGTAAGTAAGTAAGTAAGTAAGTAAGTAAGTAAGTAAGTAAGTAAGTAAGTAAGTAAGTAAGTAAGTAAGTAAGTAAGTAAGTAAGTAAGTAAGTAAGTAAGTAAGTAAGTAAGTAAGTAAGTAAGTAAGTAAGTAAGTAAGTAAGTAAGTAAGTAAGTAAGTAAGTAAGTAAGTAAGTAAGTAAGTAAGTAAGTAAGTAAGTAAGTAAGTAAGTAAGTAAGTAAGTAAGTAAGTAAGTAAGTAAGTAAGTAAGTAAGTAAGTAAGTAAGTAAGTAAGTAAGTAAGTAAGTAAGTAAGTAAGTAAGTAAGTAAGTAAGTAAGTAAGTAAGTAAGTAAGTAAGTAAGTAAGTAAGTAAGTAAGTAAGTAAGTAAGTAAGTAAGTAAGTAAGTAAGTAAGTAAGTAAGTAAGTAAGTAAGTAAGTAAGTAAGTAAGTAAGTAAGTAAGTAAGTAAGTAAGTAAGTAAGTAAGTAAGTAAGTAAGTAAGTAAGTAAGTAAGTAAGTAAGTAAGTAAGTAAGTAAGTAAGTAAGTAAGTAAGTAAGTAAGTAAGTAAGTAAGTAAGTAAGTAAGTAAGTAAGTAAGTAAGTAAGTAAGTAAGTAAGTAAGTAAGTAAGTAAGTAAGTAAGTAAGTAAGTAAGTAAGTAAGTAAGTAAGTAAGTAAGTAAGTAAGTAAGTAAGTAAGTAAGTAAGTAAGTAAGTAAGTAAGTAAGTAAGTAAGTAAGTAAGTAAGTAAGTAAGTAAGTAAGTAAGTAAGTAAGTAAGTAAGTAAGTAAGTAAGTAAGTAAGTAAGTAAGTAAGTAAGTAAGTAAGTAAGTAAGTAAGTAAGTAAGTAAGTAAGTAAGTAAGTAAGTAAGTAAGTAAGTAAGTAAGTAAGTAAGTAAGTAAGTAAGTAAGTAAGTAAGTAAGTAAGTAAGTAAGTAAGTAAGTAAGTAAGTAAGTAAGTAAGTAAGTAAGTAAGTAAGTAAGTAAGTAAGTAAGTAAGTAAGTAAGTAAGTAAGTAAGTAAGTAAGTAAGTAAGTAAGTAAGTAAGTAAGTAAGTAAGTAAGTAAGTAAGTAAGTAAGTAAGTAAGTAAGTAAGTAAGTAAGTAAGTAAGTAAGTAAGTAAGTAAGTAAGTAAGTAAGTAAGTAAGTAAGTAAGTAAGTAAGTAAGTAAGTAAGTAAGTAAGTAAGTAAGTAAGTAAGTAAGTAAGTAAGTAAGTAAGTAAGTAAGTAAGTAAGTAAGTAAGTAAGTAAGTAAGTAAGTAAGTAAGTAAGTAAGTAAGTAAGTAAGTAAGTAAGTAAGTAAGTAAGTAAGTAAGTAAGTAAGTAAGTAAGTAAGTAAGTAAGTAAGTAAGTAAGTAAGTAAGTAAGTAAGTAAGTAAGTAAGTAAGTAAGTAAGTAAGTAAGTAAGTAAGTAAGTAAGTAAGTAAGTAAGTAAGTAAGTAAGTAAGTAAGTAAGTAAGTAAGTAAGTAAGTAAGTAAGTAAGTAAGTAAGTAAGTAAGTAAGTAAGTAAGTAAGTAAGTAAGTAAGTAAGTAAGTAAGTAAGTAAGTAAGTAAGTAAGTAAGTAAGTAAGTAAGTAAGTAAGTAAGTAAGTAAGTAAGTAAGTAAGTAAGTAAGTAAGTAAGTAAGTAAGTAAGTAAGTAAGTAAGTAAGTAAGTAAGTAAGTAAGTAAGTAAGTAAGTAAGTAAGTAAGTAAGTAAGTAAGTAAGTAAGTAAGTAAGTAAGTAAGTAAGTAAGTAAGTAAGTAAGTAAGTAAGTAAGTAAGTAAGTAAGTAAGTAAGTAAGTAAGTAAGTAAGTAAGTAAGTAAGTAAGTAAGTAAGTAAGTAAGTAAGTAAGTAAGTAAGTAAGTAAGTAAGTAAGTAAGTAAGTAAGTAAGTAAGTAAGTAAGTAAGTAAGTAAGTAAGTAAGTAAGTAAGTAAGTAAGTAAGTAAGTAAGTAAGTAAGTAAGTAAGTAAGTAAGTAAGTAAGTAAGTAAGTAAGTAAGTAAGTAAGTAAGTAAGTAAGTAAGTAAGTAAGTAAGTAAGTAAGTAAGTAAGTAAGTAAGTAAGTAAGTAAGTAAGTAAGTAAGTAAGTAAGTAAGTAAGTAAGTAAGTAAGTAAGTAAGTAAGTAAGTAAGTAAGTAAGTAAGTAAGTAAGTAAGTAAGTAAGTAAGTAAGTAAGTAAGTAAGTAAGTAAGTAAGTAAGTAAGTAAGTAAGTAAGTAAGTAAGTAAGTAAGTAAGTAAGTAAGTAAGTAAGTAAGTAAGTAAGTAAGTAAGTAAGTAAGTAAGTAAGTAAGTAAGTAAGTAAGTAAGTAAGTAAGTAAGTAAGTAAGTAAGTAAGTAAGTAAGTAAGTAAGTAAGTAAGTAAGTAAGTAAGTAAGTAAGTAAGTAAGTAAGTAAGTAAGTAAGTAAGTAAGTAAGTAAGTAAGTAAGTAAGTAAGTAAGTAAGTAAGTAAGTAAGTAAGTAAGTAAGTAAGTAAGTAAGTAAGTAAGTAAGTAAGTAAGTAAGTAAGTAAGTAAGTAAGTAAGTAAGTAAGTAAGTAAGTAAGTAAGTAAGTAAGTAAGTAAGTAAGTAAGTAAGTAAGTAAGTAAGTAAGTAAGTAAGTAAGTAAGTAAGTAAGTAAGTAAGTAAGTAAGTAAGTAAGTAAGTAAGTAAGTAAGTAAGTAAGTAAGTAAGTAAGTAAGTAAGTAAGTAAGTAAGTAAGTAAGTAAGTAAGTAAGTAAGTAAGTAAGTAAAAGTTGGTCATAAGAAAAGAGTCTGCTTCGCAAGCACAGTATTAGCACTGCTTATTCTAAATAGCCATTATTTCTGTTATTTTTAGAAATATGAACCTTACTGACTTTGTGGATAGTTATTAAAGTAGCTCTCAATCTGGCTCATGTAAACTAAATGGGCTTGTACTGGGGAGTTAATTATTTTAACTATACTTAAACTCATCTACACTGATGGATGTTTGGAATCGCAAAATCCTGACTTCCTATAACATCGATCAATATAACCTGATCTACGGAAGCGTTAGATTTAAGAGATGCATATTTGAGTGGTCATGTATTGTAATTTGATTTTTTAGTCACGGTGTCATAGTTGGATTAACTCTACCTAAAATCATCTTGAGGTTACTACTGGTCACAAGACCAGATAAAGGAGGAGGGTTGGACATGGCGTTTGCAACCCTATCCTGTAAAATGCAACCTCACTAAATAAACACTAATTAGAAAAATCCATGTAATCTCTCCCTTGGGAGTTGTAGAGACTTCATTTTAAAGAGTTATGAGGCATCATGGTATAAGCTGAGTTTCTTTTGAAGTCAGGTAGCCAATGCCGCTTTTGACAACGAGAGTAATAATCAACAGTAGGCACATGGAATGTTCACACGACGTGCGAGATCGGATGGACCACTGAAGTTGGTGAAGAAATGGCTGATACAAACTGGAGAAACGTAGAACAAATATAACCCATTGGTTACAAGGTAGAAAGCGCAGGTTAGTTTACTGTTGTACTCTGGTTATGAGGAGGAAATCGCCTCACACATCAGGGGTGGAACTGATGCTGTCTAGAGAAGCACGGATAGCATTTGTAGGATCGGAACCTAGGACAAGAAAGGATGAGATCACAATGATAACAACGACGACGATTAAGACCAGTTCTATGAGTGGGTGCAGTCTATAGTAAAGATGCACCCAGATAAGGATATGACCATACCAATGGGAGACCTAAACGCCGATATTGGAATTGATAACAACAGATATGAAGGTTCTATGGGACTACATGGACTAGGAGAAAGCAATGACATCAGCAACAAAACGATTATAGGTGACATGATATTTCCTTCCTTCACTCCTCCCACACAAACGCATGCACAAAACCACATAGGTTTAAACGAAACACATAGTGGCAAACCAAGTCGATCACACATGCATCAATAAGAATTTCAAATAGACCATGAAAGATGTGAGAGCAAAGAGAGGAGCTGATATTACTTCAGATCATCATCTGGTAGTAGCCAAAATGAAAGGATAACTGAGAAAGCACTAGACAACTGGAACAACACCATAACAATAAATTAATGCAACCCATTTACGGCATACTAACAAACTCAACGAATTCAAGATAATTGTCAATAATAAATTTCAAGCCTTGCTCTATTTACTTGAAGGAGAAGAATCCACCATCGAGAACAACTGGTAAAAGATCAAGGAGGCAATAGGCATGAAATGCAAGGAGGCTTTGGGTATTAGGAAGCATTAACACAAGGAATGGATCTCTATTGATATTGTAGATAAGATGCAAGAAAGAAAGAGGGAGAAGACAGTGATGAATAATATCCAAAATAGAACAGAGAGTGCCAAGTCACAGACAGAATAAACAGAAGTCAACAGTCAAGTGAATCATAGTATTAGATCTGATATTATACATTATGTGAAAGACATAGAAATGATTAAGGAAGACGCTGCATGGGAGGGAATCATGAAACACCTCTATGATACAACGGCGAATCTAGATGAAAAATGCCATAAGCCAGGTACCAGGAAGGTCAAGCGATCACTGAGACCCAGGAATAGCGAAGTAGGTGGGTAGAATACTTTGAAGAACTCTAGAATACACCAGGCCTACTAAACTCAACGATCAGTGAAGAAGCATCTATAGACCTTTATATAAATGTTGACACATTAACGAACAGAGAAATCAGCATGGTCATCCGAGTGTAAATCAGAAGTGTCAAAGCAACAGGGCTAGACAACATACCAGCTGAGTGGGATACTGAAATCAAATGCAGAAATAACTGCAAACGTACTTTACGATCTATTCAGAAACATTTGTAGAGGAGGGAAAAATAAGCTCTAATAAGCTGACAGAAGAATACCGCATCAATATACCAAAGAGAGAAAATTTTAGTAAGAGTGAGAACGGCAGAGAAATCGCTGTGCTTTTAGTACCAGGAAACGTCACCAACTGAGTCTTATTTTAGCAAATGAAATATTCAGTCGACGCCCAGCTTGAAGATCAACCGACTGGATTTCGTGAGAATCAATCGTGTACCGACCAAATAGGGCACTTGGAGTCATTGTCAAACAGTCATTTAAATGGAACTCAACCTTTTTTGTCTATGTAAATGCATTTGATAGTGTCGACAGGAGAACATTATGAAGTCCTCTTGGATACTACTATGCCTGAAACGATATTCAATCACATACGGAACTATTACCACGGACTACATTACAAATCGTTCATGGAGGGCAGCTCACAAATTCATTTCAAGTAAATTCTGTTGTCACATAAAGCTGCCTACTATCGCCATTTCTATTTCTCCTGATGGTTGACTGGGCTTCGAAAACCTCAACATTTAAGGTGGAGAGCAGATAACAGCGGACAACTTAGATGTAGTAAGGTAATCTGGACTTTACGCATGATCTAGATCTGTAATCACACACCAAGCATAAAGCGTAGGTGAAGACGGCCAGTATAGCAGCAGACCTCGTAGCCAACAGTAAGCTACAACATAAACATAATAAAATCAAGATCCTTAGGTATAACACAATCAATACCAGCCCAGCACTGGAGGATGTGAAGTCTTATACGTGCTTGGGCAATAGCATCACCAAATAACGAGAGGGATTTGATGCGGGTATGACGGCATGGATTAGCAAAACAAGGCAAACGCAGCTTTTCTACAGTTTAAAAACAACTGAAATACAAACCAGCCTTCAACCAACATCAAAGTCAAGATTTTCGATATAGACGTGACACAAGTTCCAACTTAGAAAGTATCATTCAACGAATACTGGTACTTATAAACAGTCGTTTACAGAAGAGACTCTAGATTCACTGGTCAGATCATCAACGATCATTTACTGTGACAGGGAATAAACCAACGAGAATCCAGGTGAAGCAATTAAGAGAAGACGCTGGAGGTGAATAGGACACACATTGAGAAAATAATCGAACTGCGTTAGCTTAGAGTCCTAAGTACTAAAGTGAAAGAGGAAGACCAAGGATCAATTCACATGGGGATTAGATGCATGCATGAAAATAATGGATAGCATTTAGGCAGAGGCGGAAAGGAGAACCCAGAACAGAGACGGTTGGGGAATGCTTGTGGGCTGCCTATTCTCCACGAGAAGTAATAATTGTTGATTGATTGCTATAAATTAGTGTTAGATGGTTAGATGTTGCTGATAGGAAACTGCTCTCACCTCATAATATGTCCTAGTTGGGAAACGTTTGCTAAAGCTTATCTGAAATCTGGAAAAACTGATGCTTACTCTGAGATTCAGACCAGCCTCATCCTGCTTTATAGTATTTAGCGCCACTCCTGAGCTAGTCCAGATGCAGGTAACCAGCTGATGAAGTGAGGTTGTTGTGTTGGTAGATAACAAAGTATTATCGACTTTGTTTCATCAATAAAATTGGAATATGGTCATACTTTCAATTTAAAGCACAATGTTTGTAACTATGGCAGTAACAAGTAGGATTTGTAGACTCATATAGTTACAAATAGTTTACATAGTACCTAAATTTGACATCACAAATTGACCTGGGTGAGTTTATTAATGAATTTCAAGAAAAACTTGACAGCTATTTCGTCCTAGTACGGGACGAAGCAGAAGTCCTCACTCAATGTTTTTACAGTATTCACTCTTCTTGATGAACGTTTAAACTTAAGGCCTTTGAGGAAGCATCAAAATGGTGATATTTCTATCTTCCATAAATTCGTGACATATTGTGTAACTGGTGGATAATTGTTATATCCCTGACATAGTTTAACATCTAATAAGATTATTTAAATTGTATTCTCACTACAACTTTAACCACAAATATCAATAAATTAAATACTATTTATGAAAATAAATTATACCGATAAATTGTACAGCTCGATCGAATGATGGTAGTAGATTTTGTTTTGTCGTATCTGAAGCAGGTATATGCAAATATTGTATCCGATTTAATCGTCTGAATGGCATAGGTAACGAATCTGATACATTAATAATATGTGTTACATTTAAACGTCGAATAAGATCAACATCTTGTGAATCACGTGCATTACCTATAAATAAACAAAATGAAATCTTTAGTAAGAAAAACGAAGGTTAACAAAATATTAGTAATAGAATGAACTTGTATATTCCCGTTGATTTGTTATAGACTGAAGCTGGTCAGTCTCTGTTGCTATATGTGCATCCTGAGCGGATTGCCTCGATATAGCGTTATTACACAAGTTATATATTTTAAGTTGGATTGTGACTGGCAAGCGAAATCCAGGACGCGCGTTTCGTCTTATTTGGGACTCACCGGCTGGATGTACGTGCATCTCAATGTTGATATTCACAGTGAGATTCGAACTTAGCCCGTTCCGTGTCGAACGCCACCGCGTTCACCACTAGACTACTGAGTCCAGACAGTCACACTTGTGCAACGGATACATTGGTATTAGGATGAACTTGTATATTCCCGTTGATATGAGTTGGAATCCCACTGTGAACATCAACATTGGGATGCAGGCACATCCAGCCGATGAGTCCCAAATAGGGCAAAACGCGCGTCCTCGATTCCACTTGCCAGTCACAATCCAACTTATATAAAATATTAGTATCTACAGTTTACGTTGTTTGTTGAGTACAATATGAAAATATGATTAAAAAAAATAAGTTTATACGATTAGAACTAAACTAAGAAATGTACATTCACATTAAACTAGTAAAGTACTGTTTATTATTTCCCATCAATAATTTCATGTAAAAGATTGATAAATAAAGAAACTAAATATTACTCAAGACGTATATGCATGTACCTTTATATAAATCTTAAAAACAAATAAATATCCTGAACGTAAATTGAGAAATAGCTTTGGTTGCTCTAGAGCAAAATGAATGTATGTACATTACAAAAAGGCTAATCAGTTTGAATTTCACATTCCTCTCTAAGATTGGTAACAGTATCATTATCAGTTTAGATTGATAACATATGATACTTTAAACTGTTACCTACTTCTTATAAATTTCGTCTTATGACTTAAATAATTAGCTACATCAGAAATTAAGACTAAATTCCTACTTTGATAATTATAGGATCATAAATAAATTAGAAATACATTAACCTTAATTCTTAACTGATATAAATCTACAGCTTTATATGTCATCGTATCTTAAATATCCACAATACATATATCCAAAAGGTCATAGGTTGTATTGACTATTTATGAAATACGTTCATCTGTATCCTTTCTACTTTCAGGAACCATGATTTGAAGTTATGAAATAGGAATTTTCTTATGTTGATTAAAAACGATTTATTTGGTACTGTAAATCTCTTTTCACGATATTTAACAATTTGAAATAGTAGCTCACAAAACTCAACTACTTTTTAACTGTGTAAAATCTTCCAACTTCGTTTTCATGTTTTACATTTATTTTAGATAAATAATTATGTATGTTAACTGTAGGTACTCATTCTCACATATAAAATACTTATAATCATTCTTAACGCTGTATAATGAAACGCCAAGACTACTTATAATAGGAATCAGTATATTTATTCTTCGTCTATCGATTGTAGAAATTATAGGGGTTGTTCATTGTCAAACAATCACCAAATATCATGTGCCAAAAAACGGTTGGAATTGACGAAACTAGTCAAAATACTGTTCAGGTGATGATGATGTTAATAAAACTAACACTACAACAAGATCATATTTTCACGATAAATACGAACGTAATTCATATCTTATGATTTAAGTACCTCTTCTTGATAACACTTCTAAAGATAAGGTAAATTTTGTTGTCTTCTGATATTTGACATCTTTTTTATACATCTTTGACAATTAATTCACTATAGTGCAGTAATGATGAGGCTTAGATAATCATACAACTTTATTATATCCAGTGTATAGTGAAATAATTAATTCACATTGGTGTATATTAACTCAATTAAATAGATGTATATTTTAAAAGTTTTAGCACAATGTCGAAATATTCTATGTCTTGAGTAGTTAATAATATTACTATGCATAGCTTTATGCCTTGAGACCGATATCTGTTGTTGCACCGAATCATTAAATAACAGCTGACTTCTAAAATATAATATTTTTTCAACTTCATTATACTTCCAGTCTCAAGTGTTTAGTTTCTGTCTAAATTGCTGTCTTATTGTGTATTCAAAAATGCATATGAATTAAACATTATTGTATCAACTATTTTAAACAAAATATTTATGATACGTAAATGTATATCACTCTGATATGTATTTCTGACTATAATTCCATTTTTCACAAGTGTTTACATACTGACAAATTGAATCTCACAAATGTTACTAATAATCTTATGTTGCTTTAAGAGCTAATAAAATCATGCTCCAGCATCAGCTACAAATTGCATAATAATTGCTAAATATTTAACGTTTTATAACAAGTCTATATTAGTGTCCATATATATATATATATATATATATATATATATATATATATATATATACGTATATATATCAAGAGATTAGATATCATAATCTGACAGACAGCATGCCCACACAAATAAATTACAATTCTGTAGTATTCAGGTTTAAGCCTGATTGATTCCATTCTTGCCAACAATAATTATGTAAACAACAATTACAGGATACCAGATAAGCACTAAAGTGGAAGTAATACATCCTACACTGGCTCCCATTACAATATAGATTACGTTTTATACCAATGAAAGAAATAACTATGCATTCAGTCATTTAATTATGACAAATCTACAAATATTATTTCCTTAAACGATTTACACAGTTGAAAATAAAAGCCTCCAGTTATAAATCACCAGTGGAACAGGTTGCGTGTAATTCGATTATATGATTTCAAATATGTAGTACGTTATATTACAAAGTGAAAGAATATTTTTGTTGATTTTGCCTGTATCATGGAGTGTATGTTAGCTTAAGGGTTTGTTAATTTCTGTACAAAACGCCATAATGAAGGATATTCATCATCACTTTGATTTATTCGTTGTTATTATGATGAAGTTATCGTTTCTATACTTTTAACTTTCAGAAATATCAACAATATTTTTAGATAAATTTACATTGGTACTATTTCAGAGGTCAACACCAAAATTTTTCAACTTCTTTCAACTAATCAAGGTTGATAATAATGAAATGATTTCAATGAGCTGGCTAAATTGATTCCTTTACTTTTAATGAGAAAGGAATAAACTAAATACAAATAATGTTGAATCTTTCCTAATTACTGAGATGTTGACAATATGTTGATAACAACAGATATCTCATATTTTCTTACCACTTAAACTTCTAATACAATTGTCAATATGCATAAATACTATGAGCATATACTGTTTTGCAAAATGATAACATTATGACTGGAATATGTAGTTGTTTAAAAGCAGCTTATCGTTATAATTATGAATTTAGTTAATTATCAGTCGAATGTTGTATATACGTATAATAATCAGATTATAAAACATTTCTTTAGAGTGTACTTATTTTGTGGATTTGATAGCTGGGCGACATTTCATACAAGTTTTCAACGTCACGGCCTTAATTACACAATGGAAATGACATCGATATATTCCTTAAACAAACTAGGTCTTTTTGTTATGAACTCTAAGGCTATGTTCTTGATACCTGTTACTAAAAAGTTTACTAATACTGGACTTACGGAAGGCTTCATTGGGACACCATCTCTCTTTCAATGGATCTCACTATCAAAGTTGAACATTTGGAATATATCACAGGATTATCTCTATTAGGTAGGATGTAGGTGTACCAACACTCACTTCATACGTGTTAGTTCATTCACACATGGAGAACACCATTTTATTTAGCAGAGTATTCATAAATAAAGATACTCCACCTAAGAACAGCATAACCTTATACTGAAACGTTTAAATTGCCTATGCAGTCAACAAATTCAGACGAATCTATCAACGAATAAATAAATACTTCTTTTCCTATTCTGCAGATGTTAAATAATTTTGTAATGTAATCATAATTATTCAGTACATTTATAATTTGGCCTATCAAAATATATCTACGTCTTACTTAATATGATTCAATGTCCGTTTTATAAATCTAGCTATTTTATAACTCCGAAATGATTTGATTACTGATTACTTTGTTTAAAATGTTTACGTCTGACTATACAACAAAACTTATTTGAACTGCTAAGAATTTTATTAATATAATTTACACTTTTATTGTCTTTCAAAGTCTGAGGGCCCAGCTTACTTACTTACACCCGTTACTCCTCAGAGAGGAGCATAGACCGCTAACAAGGAGAGCGTAACTAGCATGAAGTTATTCATCCAAATCCAGCAGAACTATTTTTAGCCTTCACAATAAAGTTCTACATCGATATGATATATAGTTATTTACATTACATATTTTCTCATTCAAATACATTTTATTCTTTTGCATAAACAATTATCATCTATAAATTGTACCACTAAGTACTTTTCTCATAGAATGCAATATTTATAGTAAATATAAAGTTAACTTCAACAGACTAAGTTATTGATAGTAGTAGATATAGTTACATAATAACAATGAAAATAAATATATAGTTTATAATTAAACAACAACAACAACAACAACAATAAAAATTAATAACTTACCTAAATATAGAAATGGTAAAATTTGTGAAATACTTGCACTTAGTACATCTTCATTATTTTGTTGTATTTGATTTATATTTGTTGGTGTTTGTTTTATTCGTACAACTAATGTTTCATCACGTGAATAATTTTTTTTTAAACATGAAATTATTTTCTCTGTTTCATTCGATTCAAAATTATCTAATTTAAAACATGAAATATCATTAGATAGTGATTCATTGTAATTGACAATGTTATCATTGAATACACGTGATACAATAGAAGAATTTTCAGAAGTATCACTTAATGATGCAGGTGATGCAGCTTCAGAACAAGAACTATCATCAGTATGTATATAGTTAATAAAAAGTGGTGTATGTCGATCAATGAAATCACACGAATCTTGAAGATTTCTAAATGCTTCAAAACCACCTAAAGAAAATTGTAGAATTGAACCATGATAATATAAATCTATATGTTTATGGTTAAAGCATACTGAAAATAAATGATTCTGACTATTAAGAATATAATAATTTGAAAAATTAATGAATACCTTTGAAGTTATCTAACAGTGGCGAATTGAGAACTCTCCACCTTTACAGAAATTTGACTTAGATGCTGCCACTTAAAGCGGAATCGATAACTGTATGTAGTTTATACTCAAATAGGGAAGTAATGTTTACATGTATACTGACAGGAAACTAGCTTAAGTTCATTGTTACATAAAATCTAAACCGTAAAAATGGAAGCTAGATGATTTCCCAATGAATTGATAAATTCTAACATCCATCCAGGAATTCAGTAGATGGTTCTTTTTATGAATTCCAAAATTTTAAGTAATAAGTACTTCATTATTCATGAATATATAATATATCAGATCGATATAAATTTTATAACTTTCATGTTATCATTTACGATTTGATAAATAATGAAGACAGATCGTCGACCATATGTTTTATGGTACTATTCGATTTCATTTTACTAAGCCTATTCTTATTTTCTTTTATATTCATTCACTAGTTTGTAAAGACTTGGATTTTGTTGTTGTATTATTCAGTAATGAATGATTAATGGTTTGTTAGAAATAACAATGTTCAACCAAATATACGTTGAGAAATTTTTCTTATGTTTCGTTAGGATAATATATGTATGCATGTATATGTGTATAATCAACATAGAACCTGGCACATGTGTGCATCGGTTTAAGTTGCCATACCACCATGGCACCGCAAGATTAATACCACCACCATTAGTAGAAGTTACTTCAATAAAATAAAATAATAATAGTAACAAGGAGTGTGTACATAAAGAATATGGTTCAGGAAGCGTAGAAAGAAAGCTATGGAATAATTTAAAGCTCATGATTTAAGGGAGGACAATGAGTAAATACATCTGCGCCATTGTGACCGATTCTGGGCCATGTCACTCAGTGTTTCTACCCACTGGTTACGGTAATCGCGAGGACCCCATCCAGGTAGTCTGCAGCTACCGACACTATTCAAATCAGCAGTCACTTACTTCATGGACTGATGCCATGTTTTCGTCTGGCCGCCTCTAACTCTCTTCCATCCTGCTCATATATCAGCCAGCACTGCGCGTCGAGGCAGACGGTGGTTGGGCATAGGCAACACATGTCCCAACCACCTCAGTCGATGAAGATTCACAACCTCATCGACCGATTTACCACATTTGCCTAACACCTGTCGTCTAACCTGGTTATTACTTACTCGGTGATACCAGCTAACGCGAGCTATGTTTCGTAGACATCGATGGTCAAAAACTAATAACCTTCGAGTGTCATCTACCCTTAATGGCCACGTCTCACACACATACAGTAAGACAGAGAAAACTGTTGCGCAGTACACTCTCCCTTTTGTTGAGAGACGAATATCTCGTCTACGCCATAGGTGACGTAAGTTGGTAGAAGTCAAACGAGCTTTTTGAATTCGTACTGAGATTTCGTCAGAGACTAACCCATTAGGACTAATCAGACTTCCAAGATAAGTGAAGTGGTTGACGTGCTCAACTACTTCGCTTCCTATCTTTAGTTCAGGTGTTGATGTAAACCAGTCCTGGGGTAATAGTTTGCATATATATATGTAAGGTAGATGATGAAAAAACCGCCAAAGTAAATAAGTCTTTTCCAATCAATAGTAAGTAACTTTAAAGATTATGCCAACCAGGTGAACCACCAAGAAGTAAAGTTATATGTAAAGCTGACTAGCTATTAAATGGCAATTGCCCAAAAATTTAATGATTACAGTACACTATTGTAATCAGGTTTGATTATTTTTGACATTAATTAACTACTCTTAACAGTTGCTTCAGCTAAATAGGTATTTCAAAAATAACCCCTACAATGTTAAATGTTTTTTTAGTTAATAGAATACTTCTTTAGTATTTTGATTGTTATTCCTATCACCTATTTAAGTATTTTAAGTAGTATGAGTGAAGTTTGTAGTGAATTGATAAACAAAATTGAACCTGTTACATATAGTTTTGCTATTTACTTAAGAGTTTTTATAAATTTTCTATACTTTTATCATTCCTCTTCACTTTTTTATAATCCTACCTTGATGGCAGATATATTAACAAAAATTTGTTATAAATTACATATTTGAATAATAACTGGAACATTCACTAATTTAGCTAAAAACGAATTTATTATTACGGTTTTATAATGTGCAATAACATTGACAACAAGAATAGTTAATAATATCGTTACTGCATATCTATTACAGGCAGTAAAATGATTCATAAAATTGATCAATAGAGAAGTTACGACATGGATTATAAAAAAGTAAGAAATGAATATGACTCAGGAACAAGTAATTCATATGACAATTTCTTAAAGACATTTTAGATTAATGTGAATTGAAAAGGTCAAATAACTATGTATTTTCTATCGATACTCATACAGATTTTATCTCAGCCCTTTGACTTTTATGTAGATTGTCCATTATTATACACATATTTATTTACTTCTCACGCTAGTTTACTTAAGTTGAATTATTCTTAATTTTATCTGCTGGATATTTGGTTTAGCTTTAAATGTTTGACATATGCAAACAATGTAAATATAACTGAATGTAATTAGGATAAATTTGTATTTTCCTGTTGATTTGTAATCGACTGAAACTGGTCAGTCAATGTTGCCATATGTGCATCCTGAGCAGATTGCCTCGATATAGCGTTATTACACAAGTTATATATTTTAAGTTGGATTGTGACTGGCAAGTGGAATCCAGGACGCGCGTTTCGTCCTATTTGGGACTCATCGGCTGGATGTACGTGCATCTCAATGTTGATGTTCACACTGGAATTCGAACTCAGTCCGCTTCGTGTCGAACGCCACCGCGTTCACCACTAGACTACTGAGTCCAGACAGTCACACTAGTGCAACTTATCCTAATTACATATATATGCCCGTTGCACAAGTGTGACTGTCTGGACACAGTAGCCTAGTGGTGAACGTGGTGGCGTTTGGCACGAAGCAGACTGAGTTCGAATTCCAGTGTGAACATCAACATTGGGATGCAGGTACATCCAACCGATTAGTCCCAAATAGGACGAAACGCGCGTCCTGGATTCCGCTTGCCAGTAACTGAATGTATTTTATTCAGTTGAAATGTAGATGGTAAAACAATTGGTCAAAACTATAATTAGAATGAATTAAATAGGTTTTCATGTATAAAACTGAAGTAATTTAGGTTTTCATATTTAGTCATCAGTTAATTGGATACTTTAGAAATTTGTTCTTACGAAACTGGGTAAATTCAATACGGTTTCGTAAGATGCTTCAACAAAACAATAGACTTTAATAAACTAACTTATCTATAGAAAACAATCCGTAACTACTGTAAATAGAAGTATCTATAGATACGCACACAGCTTTTCTGCATATTAGTTATTTATTTTAAAAATAATACCTTTGGATGTTTATGAGTAGGTGCAACAGTGACAGTGAAACAGAAACATAAAGAAACCCATATTGTAGTCTCTAATTTTTATGTCATCTTTCAGTTTACCAGGTGACAGATGTCTGATGTACCACTTAGAAATGAGGATTACGAGACCACTAAATGTTTAATTTAAGCATGATTTTTAGTGAGTGAAAGTTATTTCGAATTTATCCTTTGATGTGCAAGAAGTGTCAATTAGAAAATTGTGTAATTTACTGAAGGTGACATTTTAAAAAAACTACAATCAAAAATATTTTATCTCTATATTTTAAAATAAACAAAAAATCTCGTGTACTATACATGCATTTAATACTCTGTAAGCGCTCCCAAGATAAATATTGGGCTTCCTATCAAACGCTAATTAGTAATTCTTTCACATCGGTTTTAAAGAGGAAAGGATTACATAAAACTAACATTTCTTTTTGCATGAATTTAACAGTTGGCCAGTTTTATTTCCTAAACGTTCAATTATATAAACTGAAAAATTTTTAACAAAAGACTAAATCACCAGTTTTGACTTAATTTACAGTAAATAAAATACATTTATACAGTATTATTAAACAATGCTGAATCAGGTAAATCGAGTTTAGCATCTACAGTATCTACATCATTAGGGTACTTAAAGTCGCCTTATTCTGAAATGAATTATCTCAAAAGTGATTAAGCTTATTTTTTGAGTTGACGTCAGTTGGTAACTTTGTTCGTACGCCTATATCTACGTTAGTGAGATTTTACGGGAAAAAAGTATGTAAATATACTTTAACTTGCTGTTTTGTCGTATTCAAGTTTTAAAACTTATCCAATTAAATCTATTGAAACCGCTTATTCATTATGTGGCAATTCAAATGGTTTTTAAACAACATATGCTTTAATCCTTTAATGAGTTAAACTTTGTTTATAAATCGGCTTCCCATTGTCTACCTTCATTATTGGAACTGTAATGTTGTAAACAAACCTTTTAAAGCTTAGCCAATCATTTCTGACCAAATTTTGTTGATCAAATTTCTAATATAACCAGTCAATTCTTATTACTCGACAATAAAAGCAGAGATTGTAACACCAATTTCATCAAATGTATCCGAGAACTAATCTACTTACAAAAAATTGACTGTCGGATAATACTGTTTTATTCGCTATTCATTATCTGCTAGTAGAATACCTTATGGTATTGCTTAATTAGAAATAATGCAATTTAGCGTACCATTTGTAGCTTAGTATTAAACACATGTAGATGTCATGTAAATGAATTAATAAGCTTGAATTTGACTTAGAAGTACCGATAAGTTTAAAGGGAAAATAAGTACGGAGTATGAAATTTGGCTTATTAGTGATTTGATACACTTTTGAACACATATCATGTTTCACACAGAGATTAAACTGTATTGTCTCAACTAAATTTCGCATTATGTAAACTAGAACAAAAGAATAATGCTTTCAGCAGGCATATCATCATGCATTCACTTCAGTATACACTAATATTTATTCACATTTGTAGAAAGTACCAGATCAATTAAAGTGACTTGTTGGTTAATGTTACCAACAAAATAGGCAATTAGATGGCATAATAAAAAATGTATTTTAAATTAACTCTGATTAGTTACATAATTTGCATCATCATTGATCTTCGCTCCGATATCACATTAATTGAATTAAAATACACGTTGTTCATTTTGTGTGTGTAAAATATGTCTTTGTACTACAACAAATGTACACTAAATTAGTTAAAATCAGTTATCACGTGATCTTACATAACACATTTGCATTCAATTTAATTCAGGTATATGTCAAAGTTTAATAATTTCCAAGAAGTATATGTCGTTAGATGTATTTTATTCATCATTTAACGGTAACCAGGATTATTAAATTTAGTAGTAAAATGTTTTTGACAAGAGAGAAGTAAAAAAGTCAAAACAGTCAACTACCTAAACAGAGAGAAACAGAAAAAAAATTATACAGAATCTACAATTAGACGTCAGGAATGTAGGATGAGCCAAGAAGTATTACTTTTCAACTGGACTGAATGTAAATATTTCTTCATCCGTCCTGTATTTATAATGTATTGCTGGAAATATTTAGTGCCTTTAAATCTTCTGAGCATCTACAAGCGTTAAAACCCCTCCATAAGTACCAGGAGTATCACGCTAGGCTCAGTAAAAGGAAGTCATCCGTCGATTTTATAAAGGGATGCATTAGAACAAATTGAATAAAAAACTGACACAAACGATTGGAAACCTAAAACAAGTAGGTGCTAGTTCTTAATATCTGTACTCGGTTCATAGATCTATCGAGACTGTCACATCTGGATAATTTACCAAAGCGAATAAAAAACGTTTGTCACTCCAGTTAGTCTTAGATATAATAAATTCACCTTATCACAGCAAAATGGTTCATAAAACTTCTAATGCTGATCTCTAAAGTAGTTGTTAAGGAAAGTATTACAGTTATTTCTGACTTTGTTGCAAAAATAGGAAATGTGAAAGCACATAATACATTTATATTACTTCTGATTGTATTACCTGCATTTGTAAATTTACTCCTGATAAAGAAATTCATTTTATATCCAAAAAAGTACTAAACCAAGGAATAAAAGTAAGCATTCTTATATCTTCTTTGAAGGAGCTCATCTTAAGGTGTACAATGAACATACACTTTTTGTCCAATTAGGTCTGCTACAAATAGTGTGATAATCTCTCTATGGGATCATCATTAAGTCCAGCCATAGCGAATTTTTTCCTTAGCAAAAGCGAAACTCGCTTCCTTGTAAAGTGGGACGAGTGAGATAGTATTGTGTTGCTATTACACGAATGATATCTTTGTAGCCCTAAGCAACAACAATGAAGCACAAAACATATTAGAAACTTTTAATAAAGCTTAAGCATTCACCATCTCGTTTCTAGCCATCTTGTCAACAGGAAGAAATGATAAAAAATAATTCGGTTGTTTTAAACCTGTACACTAATATTTTAGCTTCATTTCACTGCACTATAAACGGAATGTGGTCAAGTTTGTTGACCGACAGAAAATTATTTATTTCAATAACACTAGAAAAAGAACAAAAACTAATCTATTGAACAAAAACGGACATCCGTCAAAGTTCCTCAGTATACATATTCGGCAATCAAAACGAAAGGTAAAGTCACTAATAGTATCAAAAATGCACTTGTTCATAAAACTGCAGTTCAAAAGTGACTTAGCTAGCAATTTGGCACGAAGTATGAAAGAAGCTATCAAACACACTTTTAATTCAACGAGATTGTGCCCTTCTCTAATCAACCAATAGTTAGTTCACAAAATAAAAATAAACTGCACAAATCATTGGCTCCGTATTTATCTACCAATTTAACCGTGCTTGTTGAGTCAGTTATATTTGGCACATTGTTAGGTAAATACATTACCGTATTTCTGAACACACATTACGCTTGATAAAAAGACAAACGAAGAATGCAACAAGCTTTTTTCTACTAAACTTAGTCTGTACTGGTCATGGCGCTGATATGAAGTAAGTATTTCATGCGACCTACATTGTAGCTGCAGAATGCGTCTCATACGGACAGCAGAAGCCATAGTAATATATTTAAGTAAACCAAACCTATGCATATTCAAAGAATTTGTCTATCCTCCTAATTTATCCGGGCATTCCACTCAACGTTAGGATCATTCATACATTTTTTTAAATTGTTTAGTTTTATGCTTATTTTGACTGTTCTCTTGAATAATCTGAAATTCGCTTATAATCTTAGTGTTGTCTTACTGATATGTTTTCTAAGATGCGACAAATTCATGGGTTCTTATTAATTTAGTACGGTCAGGCATACAATATAGTTAAATTATCTAGAATAGCCGGATTCCATGTCTGATCTCATCAATAGTCGGTACGTTTAGTGGTAGTCGTTATCTCTGATACGTATACTTCAATCGGATACCACGATTTGTTCCTTCCCAGCCCACATCTATTCCATAACGCCAGACTTGTAAGGAAATTATATTGTGGAGCAAAACATATCAGACGATACTAGCAAACAACGTTTATATATCTCGCATTTGTAATTGAATTATTTGGTGCAAGTTTACAAACCAATCTTACAAAAAAGGATCAATACAACGCCTTTCATTTGAATAAATGAAAGATCATATTTTTGGGAATTTTGAATCCCCATCACTTACACAATCTGCTCCAATGATATGAGTCTACAGTTTTTGGATAGTCTCATAAACCATTTTACAAATAACAACTTCGACTCACCAAGCACAAGACTAGGCAACCAATATATCATTCTGTTTTGTTCTTAAACAAAGATTATTTTTTTTTTTTTTTTTTTTTTTTTTTTTTTTTTTTTTTTTTTTTTTTTTTTTTTTTTTTTTTTTTTTTTTTTTTTTTTTTTTTTTTTTTTTTTTTTTTTTTTTTTTTTTTTTTTTTTTTTTTTTTTTTTTTTTTTTTTTTTTTTTTTTTTTTTTTTTTTTTTTTTTTTTTTTTTTTTTTTTTTTTTTTTTTTTTTTTTTTTTTTTTTTTTTTTTTTTTTTTTTTTTTTTTTTTTTTTTTTTTTTTTTTTTTTTTTTTTTTTTTTTTTTTTTTTTTTTTTTTTTTTTTTTTTTTTTTTTTTTTTTTTTTTTTTTTTTTTTTTTTTTTTTTTTTTTTTTTTTTTTTTTTTTTTTTTTTTTTTTTTTTTTTTTTTTTTTTTTTTTTTTTTTTTTTTTTTTTTTTTTTTTTTTTTTTTTTTTTTTTTTTTTTTTTTTTTTTTTTTTTTTTTTTTTTTTTTTTTTTTTTTTTTTTTTTTTTTTTTTTTTTTTTTTTTTTTTTTTAACTAATGATGAGATTTACTTCTACTTCAACATTCCATAGAGCTACTGAGCTTTAGATCTTTGTTAACTGACTCACTACCACTTGGGATTGATTTTCATAATCAATTGTAAATTATATATATATATATATATATATATATATATGTACATATATATATATATATAAGCTTAGGGCCTTGAAGAACTAATTTTAAAAAATGTCTTTACTCATCCGGTACTCATAATTTCTTAATGGAAAGTTAGACATGTTGAGTTGTTACTTCTTCACTCTTATTTTAAAAAGAATGATAATTATGTAACATGTCGACGTGGATGAATAGTTTAATAATATTCCCTGTCACGATTTAGCTGAGTTAATCAGCAGATTTTCGATGTTTGCTAAATATGTTGTGTATAACATCTTCAATTATTTTTTCTTTCATTTATTGGGTAAGGATTCAAGATCATTTGAAATGAATCGTGTAATGCATAGGAATGAGTTTAATTGTTTGTATTCGCCACAGATTAATGTTTGTTAGGGGCCAGTGGTAACAAGGGGGCACTGTTTCGTTTTAATAAGGGACTCCTTAACAGTAACATTGGTTCCGAAATCGAATTGAACCCAAGATCTCCAGCTCTTAAGACAAATACCTAACCATCTGCACCACTGGATCGATCTGTACCCAATGGTAGAATTCTCACTTCCATCAATTCGTGATACAATGCGACTATCAATTAATACCTTACTTCTGATATGTTTGAACACCATCAGTCATGACATAGAAATAATCAAAACATATACGTCTAATTTTCAATTATATCATCCAACTAAACGAACTTAACATTACGAAAAACTTCATATGATTTAATATTCTTTTCAAAATTGTCTTTTGAAAATTGTATCATTATAATCATTTAATTTTCTGATCTAATTATTGGTTGGTATATATAGTAGATGTGTATCTAATTAAATGTTAAAATCAATTTTAGGCAATTTAGAATAACAGTAAAAATAAACAATCTAATAAAAATTGTAAAATGTTAAGTTAATTTGATTGTTCATCTTAATTCAACTTTTACTTAAATTAAACTTATCAAAATGATATCCTTCATGAATTTATACTTGACTCTATATTTAGTTAAGACATAGTGATAATTCTTTAAAAATTCCCATGCTTATTAAAACAAAGACGTTTGAACGAAGAATATTCTTTTCGATAAATGCTCATCAGGTTCTACATTTATTAGTTCAAAATTATCAGTGACAAAAATAGCCAGTTCTGAGGCGGGTATAACATCATTTAAATATAAAGGATAATTTGGATATACATTTTTTTTTGTCTCATCAGATTATTTGTAAGATACGAATGTTAATGTTGAAATAGTCATCATTATCATGTAACTTGTGAAACGTAAACGACATTTGAAATGAACAACAAGCTTATTAATCCAATATATATGTATAGGTGTCTCTGTATATGGGTGACCTAGGAGATGGGGTAGTGACAAAATGTGATTAGACAAAGGCTGAATGCTATTTAAAATGTAACCGAATAGGTAAGAAATTACAAAATGGAGTAAGTGATAATCCAAATTCGTCAAATAGTAACAATAACAATAATAGAAAAAATTATAATCAGTTCATTTGATCGGTCTTAAGATGTTGTAAAGTCAATAAAATTAGGAAAGAAGATTGATAAAGTAAGAGAAGAAAAAAAGAGGAAATAAGCTAAATTCTTACTATTACTTACTATCATCTTCATTGTTACGTGTTAACATATATCGAAATGTAATTGATAGATATGTTAGAATGTAATTCTAATGTAAGTATTCATTAAATTAACTAGTTATACTTTAATGTTACTTTAGAATATAACTATAAACAGAACAAGATAGTGTAAATTACATCGGCTTTCTAATGAAGACAATTTATAATAATAACAATATAATATATTTAACCCTTAAAATGAAATAATTTACTATTCCTTGACTACTTATCAATACTTTTTTTTATTATTTGATTAATATGAAAAACATTTTCATTTATTAGTGAGTATATTTTCTTTTCATACATAATTGTAGTAGTGGTTTCATTGAAACCTTGACAACCAGTTTATTACCTAGATTACACAATTATATATGTCAGCATTTGTTACTAACCCGTTAGATAACGGATGGAATAAATGTATAGCTTTCCTGTAGATAATATTGTTAACAAGATTAAGATAAGAGAGCAGATAAAATTATTTATTCGAAATATACTTTGCTCAGTAACCATATAATGCATAACCATCCAAAACGATTTAAACATGCTATGAATGGTGTAAGGTTACTTTGCAAAATGTTAGTTATTATGATTAAAAGTAGTTGACATTTTAATATCTTCTGATTACATTCAATCACGGGGAGGAATAGTAACTAGTAAAATATGTTTAAATCGTCTGTACAGCTTCTCATTTTATATATGAGTAAGTGAATGATAAGTATATTTTTACAAAAACCTAATGACTTACCTGAATATTTCTCCAAGTATGCTTACGTATTATACAGGTAATATTTAATATCTAATGAAAAAATATTATAAGCCATTCCTTTTTTTCACCCTTGTTTTGTAGATCATACTACTGCATAACTCAACACCATGGACTGTCAATAATGTCATTTGAATTTTTCCTACTCAAATTTCCTACTCATCACTAAATGAAAGAACATTTTTGATAAAGTTCTTGATAATGTTTGTTACAGAGATAGAGTCAAACGTCTATCCAGTGAATCAGTCATGACACTTTCACTCCGATCACGTTCTAACACCTTGTGTTAGGCTAAATTCTATTTACCTGTGAAGCAGACTTCGAACCATAGATACCATTATTATTTTTTAAGCAGAAAAAAAGCCTGGAAATTTCCAAAACCATTCTGATTCCCAAGTCAGTCAACTGGCTATCAATTAAGACATCTCTGTTATGTCGTAAAAGATTTTTTTACTTATGACACGACAGAACTTTATTAGAAATTTCTATCTGCGACTTTCAGGATCAGTCTCTCCTGATGAATTACATATTTTCACTTAATAAAAAGAATATAACTATTAATTTACATTAAAACATGATGAATTACAAAGGTATTAGACAGCGATGATTATCTTACTAAGAACTTTGTTGTCTGGAAAACACTTTTCCGCCATTTACTCCAACTCCTTTTCGAAAAATAGCAATACAACTCCATAAAACTAACTATTCTTATTAACGTCATAGAAACAAGGTATATGATGCATTATTATTGATTAATCAAGGATCACTTACCGTTAATCATATAAACTCGATTTCCTCTAGTTAGTAGAGCAGAAATGAAATGTAATTCAGCTCGAACTTTTTTATCCTTAAGTGTTGGAGCAGTCACAAGATCACCACGTTGATCGTAAACCACAATAGCTGGTTTAATTAGTGATAATTGTGAAATAAATGAGACTGGAGAATCTTGATAAGGTGCAGGGCAACCACATGTTTCTGTAAACCAAATATCCCATGATTGGATTGCTCGTTTAGCCATAGTTTTTGTGTAACAATTCGCTGAACGAGCTGTAAGTATATGACTTGATTGATAAAGTCTTGTCTCTCTCATATCAACAATTATTAGACTAGAATCTATGGCTGATTCTTTAGCTTTACGCAATCTTGAAAGTATGATATTTGCTTGTACCATACTACAGGTGTTTTTATCTTTCTCTTCATGAATAATGTGTTTTGATCTTTCAGGTCCTTCTATAATAATAATTTTTGAATTTGACATTGAAATAATTAATACTAATTACAAATATAAAGTACATTAAGAAATTCTTAGTCATGAGTAAACATAATCCTGTTTCTTTATTGACATTATTAAAATAATTAAGTAAGTATACAATTTTAGGAAAAGAAGACATTTCATAAATCATTTCATGTTACTACAAATAATTTTCCATTGTGCTAACAAATTTTGTTTAGTCCTTTAATATTATTGGCTATTTGAATTTTAATCGATTTTCACCATATTCTGATTGGTTTAAAGTTGTAATTTAAATTTAGTGACATGTAAAGTTTTTCTGTTTATATGAATGAAAAAAAAAATTTAAGATCATAAAATTATAACAAATAAAATTGTATATATGGATGTAACGTATCTGTTCAATTCATATGGAAGTGACCTTACGACGGCAAGGAGTTGAACGCGTGGAACTGTCATGCCGTGGTCTCGAAACTCGGCATGTGCTTAGCAGAACCGAGCTTCCATAGTTTCTGTCCAAAGGTGGATGAGCTGATAGTTTGGGGGGCGTGGGGGGTCTTAGTCTTAATAGGCTTAGCGTTTGGTCACTCATCATTATAGTACCAGTGTATGCAAAATGTACAGTGAAAAATGTGCAAGAAAATAATTACACCAAAAATACTCTGTTAAAAATTATAAACAGGAACGAACTCACAGTTATGATGGTGTCCACATCAAGTCGTGCTCACCAATGAAATGCACCCAGTATATGACCAATCTACACTTGTCGTATAACCGGAGCAACTTCTAATGATTGAACCCATTCTTACGAATGAGAATAAATCGGAAGGTAATAAAGGATGAATGAGAAGTTATATTTAATTGTGAATAGAGTGTCAATGGGATACCAAAGTCTAGGCTGGAAAACTAGCAAGAGAAATGCTTCCCACTTTGTGTCATGTCGAGATCTGGTGGTGATGCGTGACTGAGCTCCTTTAACTAGTCTTGTCCGCTAAAACAAACATGGTCAGCATCAATATCAAGAGACTACGCAACTATTTTTTGGATTATTTACCGCTACCCCCCTTTCCTTCACCAAGTTATTTCAATTTTATTTTATTTTATATCTATCAATAGATTACAGTAATTTTCGCTCTTCACTAATTATACTATTATACTACTACCATTAGTATTATTTTACCTACCAATTTTAACTTATTGGTCAAATGCCACCACAATCACCTTTTAAAATTGACACGTCCACCTAAACTTGTTACATTTAATAACCTTTTAAATGGATTGCTACGTAACCTTACGTATTTGTTTAAGACTGTTTTTAAGTATTTAAAGATCAGATCGAGATAATATTTGTTTATTTCAATCCAAGATTGTGACAAATTCAATCACGATGCTCACCCTATTACATTATATAATGATATTTATGGATTTCTAAATGCAGAACCGGAAGAAGAATTTATCGAAAATAATCTTTGGGTCTAATAATCTTGACGTTTAAATTGGGTTAGCTTATCACTAGGAAGATTATTGGTTTACTTGGTCATGAGAGACAATATACCAGCTGAGGCACTCAAGTCAGATATTGATGTGTCAGCAGGGATACTCCACGTTTTATTCAAAAGGATCTGGGAAGAAGAACAAGTGCCGGCAGATTGGAAAGAAGGACATCTTATCAAGATACCAAAGAAAGGAGATTTGAGCAAATGTGACAACTACAGAGGGATCACGCTACTGTCGATACCAGGAAAAGTCTTTAACAGAGTATTGTTGAACAGAATGAACGATTCAGTGGAGGCTCAACTTCGAGATCAACAAGCTGGTTTTCGTAAGGATCGGTCATGCACGGACCAAATCGCAACACTACGGATCATCGTTGAACAATCAATTGAATGGAACTCGCCACTGTACATCAACTTCATTGATTATGAGAAGGCGTTTGATAGTGTAGATAGGAGGACACTATGGAAACTTCTTCGACACTACGGCGTACCAGAGAAACTCGTCAACATCATCCGGAACTCTTACGACGGAACACAGTGCAAAATTGTGCATGGAGGACAACTGACAAAAGCATTTTCAGTGAGGACCGGAGTCAGACAAGGTTGCTTGCTCTCACCTTTTCTCTTCCTCCTCCATCAGCAACAACTTACTATGGGAGAGAACAAACCAACTTCCATCCGAAAAGTAAATTAGGAAAAGACTTTGGATTTGGGTAGGACATACGTTGCGGATACCGTCAGACTGCATCAAGAGACAAGCATTAACATGGAATCCTGTTGGGAAACGGAAAAGAGGAAGGCCAAAGAACACACTGCGTCCAGAATTGGAAGCAGACAATAAAAGATAAACAGCAACTGGAAACAATTGGAAAGGATCACTCAAGACAGAGTTCAATGGAGAATACTGGTAAGCGGCCTATGCTCCTCAGTAAGGAGTAACTGGCGTAAGTAAGTAAGTAAGTAAGTAAAAGTTGGTCATAAGAAAAGAGTCTGCTTCGCATACACAGTTTTAGCACTGCTTATTCTAAATAGCCATTATTTCTGTTATTTTTAGAAATATGAACCTTACTGACTTTGTGGATAGTTATTAAAGTAGCTCTCAATCTGGCTCATGTAAACTAAATGGACTTGTACTGAGGAGTTGATTATTTTGACTATACTTAAACTCATCTACACTGATGGATGTTTGGAATCGCAAAAACCTGACTTCCTATAACATCGATCAATATAACCTGATCTACGGAAGCGTTAGATTTAAGAGATGCATATTTGAGTGGTCATGTATTGTAATTTGATTTTTTAGTCACGGTGTCATAGTTGGATTAACTCTACCTAAAATCATCTTGAGGTTACTACTGGTCACAAGACCAGATAAAGGAGGAGGGTTGGACATGGCGTTTGCAACCCTATCCTGTAAAATGCAACCTCACTAAATAAACACTAATTAGAAAAATCCATGTAATCTCTCCCTTGGGAGTTGTAGAGACTTCATTTTAAAGAGTTATGAGGCATCATGGTATAAGCTGAGTTTCTTTTGAAGTCAGGTAGCCAATGCCGCTTTTGACAACGAGAGTAATAATCAACAGTAGGCACATGGAATGTTCACACGACGTGCGAGATCGGATGGACCACTGAAGTTGGTGAAGAAATGGCTGATACAAACTGGAGAAACGTAGAACAAATATAACCCATTGGTTACAAGGTAGAAAGCGCAGGTTAGTTTACTGTTGTACTCTGGTTATGAGGAGGAAATCGCCTCACACATCAGGGGTGGAACTGATGCTGTCTAGAGAAGCACGGATAGCATTTGTAGGATCGGAACCTAGGACAAGAAAGGATGAGATCACAATGATGACAACGACGACGATTAAGACCAGTTCTATGAGTGAGTGCAGTCTATAGTAAAGATGCACCCAGATAAGGATATGACCATACCAATGGGAGACCTAAACGCCGATATTGGAATTGATAACAACAGATATGAAGGTTCTATGGGACTACATGGATTAGGAGAAAGCAATGACATCAGCAACAAAACGATTATAGGTGACATGATATTTCCTTCCTTCTCTCCTCCCACACAAACGCATGCACAAAGCTACATAGGTTTAAACGAAACACATTATGGCAAACCAAGTCGACCACACATACATCAATAAGAAGTTCAAATAGACCATGAAAGATGTGAGAGCAAAGAGAGGAGCTGATATTACTTCAGATCATCATCTGGTAGTAGCCAAAATGAAAGGATAACTGAGAAAGCACTAGACAACTGGAACAACACCATAACAATAAATTAATGCAACCCATTTACGGCATACTAACAAACTCAACGAATTCAAGATAACTGTCAATAATAAATTTCAAGCCTTGCTCTATTTACGTGAAGAAGAAGAATCCACTATCGAGAACAACTGGTAAAAGATCAAGGAGGCAATAGGCATGAAATGCAAGGAGGCTTTGGGTATTAGGAAGCATTAACACAAGGAATGGATCTCTATTGATATTGTAGATAAGATGCAAGAAAGAAAGAGGGAGAAGACAGTGATGAATACTAGCAAAAATAGAACAGAGAGTGCCAAGTCACAGATAGAATAAACAGAAGTCAACAAGCAAGTGAATCATAGCATTAGAGCTGTTATTATACATCAAGTGAAGGACATAGCAATGGTTACGGAAAACGCTGCATGGGTGGGTAACATGAAACACCCCTATGATACGGTGAGGGATCTGGATGAAGAATAAATTAAGCCGGAGTGACCAACCAACAACCAGAAAGGCTAAACAGTCACTGAGACCCAGGAATAGCGAAGTAGGTAGGTAGAGTACTTTGGAGTATTCTAGAATACACCAGGCTCACTAAACTCACCCGTCATCGAAATAGCATCTACAGACTTACCAACGATCAAAGAAATCAGCATGGTAATCGGAGTGTATATCAGGAGTGTCAAGGCAACAGGGTTAAACAACATACCAGCTTAATGAGTCCCTGAAGTCAGACACAGAAGTAACTGCAAACTCCTTCAAAATCTATTCAGAATGATTCTGATGGGTGGTTTGGAATGAAATGCTCCAATCGACTTGAAAGTTTTTCACATTTAATAATCTTTGTCTAACTCATATAATATTATGATTGCCAGTGCATCCTATAATTAATTGTCATTAACAAATATTAGTGACTAGTGTCGTGAAAAATGTATTTATTAGTAATTTTACACCGGCTAGAAAACTCCTTACTAAAACATTCTACGTCTTCGATATTTTCTTAGCGTCATCACTAGTTATCTTGAATTTAAATTGATTTTAAACATCTTAATTTAATCGTAATTAAATGACTATTGATTGCCTGTAGATAATTTTTAGAATCCACAGGAACTAGACATTTGACTCCTACATCTTTATAACACTGCTAAATAGTTTAATATTATGTGGTTTAAGGTAATATCAATTACGCTTACTTAATACTTCTAATATTTTTAAATCCACATTTATTCATTTGCGTTTAATCGTATTAATCATAAATTACTACATTACAGAGAATTTTTAATGCACTTTCTCAAATAAATAACTGATTTAAAAACTCCTCATGTAATTGATAATAAAGTCCATTATCGTAAATAGATGTCACAGTTCGTTTCAACATATTATACGAAAATTGACTACTGTGTTATTGAAATGCACCTTAAATGCTGGAATAATAGTCTACTTTTACTCACTTTCATGAAGACGATGTATTTGTCGGACTAACTCAGTCATACGCTGAAGTAATAACACCGTATGACTCCTTAGCCTGGCCCACTGATACTGTGATAGCCAGATATTCCGTTCCTTTCAATATTTGCTATATAAAAAACAGAGTATATTTTGTAGGATAGTAAGTTGGGTATATAAGTTGTTGAATATTTATGCTACCGCGAGTATCTAGGTCACTCAGTATAGCAGAGTGTGCATGGATGATCGCAGACATTGAAATGTAACAATAATACACTCAATTGTTCGAGGCAATGAAATATACAAAATAAATTTGTTAGAGTTCATTGTTACCATACTAAACCTAAAACACTATAATGTTTGCTCAGAAATAGTACTTTTAGTTTATTTAGAGATAAAATGGCTTTAAAATGTATATTCTAAAATAATTCAGTTGCCTGGTTATTGTACTTAGGCATGAACTATCAATTCGATGTTATTGAATAAAAAGTATTTTAAAACAGCATGTTACGGAGATGATACATTTACGTCAATACATAAGATGGAAAAAAGTTTCTATTGAATTATTTCATCAAAATGAATGTTGTAAATAAAAGTTCATAATCTTCTACTTCACAATGAAAAGTAACGGAATTATAAAAATTAAATAGATGTTAATAAAACTATTTTCACATTATCATAATTAAAATCTTTATCATTAAAAAAAAAAAATTATCAAAACTTTAACTTAATTGTAGTTGTTCTTCAAAATTTTTAAACTTTCCAAATAGCATAGTAACTATTTTACACATTTATTGTTTTATTACATACAATTCAATTCATTTTAGAAAATTAGTTGTTTAGTTCATATGTATAACATTTGTTTACTATTTTTGATATCATCTCATATGCGTAATTTATACTCATTACAAAGAAATTTTACTTCAAGTTTATTACTTAAAAAACATTATCATTCATAACCTATATCTGATGATATTTTTGTTCGGTAGGCTCAGAAAATCCCTCGAAACAAGCTCAATATGACATAGAGACCAATAGGAAATATTGTGTCCAATCAGAACGCAGATAGCTTTTTACCCGAAACTTCTAGACAGAGAGAAGTCACGTGCTATGTCTGTGATTGGTCAATTGTCTTAGCACCACTGTGTTTAGGTTACAAAATTCTCTAGAAGCCTGAAGGACATTTATGATAATATATATATCCTAATTTTCTGTACATAATTGAACCCTTGAAGTAAGGTGTTTTTGCAGTATTGCCTGTCTTCTCTCTCGTGTTCCTGTTGACGAGTAGTTTCAGTCTGGGGGTCGAATCATAGCTTAGGAGTCGAAGCGTGCGGTCAACCTACACAAGATAACAATTTACGACTAAGATCTTTGCGGTCAATAAGAGATCTAAACCACGCGTCACAACAATTTTAACGCCTACAATATAAATGATTCATTATCTACAAAAGAATAAATAAACTCTATAATAAATATTCTTTGACTTAGAAATTTAATGAGAACTATAGCAATAAGATGAACGTTGGTTTCATTTCTTTAAAGTGAAGGTAAAGAAAAAAAGAAGAAAAACAACAGTTTGTAATGTAAACAGTAGTGTACAATTTGATAATCATCTATATTTTTAATTTGAAATAAATTTTACAGATCAAAAAAAAACGTACCAAATGATTTAGTACATATTTTGTTATTATCAAATCAATAATAATAATTTTTAGTTAATAATCAGTTTAGAGGCATCATTAACAAGGTTCAACTTAATAAATGCAAACAGGTTGAGCATTGAATAAGTAGTTTGTAGAATTAAGTAATATATTCGTAGTATTTCAGTAGATAAAAAAAATTGAAATTTTTGATGTTTCATGTTTTAGTATAAGCCACTTCTTAAGAGAAACATCAAAAATTTCATTTTTTTTTATTGATCGGAATATTACATATCTATTGCTTAATTCCACAATATAACCTCTATTAGCAAAGATAATTTAACAAGGATTAATTACATGTTTATAAATAACGTTCTATGGTAGAGAAAAATCAAATTGTTAAATTCCTTTCTCGAAATTAGTGCCTGTTGAAATTTCTACTATTTACCACATTAAATTGAGTAGTTCACAGGAAAATCTCATTTAATTGAATTTCCATTTTCAGCCAGTACTAAACTGTATACAAACTTAAGTTGGATTGTGACTGGCAAGCGGAATCCAGGACGCGCGTTCTACGAATTTATCCTAATTTTGTATACAAGCTTATTGAGAAAAGTCAATGTATTATTACGAATCCTAAACTCTCAAAGTAATAATATAATGGTTATTTAACACCACAAACAGATTGTAATGAATTTATTCCTTACGGATACTCATACATGATAGGATATTTTTTCATAAATACTGGGATCTACAGAGATTATTGAGTTTAAATATTAAGAACATTCGTTAATTTATCGGAACTTTCTTCAGAAGTCCGAAATAAGCTGATTATAATGATTTTATTAGTCACTACTATATAGTGTTAAGAATACGAAATGGAATTATCCTAGTGATAACTACATAAGCAACTGTATTGCTTACAGCTAGACTTAAACTTACCTTATTAGTTTTAACCATATATAATAATTCGTCTGATCGATCAAGCATCAGATTAGACAGCACATCATATCTGGAGGATAATAATAGTACTATTACAAATTTATGGATACAGTGAAAATGTAAATATATAAGTAACTGCCATCTATCTCTTCCAATGTAATACAAGACTTGTCTGTCTATGATTTCATTAACCAACTACAGATCACTTAGGCCAGACCTACTATTTTAAAACTGTTATGAGAATTCTAAACAGTAATGAATTATATTTTCATTATTATGACTGAAAAATTATTGAACATGTTAGTAAATTCTACTGTTTTTTTTCTTCAAGAATTTTCTAACATCACAAAGTTACATAATTTCATGAAAATACCCTTGTTTCCTGTACATAAACTAACTTTCAAAATAAAGCTTCATCAGTATTGCCTGTATTGATTTTTTACTCAGAGTAGATAATTCCTAGAGATTAAAAAGTCAATATCAGAGCGTTCATTTACAAGAAGTATGATTAACACATCTATTCATGTTATGTTTTTTGTATAAATAACAACTAGTTACCTTTTAGCCACTGTATTGATAATATAACAATCACAGGAAATGTCATATTGTTTTTCTTTAAAAGATGATATGACAATCTACAACAGATTATTACTAGTTATTATTTTAATACAGTACCTCTTTCTATTAGTAATCAACTGGATCATAAGGATTGCGACATCTCAAAACACTCTCGGAATACAATGGACAGCATCGACGCAACTAGATGACTTGGACTTTGCAGATGACCTAGCTCTTCTTTCTTACACAGCATCAAATGCAGATGAAGTAGAACAGTATAGCAGCAGCCTCGGCAGCAGTAGGCCTCAACATACACAAAGGGAAAGGCAAGATCCTCCGATACAAAACAACGAACACCAACCCAATTACACTTGATGGAGAATCTCTGGAAGATGTGGAAACTTTCACATACTTGGGTAGTGTCATCAATAAACTCGAAAGGTCTGATTTGGATGCGAAGGCGCGGATCGGTAAGGCAAGGGTAGCATTTCTACAACTGAAAAACATCTGGAACTCAAACCAACTTTCAGTCAATATTAAACTCAAAATTTTCAATACAAATGTGAAGACAGTTCTGTTGTATGGAGCTGAAACTTGCACAGAGAACTACAAAAGCATTCTCCAGAAGATACAAGTATTTATAAACAATTGTCGAATCTGTTTGCCAGATACCATCAACAACAACCCTCTGTGGCAGAGGACTAATCAACTTCCAGCCGAGGAAGAAATTAGGAAAAGACGCTGGAGGTGGATTGGACACACACTGAGGAAACCATCAAACTGTGTCACAAGACAAGCACTAACTTGGAATCCTAAAGGCCAAAGAAACTGAGGAAGACCAAGGAACACATTGCGTCGGGAATTGGAGGCAGACATAAAGAGAATGAAGAGCACATGGGAAGAGCTGGAAAGGAAAGCACAGGACAGAGTTGGTTGGAGGTGGGTGGCCTATGATCCACATGTGATAACAGGCATTGATTGATTGGTTGACTTTAATACATAGGAATAGAAAAGGGACAGTTACATTAAATAAAATCATAAAGTTCTAACGATGGAGATTTGTGTCTTAATTTGTTTAAGAAAACCACAGAAATAATTTATTCTACTTCACTAGTTTTCAGTTATTATTATCATGTTAGTCGATTTTCTTATTTAGTTTAAGTAAGACATGGTTTATCTTAAATGAATAGGTTACTACAGAATTTGCTTTACAGATTTTTATTGAATAACTGATAAGAAAAATAAGTGAGTACATATGAGATTAATCTGTTTTATTTACTTAACATAGAGTGAAAACTATGTTTCGTTATTCCTATTTAACTTCATAGCCATCTAATTAAACGTCTATTGGGTTTAATTTGATAGAGAAGGTAACTGCTGTTTTGATCTAATCTAATGTTGTTGATCAACATACATCATTGTTCAGTAGAATAGCTGGGTTCACAAAACCTTAGTTTAGTAATACTTTTAAGGTGTTATGTACAAATTTAGTCTGAATATATGCGTATGTAACTTTCGACACTCCTTATGTGTATTTAACAGAATAGTAAGTGACATGAATTCGTTTGTCTTATTTTATAAGAAGTGAATGATCTAAAATATAAAGCATAGTATGTACTAAATAACTAGGAAAAGAATCTAACATGGTAAATGTGGAAAGGACTTGATTCCTTTATTATTCAATGTAGAACAACAGCTCAAAAGACTTGTCGGAGTAGATGGTTGTGTTTTTACTTAATCAGTCAACATCATACCTCTTGTTTCACAATAAACAAGAATAAAAACTACTTTACAAACAAAACACAGAAGATATGTACTAGGCATGTTCTGCATGTAGTTAGTAATGAATTGTAGATAACTGAGTGTAAGTGATGACAAATGAATTCAGGCAATAGGATGTTATGTTTGCCTCTTATGATGACTAGTCTATTTAATAATCGACTACTAGGGACATCTTGAAACGCATGATGCCATTCTAGCATATGATTGTTGATTATGGCTCAGGTTATCTTGAACTGAAACAGGATAGTGAATAAAAACTTAAAAAGATAAGGATATTCAAATTTAAGTGACTGATATAATTAGAGAAATTAACAGGAATAGATATGGAATTAAAGGAACGAACAAATCATAAAATGTGTAGCTGGGAGCAATAATTTGATTTTAGTTATTAGACAGGCTTCAACTTGAAAGTTTATACGATTTATTCCAACGGTTGACGATTTTAAAGTTTAATCTCTCTTAACTTTCTTTACACTGTTCCTTATATCAGGTGGGATTCACCTAATTACTATTTAAATTGATATGTGATGCTAGCTAGCATGAGAGAAGTTGGAATAAATCAAAGAAAGACTAAACTATAATGTGGAATGAACTCAATACATTGTGTTAGTAGATCTGGATTACCTAGTTAGGGTCAGCGCGATTAGCACAATTTATGGTTTCAGATATTAAGTAGTGTAGCTATAAATTGGTCACATTTGCATAGATATCTTCACTCTTTTTGGTCTACCAGATAGTAAGTTCAATTATTCCACTACATATAAATTTTTATTGATTTATGTTGAACAACATTTCGGCGTTCATCTGATCAATTTCGTCATTTCGTGATAATGTAGCATAACAACTTAAATCAGTGCATATATCTACCAGGATCTACTTTGTTGATGAATGATTCACTGATCAGGATAGAATAGGATAAACTGTGACTTAACACAAACATAATGTATCCATTCCATATCATTCAATACATTTTAGAAGTTGTATCATTTCGGCTATAACGAAAAAAATATACTTACATGCATTTACATGCATTTACCATAGTGATATGTTTTTTTTGCAATAGAACATTTTGTAATAGATGTTTATAAGTAGATTATTACAATCAATATTCAATAGTAAATTAATATAGTTATCTAACTGACTGAAAAATAATGATCAATGAATGACATTTTAATAGGTGATAAATGTTTTTTCTATAAATTGTTATTTTTAGTAACTGATTATATTAATTTATTGAATTGACAGCATAGTAGTTAAGTAAATTAAAACTGTAGGCTGTGAAAATAATCAATGAACTGTATACTTTTACACATTTTTCTATTATTGATGTAAAAAACAAGAAAATTATTACCATTTTCGTTGATTAAAAGCTAAGATTAATAGTAATGTTATGATTGTTAATTAATATATGCCCTATGTAATAACTTCAATCAATTTTCTGTGAATTTAGTAGATGACTATTACATAATACAGAGTAGTTTTCATCAGAGATTTCATTTTAAATTGTTATTTTTATCCATATTTATTTGCCGTCAACATATTCAGTTTATCATAGCTCTGGAATTCAGATGAATTCTTCAGTGAAAACAATTTTTATATGTGGCTGTCACTTATTAGATGAATGAGAAATGACTGGCAATAATAATACATTACACGACTAACGAGGACGTTGCGGATAACCTTATTACTGGTTAACAAGAGCCCATACTATTACATTATGATTTTCTCCTGTTTAAATCATGTCAAAATACTGACTAATTGCGGAGTTTCCTTATAACAATTCTAGCTGTTTTCTTCGCTTCTAAAGTAAAATTTATATTTGAGGTATATTATTTTAATTGTACGCCTCATTTCAACCTGACCGTCACTAGGAATGTGATGAAATCATATCATTTTAACCTGTAAAATGCTCTAGAATATATAATTAAACTAGATGACAAAGGATAGAGATCATCGTGGGTATTAAATCTTTCAAGACATCAGGTACACCATGTTAACATTGACCAACTGAAAGGAAATTTAGATCCATGGTTTATTGCCGACTACTTTTAACCACTTTACAATATAATCATATATGTTCACTAAAGAGAGATCGGACAAGAACAGGGAAGAAAATGACGTAGGGTTATTTAATTGTTATGATAGTGGTAGTAACTGAATTGGATTTATGCAGCTGCTTAAAGCATTAGGAACTCTGCACTTTCTCACTGTCTGGGAAACAAAAACAAGAGTATATTGTCAATTTTGTGGGAAATGAAACGCTTTTTGAAATCGTAACTCGTCACCTGCAGTCACATTCAGAGACTTTGACATCAAATGCATTTGACTGTGAGTGACAAGTTCACATCGCCTGAAGAAGCTAAGCCTTCCCACATGTACCAGATGGCATAAAATCTAAGCTTCTCACTGATTTCCTCTAACAACGTAACACCATAACATAGTGTAATCTCCACAAATTCATTTAGACAAGTGACCTGTGTTACATCGCAATCGCCCAATCATACAAACTAAGCAAATCTAACATTAGTTGCCTGTTAATAATCATTTGACGTTATTTTAATATAGAAAAGTCAATTAAAGTAAAAAGTAAATAAAAAAACGAATGACACCTTGAAAGTCATTATATTTTACCAATTTAGGACTAAATGTAACTAGTAAGAATGCTACGTATTGCTTTATATAGTAGCATTATTCAAAAGGGAATATGGGGAAAAATGCTATGCCAAGAACAAGAATACTTCCATTTGATATTGACAAAATATGTAAAGGCTAAACTAGATCAGAAGTAAAAGTTGCGCCAAGATAAATGACATTCTACTTAGTCTTTATTATAGAATCGCCAATTATACTAATGTCATGTGAATACACAAGGGTATTCAAGTCCATTTCATGTTGTAGACTAGAATTAACAGTTTAATATTTGAAAAGATTAAGTTTAAAATCACTCTTAATAAACCATCGTTCGTCATTTTTGAGAAACTACTCATGGTAGAACTATATGAGGAGCAGGAAACAGGCTTCCGAATGGCTAGATCGTTTGTGTACTAATCAAAGGATTTTTCTGTTGAAGATGGTGGATCGTGCAAGAAAGAGAAGAAGAGAGAAATACATCACTCTAAATTACACTGGATTCTGTTATTACGTGAATGGAGCACTTCCCATTATACGCAGTATTAGGTTGTTTTCCACAGCCATTGACTTATCTATGTTTCCACAGTAATATAGATTTAGGAACAGGGTCAAAAGCAGAAGCGTTGACTAGAAACGTACTTCTTGTCCTTTTATAAACTACATTATGGTGTTAGATAACTGTTGCATCCAGTGTGTTTCCGTTGGATCTATAATGTAAGTTAGTAGGGTTTGATTCGCTCCTATAGTGCAGGCTATAAATTAGGTAGTAATAGTCGTTTCATTGTATTAAAAAAATAAGTTTCAGTTATGGGTTTTATCTCAACTTTCCAGGAATCGACACGATTTTTGGTAATAAAATTATTCTCTTCCGAGCTTCTAACAGAATGTTCTTTGTAAAATATTCGTTAAAGATACTAGTTTGTAGTTGAAAAAGAATAATATTTCACTTCCTGACAAAAGAAGGTTTGGATTGTTATCAGATCTTAGGTATTGCGACGGATACTCTAAATAACCTACTTCAGTGAATACTGGAACAAAACATTCTCTCCAAGTTAAAGAAACAGAAAACAATAAATTAAACCCATGACGTAGGAAAGACTTGTTTCAAAAACAAGCAACAGTTTAACGCTTCAAGTTCTTCAAATAATTACGAGACGTTAGAAGAATTTTTGCAAGATACAGGCTTTTGAGCAAACATTGAATTCAAAACTTCTACTTCTTGTCTTATGAAAAAATTTGGCTCTCCAATTTCAGTAAAATTGTTCTTCGTGTAGTGAATATTTTTCCCTTCTAAATCTTTTAAAGTGTAGAATGGTAAGCCTGTTAATCTCAAAAAAATAACTCCGCTGGGGTAATAGGCACCAAAGCAGAACTTAACGGGTGATAACATCTACTGTGATTTTTAATGAATCATTGTCAAACTAATCACATTTTGTCAATTGAGGTATGTTATTCAGATTATGGATGTTTTCCCTGGAGTAATTTCTAAAATAAACTTTCCTCGTTTGATAAGAAATTGTCAGTATTTTATATTCACTACCTTTTTATGATAATTATATAAGTTGGATTGTGACTGGCAAGTGGAATCCAGGATGATAAGTAGTATAGTGAAGTGACATTACTATTAATACTTTTGTTAATTTGTATGCATATTAGTTACTTTAATTTATGGATAACAAATACACTTCTTCAATCATTAATTGACTGAATTAAAAATATCAGCGGTTAGGAGCCGACTCAATAGTCTTATGGTAAAGCGTTCGCCGTGGAGCCAGAAGGTCGTGGGTTCGTTCCTCGATGGAGTCGTGGATGCGTACTGTTGAAGAATCCCGTGCTGGGACGAAACAACTGTTCAGTGCTTCCAGGTGATCAGTGGTTGTCTAATTCAGACTGACGGATACTAAATTGACAAGTGAAATTGATTATTGAGTTTTAAGTTATAAATATTAAAAGTACTGTTTTCACCAATCATATCATTTAGATGTAAGTCATGTTTGGAATATCTTCATTAGTGATAATATATAAATTTCAACTTTTTATTTCTATAAACCAGTCAGCACTCCCTCAGGAATATATTCAGGATCAAAAATACAGAATTTAAACAAGGTCCACAAAATTTCTGTGTAACTTTGACATTTTTGATGCTGGATGCCAATTATCTTGGTGTAACTTCTGCTTTAGATCTATTTTGTCCTTCACATAGTTTAATCAGTGTCAAATAAATCTTTTCTGTTTTTGGCACTGCTTGACATTAACCATAGGAACCTATCAATTCTTTCACATTCTCTATCATTCTATATAACTCTCTTTAACTTTATCCCTGTATTTCTGAAATGATTACTCTGTACTACTTGGAGTAATGGTAGCTCTTAGCAGAAACATTCAATGTTACTATGAATATAGCTGTGGATAAAGACCGTAAATACTGAAAACGCTTAATAGGTATTATTCCTTCAGATATTATCCTCCGATTTCATATGCATCCCTTTTTTTACTTCTCCAAGCTGAAAAATACACGGGTGCATTCGAATTCATGCATGCAAAACGAAGTATAAATTAATTACTATTCATATCCCGCTCACATACTATGCAAAATAAAATTGTAAAGTTTGATCTCACCTGAAATTCAAGCTTTTGAGAATATAAGATCCCAGTTTCCGCTATAACTGTTATCTGAATTACATATATATGTACATGCACTTTTGAGCATTACATAAAATAAAAGAGTAACATGCTGATAATTCCATTTCGTACTGAAAGTATATTTTATACTGAGGTATATACTGGGACGGTAATGACTTCTATCGGAAGTTTACTCCGATGAAGTCGTTGAGAATGATGACGAAAGCTCTGCATTTAAACCATCCAGCTCAGAAATTGCACTAAAACCGACAATGTTATTACTATTAGTTTACAAAGAAACGGTCATTAGAAAATATAAGCCATTAGCATAAGTAACGATGAGAACTCCCTATTCCTCCTACATTATACCATCTCTCTTTCCCACTCTCTGTTAAAATGCATCTTGTCAATTTTTATCTTACCAAAGTTCTTACTTAAGTAATTTTTCTTAGTTCATGTATAGCAATAACTTGATAAGTAACTACATGATCAGGTTGTTTAAAACGCATCGCTTAAATACATTTGCCAATTTGTTTTTCAGATCAATAAATTTCTTCATGTTATAAATATGAATATATTTTCAAAATTTACAGAAGTGATGAACTATTTCAAATGATCTCCAAATGAAGTAATATTTGCTTAATTGGTTGGTAACTATTTATTCACTAAGTTTATTGATTATAATAATTTAAATGACAAAAATCAATTTATAACGTAATGCAATGAAGCGAATAAACAATTAAGCTGATAAGAGGAAATTTAGAAAGCTTGAAAATACTTGAATGGTGAACTGATTAATCAGTTTATGATGGCATGCTGTTGTCGACCAGACCAAAAGAATTATGAAAGAAACTATAAACAGTGGAATACATATGCAATATCATGTTGTGAAAATTGTAGTAAGTTCTTAAGTCACTATATATATTTCTTATTTATTTCATTAATCAACTTAAATATTATGAATTGCATCAGGAATTCACCGATAGAATATTCATTTAGTACTACATATATCTACTAAAATAAAAGATTAACTTAGTTCCAGTGAAATGATGCCAGCTTAACATATAGTTTTCACTTCAACATAAAACTAAACACCGGTTTGAAATACAGTGATAAAAAAGATATCTGAAGTGTATCCAGGTATTTGACTATACTAGATAAACCATTAGTTATCTACTTACAACACAATATTTTCATACAACAAAATGTTCATTAATAATCATAAGAAATAGACTGACCGTACTGTATTTAAAGAAGATTGTTTACCTGAAATATGATTAGTAGTTCATGACAAGTATTATGTGCTCTTACTGCATTTTCAAAATATTAATCATTTACAATATTATTATCACCACTTAGCAACTTCTACATTTCGAATTGATTTAACATGTTCTAATATTGATGAGTACACACTACCCTTTTTGTGTCCATGCATGTGAAATATTTATTACTCAGTCATTCAGTTGAATATATAGTTTACATTAGTAAATATGACATATACTGACGAACTTGGTCGACTGTAAACTGATCCTGAAGGTTTCATTCAGAACAAATAACTATGACACGGCAAACAAGAATAAATGGTTTCAATCAAATTTCAAGTGATTGTTGTTAAAATCTTTAGTAAAAGGTGAAACATGCAACTGTTCTCAAAAAGATACCAGAGTTGTATTAAGGCATAACTACATAATCCAAAATGTAATGAATAGAAGTAAAATTTTTTGCATGGTATATTGTTTTTGTTTTATCAATAACTTGTTTAATTTTGATTTAATTTCACGAAAAGTTTCACAAGAAATAGTCATCTAGGTGACTATACAACAATTTTCCTTGAAATTCAAAGTATGAACACAAGTGACACTTTACTTGACTCCATATTATTATTTATTCACTTATTATAATTCATGTGTACTCATGTTTGCTATGTATACTGAGGTGTCTGGCTTCGAAATATGGGAAAATTAGGCAATTGAAACTTGTTATGTGCTGCGAAAAAAATACACAGTGTCCTTGATAATTGCCAATCAGTATACCGACACGTCTGCCCAGCAACTACCAGTCCCCAAATCCGGAATAGAGAAAATAACGATCGACAAGCCAAACAGACACAATCCAATCTAATCTAATTCAGTCGCATTGTATTTCAATGATACCTTTATATGTACACAAATTCAAATCACACAGCAAACCAATTAGGGAATTTACTCTAATACGAAACAGAAGTAGTCCATGGTAAGAGACATTATATAATAACAGCAAATATACTAAATGGGAGTATAGGGTAAGAGGAACGTAACAATAATAGAAATGTAATATTTACATTACTCACGACCAGAATAAATGAATTAGTCCTCTAAAACACAGTTCTGGAAGTTTTTCACTCTTCTTTAGTTATCCGACATAACAATGTTGATGGGCCAATGAATTATTTTCAATGCGTTAGGATTATGTATATAGCTCATGCTTAAAAATTATTCACAAGCTTTTGAATTATTGCTAAATATTATAGTTCCCTGTAGAATGTATTTTCTATCAGTGTAAGTAAGATAATAGTAGACGTGTTAGGGATTCATTCACAATGTTCTTTCTTTTATTTTCTTATTCCGTATACCAAAAAGTTACAAATATTATTAAAAGGAACAGCTTACAGTCCTCTATTATACTTTCGTTTATCAATCAACGCTCCATCACTTCCAAGAAGTTTTCCTGCCCCTTTACATTGTACTTGTGGAAAAAAATAATATCTTTCAACAAATTTCACTACTGCGTTCATTCTCCTAGATTTGAAACGTTGTTATTTTAGTTGCAGTGACGCATTCGATGATTAGCACAAGGATTTGTTTCAGTTCTAACTTGGAACCAGCGAAAAACAAATCTGTTCTGATGGATTTCGAACACTAATATTCAGTACATCTTGTGTTTCTTGGGTTTCAGAATCTGTTGTTTTCTCTCAACATTCACAATATTGTGTTTTACTCAAAATCCCCCATACTATACAATTGGTTTACATAGCCTTTATCATTAATCACATTGAGAAGACGTCCTATCGTTAACATGTTGTCTCTTGGTGTCCGTCATGACCTTGTAATTTCTTGGTCGTTCCTTATCCACTTAGCCGTGTGTGACAAGTTTACCCTTATATTATATTAGGAACCCAGTAAATATATTTAGATAGAATTCTTTTTGTTGATATCACCAAACGACTTATGTTAGACAATATTGTAAAACCAAGGAGTACTGAATAGTTGCTCCTTCAAAACGGTACGGCTGTTATCCGACAGTAGAATACTGACCAGAACCCTCAGGTTTTACTGCGTACGCTTAGCTTTGCACTTGTAAGCGGGCATCTTATGGCTGATTTCTCTAACATCAATCAGTTCACTATATATTGCATAACCTAATTCATGGTCAGTCGCCTAAAACACGTAACACAATTGGACTCCAGTTATCATGTCTTCTCATAGGAGCTCCAGGATTATCTTATGAATTTAGTCACTTGTGATCGTTAATATAACCATAAACTTTGTTTAAATTTTCACCAAAGTTCTTGGACTAGTGAATGCTGCACACTGGTAACTTCCAACATTTCTTCCACTTTTATTACATTGTAAAAATATTTTTCCCGTTGTTAATAATGTTAATTAATACCCTGAAGGTATTAGTTTCGTCTGATAAAGAGTATTGAGTAAGTTCTTTTCTAAAGAGTAAGATAAAAATTCTATGACTGATAATCGTATGAAATTATAAATAATACAATGCTATGAACTATTGTGGTTGATTAAGATTATGAGAAGTACAACTTTACTTAAACTGATGTCTAGAAATATCACTTACATTTTCCAACAAATTTATGGCAAACACTTTACATATACCTACTCTATCGTAATTGCATGTGTAACTTACTATAACTTAATGATATGTATTAATCGTTTGTTTTTAAGTACTTCTTCCTGATGTATACATTCCACTTGGAATTATATCAATTGACAATAATGTGTAGAACCTATCTTTGATATCAATCGTCTCGCATTGAATAGCTTAGATAACGTATCTTTCTGATTGTATGTACCTCCATTTACTTCTGTTCAGATGAAAGTTTGTTTACATTATTAGAATCTATATCATAGAATGTGAAGGTTTTAAAGGATATCAATAAAATGGTTGTTAGATTGAAATTTTTAATGATTAATCTGTTGGCGTCATTTGAATCTCAAGAGTTTTAATAAATTTATTGATGCTAAAAATATTGAAAAGTCAAAAGTTAATTAACATTTTATAAAAATACAGTAATCAACCAGTTATTCATAATATATTTTTTGCTTTCTGTAAGTGAATTCTAGAATATTTTTAGTTTTATCGTTCAACGACGCCATCAGTATATCAACAAGTTCTTATTTTATTAGTGATGCTTAGAAAATAAGTTTATTTTAGCGTAAGTATTAGATGATTTAGGCTATATGTCATCATCATCATCATCGTTATCATCAACATCATCATCATCAGCAGCAGAAGCAGCAGCATTATTGGCATTGGCGTCAGCAACGTAGAAGCGGGCACATATGCCAGTAGTTTCAAGTTGGCATAACATATTAGCACAACAAGATAACAGAGGCAACAAAATAAAAGAATAAAAGAGGGGAGAGTAAAGTTGAGATGTGCAGAAAATAATAATAGAATTTAGGACCTAGATGAAGTTAAAGAGTGAATACACTTTCTCCTATGTGACCGATTTTGAGCTATGTCGTCAAGTGTCTACAGCCATTTACTGTGACTATAACGCGGACCCTAACAAATAATCTACGTCTACAAACGTGGCTAAGACCAACAGTAGCTGTTTGTGATTATAGGTTATTAAAATAAGTATAATACCAACCTTTATTATAATCGATAACAGTATACGTATTTGGTATAACATACTGGGACTAACATTTATTGTACATTCGTGCCTTATTAATTAAGTTGACATTCAGCTAACACTAAAAAATGAATATTCTGTGTGATCATCATACAATATCTTTGTGTTTTTTTGTGTCATCAGTATTAATTTCTACTGTTGGTGGACCTAAATTCGGAGTTCTTGAGTATATTTACACTAGATATACTTTATATTGTGAAAATACTACTTGAGAGAAATAATAACTGAAGCAAAACATAGAAGTTGAAAGTGACTTTTTCTAAATCAGTCAACAAAAATGGGGCTGTCTGGATGCACCTACATTGAAGCAATTTACAAATGTTACGATGACCACGGCGTCGGAACAAAATAATATTGTGAAGATTATGATTTAGCTTCTGTCTTAATGTTGCCGTAATCACGAATCATTTTTCTTTTAGATATGTGATTGTCATGTATAATACTATTATTATTACTGCTATTAATTAAATAGTAGTTTTATCCAACTATTGACTGGTACGATTTAAAATTATCTCAGTCTGTCGCATACTGATGCACTTTTTCATGATTGATGTATTCACACAATCGTCGTAATGTTGATAAAATCAACTTCCCGGTTATTTATATCTCCTGTGTTTTAGGTAATTGTTGGTGTTGTTTATGTTGTTGTCCATTTGCTACAGCTGAAATTTATCACTATACATGGTCACTACCTTGGTCAGTAGCCCTTATATTTTCTATTTTACTATTACCGCTTAATATGTTAATCATATTACTACAACGCATACAAATTCGACGTGCACATAAACTGGAAGGTAATTGTCTAAGTGATTTATGCTGTTTAATCTGTTGTTGTTGGCCAACTATCATTTGTCAGTTACGAGATGAAATTTTATATTTACGATCACGATCTGAATGGAAATTAGGTTACTCACATCAACTAGATGATAAACCGCCATGGTTAAAACCGTTTATCAAATTAAAAAAACAAAAATATAATGATGTGGAAAGTGCAAATATCAGTTTTTATGATGATATTGGTGCTACTGATAATCATACTGATGGTACTGATGACTATGATGCTGCTGTTGATAACGATTACGCTGCAGATGATGATGATAATAATGAAGTTGATGATAACAATGACTCCAATGATAATGCTAATGATGATAATACTGATGCTACTGATGATGCTGCTGACGATACTGGTACTACTGATGATGATGATGATGTGGATGATTATGATGCTGATGATGATAATTTTGATAATGACAATAATGTTGATGCCAACTACAGTGATAATGAGGAGGAGTGGGAGGATTCTGAAGACTATATATACACTGGTGTTAATGACAGCGATGAGGCTGATGAGATGAATGAATCCTTTACCAGCAATGATAACAACAAAAGTGCATGCGAAAATAATGAAAATAGATGAGTATGAAGTTGACAATAGGATGAATATACAGACAATATCAACATCACATTCAAAAAATTCATTTATTTGATAAAATAACCCTTCATACTTGTTTATGTATAAACTAGTTGACTGTTAAATTCTACCTTAAAGATGGTTAGTAATAAGAGAATTTCATTATTACAATTTAATTAGTAAAATATTTTGTTTAATAATTTGTTGTCGTATACAACGTTATTGATCATGTTATGCATTGTAATATTAAGAATGTTTTGTGTTAGTTTTATTAAAAAGGAAACAAATTATTTAATATGTTTTATAATGCTATAAATGTTTTTGTTAATAATAATCTTTCTTAATTCAATAGTATGTTTAGTAGAATATGAATTCTCAGCAATATAGTGTCACAACAAGTTACTCTTTTACCATGTACACATACGATAGAATTTACACCAGTTCATGTTCACGACAGTTGCAACACTACCATTATACTTACTTGATGACAGAACAATCCTGACGAGAAATAGGTCATGTAGCAAAGATTCTTGAACTCTCATTAAACCACAGTTAAGGTATATGTTAAGACTAAGGAGAAATTGTAGATAGTCCAATCTTCCAAGAAGAAATCTATAGTTAAGACTAAGGATTTTAGGAATAGACGTTTGGTGAGTAATGATCCTTTTGAACGCTTGTTGACAGGTACCATAATATCTTCGATTAGATCTAACTAACTTATGATAGGACACAAGATAATCGTCATCGTGGTTCGAATTTCCGAAAAATGACATTTTTGTGACCTTGAGTGGATAGACTCACGGCGGCAACTTCTCATTAACAGCGTGGCAAGCGGCTCGTTCTCTAGGGACTCCTGGAAATCTCTATAACACTCATATTTGTGGAACAATATAGCTATCGATGGATGAGTCTTTAGTTTTTGCTAATCTTCTCATTGGACAATAATTGCTTAGCCTGTTCATCAATGACTTGATCTGAAAGCAGCGTTTGAAAATATAGTGTTTGGTCGACGATTTTTTAGTTGGGATGATTTAGAGCAAGCGATTGGAGAGCTTTAGACTGTATGGAAAGTAGATTCAACTCAGTCGTAAATTACCTACACTCACTATGTTCATTTGCAAAGTCAACGAGCCTCGTTTTCGTCTTTCAAATACATTTGGTAATACAAGATCTCATGGAATTAATCGGAGAAACAGACCGTAAGATGAACTATAAATATATATGTTCCTGGTACATCCAAGGTGCAGTACCTTGGATGGTAAGCGTTGTCTTTGTTACGATTTATTGAGTCGACAGTTGAAATCATGTTAAGACATTGTATACACAGTTCTGATGTAAGTGTCTCAATGAACTACGTTACTCTGTTTTCGAAGCTGTCCAAACAATTGCTACAAGAATGATAAACACAGGAATTAAGGTTGATTTTTCCAAGGTTTGGTGAAAGTTTACCAATGCGGATGTTTATAAAGACTAAAGACTTTACGAAAAGGATTTCTGAGGAAATATGAAATAAGTTTTCTTATTGTCTCATAACCTGATATAGTCTGTTTTATATTTGTTTTTTTAATCACCTCATTCACTGAAGGTCTCTGCTTGTATCATCCAATATTAACGAATTGTGTATAATAAATGGTTTATACTCAATAATCACCTTTCGTATTTCCATGTTTATAGTAGGTTGGAGTGGTATGTATTAGGGTTCGTAGTGTACGGTAAACGGTATTCTAAATCATAAGATATTTCCCTACTGTAGTTTACGCGCATTAGTGTATTTCTAGTAATAGGCTTAATCACCTATGCGGACAGTTTACTCGCCTTGACCCTCGAAATTGATTCTCACTGAATTAATAGGTGGGTGGTGTCATCTTAGGTACAAGTTACGCCAACTGTTCATAATCAGCGTTATTGTTATTCATAGTCAAGATGTTATTAATCCAGCGAAGTGTGCCAACACTTCTTATTTAACAAGTCAAGTGGGTTGTTTAATTAGTTGGCTCTGTGATGTGTGGAAGTCGTTCACTACATATATATATATATATACAAATCCAGACCATACCGCTAACCAGTTAGGAAAGTAACATTAGTACAAAATAGGAGCAATAGTAAATGTAATCTGGAGTACATATACACAATTAATTAACCATAGTTCATCAATAAGAAGTGATATATTGACAGTCAATGTGTTAAATGGGAGGATAATTCAAGGAGGACTGAATGATAGTAGGAATGAATTGTCCACCTAGAATATAACCAAAAATACTGAAATAGTCTATAGATAAATAGCTCTCGTAGATAATGAATCTTTTTTAGGTGCCTGGCATATCACAAATGAACTCCAATAAATTCTGAATATGTTGGCCGAAGGTCGATATATATTACTAACCGGCTTCTGGATCTCAATCGTTAATACAGCGTAAGTTATACAAACTTTGGTTTTAAATTGTTGAACTTCCTTTGCACATTTTCATCACTCGTTAGTAATTTCATCAGGATCCCTATAAATCCTTCTAAGAATGATTCGGTATTGAGTGATAGTTTGACCATCCATCAACATTTTTACTACAATCTCACTCACACTAGTCTTATAAGTTTGTGCTTAGCAGAAACTTCGAAAGTTTAAACAACTTAATTGAAGCAAAATCAGACCACCACAGCACCAACTGCGAATGTAAATCATAAAAGTAAATTGGAGTTATGTAACTATTGCAAAATATGAACATACTATATCAGTGATTTATAGTTTGTTCACTACAAAGTAAAAACAACATAAAACATCAAGCAAAATTCTCAATCATGTCAACCAGACTCAGATTACTTAAATTGTCTTAGATGATGTAATTATATTGCAGTTCATTCTTAACGATAACAAAATGCAATCATCATCATTAATAAAACTCATAGTGACATATTTCAAAACAAGAAAACTCTATATAAACTGTGATTCCAAAAAGAAATAAGCCCTATGATTCTGTGACAGCCACGCAATTAAGTGCAACCAGCAATCATGCAGAATAATTTAACATGCACGTTTAAAATATCTAAGTGAGATAGTGTGAATTCAAACAATAGCTGATTCCTGATGATCCCAGCACTAACACGGTAACTGATTGCGACATCACGAAAACCCTAAGATGACGAATAATCAGCCTCTATGATGGGTCGTAAACAATTTATGCAGGTGCATGAGTACACATTGTGATTTCGGAACATGATTGAGCAGTTAAAACAAAGAGAAAAAGTGACTTTTTGAGATATTTGGTAAAATCTGGCAGCCCAGGATTTCAAGAAGGCCGCCACTATAATAACAAATGAATTTGCTCAAAGAATCTGAGATGGTTTCAAACTAATCACTGGTTTATAATTAAACAGAATATTAAGGTTTTGACATACTAGGTAGTTAATATACAGAATAAATAGCCAGAACCATTGAAATGTGTATTCAAATTCTTAATCACTTTCTCATTCCAGCATACATTCTAAACTGATATTTAATCGAAAATGACAATATGATGTAATACTCGATCTTAGTCAGTAAGGTACTAATAAGATATTCACTTTCAACAGTCTAGAAAAAACTAGATAATATTATATGATAATGACAGTATTATTTTTTTATGATGCAAACTATTCACTTCTTGACAGACACCACAATAACGAAATAAATGCAGTGAAATGTTTAATTTTATTTTACAGAGATCAGTAGATTGTAATCTGAACTCATAGTAAATGGTATGACTTGGATATACTCTCTGTCAATATTTCACTGCAACTGATAGTAAAAGCATTCATGAAAGTGGTTAGCTCTTTCTAGTTTTCTAGGATCAACCTTATTTTTGATCACTATTTTATAGATGACATATTTGAGTTATTTTGTAATACTTAGAATTAAAGTATATTATCCCTTTAAAGCAGTGGATTATTCTACGTATACATTGCATTTGATATATGTTTGTACTGAAAATTAGATCGTACACAATAAGTAGAGATATTTAGAGACACTGTCTACTTGGATAGTTAAACCATTTTATGCATGTCTATTAATAAAGTAACTCCGATTTAGTGTTATATTGCTGGGATTCAGACTTGTTGTAGTAAGACAGTATTACCAATGAAAATAGATGATCGTTGCGCTATATCACAAGTTAGTCAAAGTTGAAATTTTAACTTTGGATGTTGACTCTTCAGCACTGATGAGTAAACACTCATCACGATACCTGAAGATCTCAAATATGATTCCCTGGCTGAATCGAATATGGCCACTCCTTTTGGGCCCCATACTAGGACGAAACAAAAGTTCACTTCTCCATGGTTTACAGTGGTACCCATCAGAGATAAAATCTATTACGAATGCAAACAACAAAACTAGTCTACTTCATTTTTAGACTGATATTGACATTATAATATTTTCCACATGATCATATTGTAACCTACTATTAAAGTTTCATATGTCACTACTATTGATTTGTTAAAATTATTGTTTTGTACAATTTGTTCTCTTCGTGAATTTATATAGAGCTGGAATGACAATATTAGCAAAACACATTAAATTCATTGTATTTTGTTGAATTCATTCCAGGTACATTCAGACAATCAACTGTAGTTAGTATAACATGTAAATCTCATTATAAATTCAATTAGCATGTATTGTTTGTTAGGAGATAAACAAGATTAGAATATAAATCGCTTACAGCGTTTTTAATAACGCATTTGTAAATTAAATAATGCTAGTTCTAGAAACTGTCTGAATTGAATTGATTACTTAATGTGAAAGGAGATTTATTAACCGACAGAAATGATATAATGAGGATGCGACCCACCAATATAAAGGGGTTGAAGTTTAACATATTACTGATGAATTTAAATTAGATTAGATGTGACTTGATGACTTAACAAATGATAAAAACAGGTGTAGTTAAGGAACAAGATTGAAGAGTGAATTATGTTCATAAATAAATGACTGGATAATGACAGAAACAATAATCATAGTTTGTATCATCTACCACATCAGTTGAAGGTCTATAATCGATTTCTTTTGGATACATACGTCACGTTCTAACCTTCTAATTGCTTCGAAAAATGAAAACGTCATAGGTTTGTTTTATTCGTTAGTTGCTGTTATATCTCATACTTGATAGATTGACTAGTCGCAGACAACTTTAGCGTTCGAGCACCCTGAACCCTCCTAGTCGCGAATTCAGAAGACAGAAAACTAGGAGACAGGAAAATTTATTCCAGTAAGATAGAAAGTGAGCTCTGTACAAAATAATCGTATACTTGTAGTTTTCTAAAACAACGAAATCAGTATTATAATCCATCCAATCCGAAATAAGTATTTTCAACTATTACCGAAACAGAACGCGTCAGGTCGAGATTCTGGAAGGTTCTGTTGATCAGTGATTGGATAGAATGTCTCCAGCTCTTTAAAGCGTTCTGGAGGCTTCGTTGAGGTTTCTGGGAGCCGTTACAACAATTACTTTAAAGCCATTGGGTTTCCGCTATATGTTCTATATTTAAGAGATCTCTTGTAAATGAACGGCGTAAAATGTTTATTCCATTAAGATGGAGATGGTTTTTGGATGTGTTAAATAAATATGAAGATGTCAGTCTTTCTCTTCTTACATTGTACTTGCTCTTGTAATTATATGTAAACTGGTAAATGTAGTTGGAGACAAAATATGATGGGTATATGTTAATGCTTGTTTAATATACTGAACATCATGTTGTTTATAATAGGACCAGTTTTACAGCCAAAAAGGAATGATTAATAGCTGTTTTTGATCAGTAGTTAATTTTCGTTGCTAACTAACCACTTCTGAACACTAATTAGATGAATACCGGTTGCCTATCTGATTTATTATTTGTATTGCGTCAGTAATATTCATTACCATATTTCTTTATAAATACATAAATTGATATCCTTTTTCTTGGAGGCGTTTTTTCTATTGTTTCGTATCCTTCACTTTTATAACTGGAATTAGTTTTTGGGCTCTGACGTAATGTGATTTAACCAAATTATATTTACAATTTATTGAACAGAAAAATGTTTCACTTCATCTTCATCCAAATTTTTGTCTATCTTTTGATAAACAATACATATCTAATGAATTTACAATGATATTTTTGCATTTTGCATCAACTGTAATTGATTATGCTTATGTAACTAAAATGAATTCAATGCATTCTGCGAACATTTTTGTTCTACCTTCATCTAAGTTTATTGTTGTTTATTTACATTTATTATTGCTATCCATCTCTTGTGATGCGGTGGAGTATTTGGTAAATTCTTCTACTTCTTCAGTAGGCCAAGGATAACCGTCAATGGATGCAATATCGATGACAGGAAATAAAAACTAAGTGTTCCTTTTGAACCACTGTTACTTGAATTACTTCATGCAGTACATTATAGATAATTGATTAATGTTGATTTATAAAGGTTCATAGTGGTCATCTGTAATAATACATGAAATATAGAGAAATTACGACGTGATTTTAGAGTATACTAGAAATCTTTACTGTTTTATAAAATGCTAGTTACCTATGGCGTTCTCTGAAATACTAAATGGAATTCAGTTCTAACAGCAATATTACAGTTATAATCAGTAAGCTTGAGTTTAAGCACACCACCTTTAATCATATACTTACCTTTCATTTAGATAGTTCAGTGAGGACTAGATACAATATTAAACTGTATACAAGCTTTAAAATATGCATCCCAACCTTGGAATATTGTTTACTCGACATTGAACTGATTGTTGCAACTCGTCAAACTATCGTCTAAGTACATGATTTGGTGTACATGGTCGTCTAAGTACCTGTGGTAGCGTGAGTTGATATCTGCCTCTGTATCAAGTTTATTATTTTCCAGAGAATAGTGTTGTCTTAAAAAACTGTTGCATAAATCATATTAGGATGTGGTAAGATCTTGGATGATATGGTTTTGGTGTAATGCCGCTGAAATTAGAGCGTCATATTATCCTAATCAAAGAGTAGAGTTGGATTATTAGTCTACATCCGTATAGTATCCACAATCTATCTACTTTTCAACAAAGTTCAAACACCGTCTGTAAAACACTTTATGCAAATCGTCCATAGGCTACAACTCAGAATGATTAAGTTTCCTGTTTTCTTTTTTCAGCCATATACTTTGGTTTCTGTCCAAAGACATTAGTGAACAACTCTATGACTAGTTGTGTCTGTTTTTATCAAGCATCTACTTATGTTGATACTGAAAATGACTAGTAGAATAGATGAAAGCTACTTACGAATTTATGGATATCCTTCCTGGTAGCAAGCACGCACATTGGTCATTTAGACATTGAAATAAAAATGTGGAAATTGATTTCGTTGAAGAGGTTGTATCTACTGCTGAATTTATTGGTGCATTTCCATATTGATATACATGTTCAAAGTATGACTGATTTCCTTAATCGTTAATCACGAATTTCATCTTCCGTGCTCGTTCTACTGTTTGTTTGTGTGATTTCTTCGGTTGCAATATGATCTTATCCAAATCGTTGTAATTGACTTTTGTCATACACTTATTATATGGCTCTTAAATGTGTGTATCAATAAAATTTACGAATATTTACATGCACATAGAATGTAAGTAGTAGTTAGAACCAAACTAACCACAACCTTATGTGGTCGGGTAAAAACCTATATCTATTTTGTTTGAGCGCGTTCTATGAACATATAGCATTGTTTTTATGCATTACGAATCACTTGACTTCAAGACAAGTCTTGGTGAATCAGAGTGGCAATTTTCGTTCAGTATAATCTACTGTAAGTCGAACGTTTGACTGAACGTCTTTTACATGAACTATTTTCTTTATTAACTTGGAAAGATAAAAGAAAACAAGTTGTGCAGAATTGCATGATTTAAATTTACATCATTTGTACAGTAGAAAAGAATCACAAATTAAAATGAATTCGTATTATTCTGTTAAACTCCTTGTTCTTACTCTTTTAAGATTGTTTACATTCTAGGTACTTTTTCTAAATTACAGTTGACGGAAGTTTTGCACATCAGCGTTTATATGTTAGATATTTACGAAACGGTAGAGATTATTAAACTGCCCATTTTCTACGTATAAACGTCAAATTATTGTTGGAACATTAGACGTAGTTAGGTAATTTTATCTGTGCATACATTGAAAATTATTGAATTAAATTAAAATGAAAAAGTTCCTAAGTGTCTGAATAAACAAACTCTCCACCTACTCTTTTTTATGACTTTTAAATATTCACTGATTGTTGTTTATATCTAGTCAGTTCAGTCGGTATCAATAACGAAGTGTGTTATATGGAATATAACAGAAGAACACGTGACCAAGATATTACTATAGGCTTTCTTGCACTTTCACACTGATTTCACCGTAACTAGCTGTTATAGTTTTTACGTTAAGGACTTGTTTAGTTACCTTGTGAGTTTGGTAAAAGCTTCATGAAAATTTTAATAATACTCGCAATAGCTGATCACCTTTAATTATGGCTAATAAAAACGTGTAAAAGAGCTCCGTGTATGTATTACTCGTTATATGTGGTATGCTGTAAGAAAAATACAACCGCTGTTATAATAATACTCCTATAAACTTAGAGTGCTGATAAAACAAAAAACAACAAATTTTAAATGTTACTTATTGCTACTTATTAATAGGCATTTGAATAATTTTATTTACATTTGAGAACATAGGAAAGGTGATGACAGCTTTTTATCATGTTGTACAAGTTGATTTTCTCTTATTACTGACCATTAATAGACTTTCAATAGAAGATAGTCAATAATAAGTGATAAACAACTTGTACAACCAGAACAAAAGCTCGCATCACATCTCTTTTGTTTTCAAATGTAATTAAAATTATTCATCTGTTTACCGGTAAGTAATAGTAGATAGCATTCAAAGTTTGTTGGATTTTATACGTTATATGCAATTAGCCATACTACAGTGGCTGTCTATAAAATGATAAGTAATTAAGTATCCCAATAAGTATGTCAAGCTACGAAACAGCCAAGGCCTATTAACTTTTCTAAAATACCATTAACATTGTATATGTATAATTTCTGAAACACATTATGGTAGCATTTTCTTATAACTAAATGAGGATACGGCTATAATCTTGACTTTTTCTTGTAGACTTGTATATCTGCTATGCACCTGTGGTCGTCGATTAAACATACATGTCTGTTGCATGCCTCGTTTTCTCTCGAATTTGAGGTGCCAACTTGAAATTACTAATTATTTTCTGTTATAGTTACAAGTGTAGAATCATTTTGATTTATTACTTCAGCCGTGAAATCCACCCAACTGAGTATAGCTCACATAATCTCAATATATCTCTGGATACTGTGTTTGAAGATTATAAAACGTAATGTTTTGTAATTAAAAAGCATATTTTTACATACGGACCTGATTTTGGTTACAATGCTTTAAAATTTAGTGCAAATTTTTGATCACTTTTGAGACATCCAAAGTTTAGTGCTCTTTTATGCTCTTCTAAAATGCCTAATATTCTGCATACCTCATTACAGCTTTTACATCTAACGTTTTTGATATAACCTTTCTACTTTCTACATGATTTTAAAAGTGGTAAATAATTGGATGACTTCATGCCTCAATCAATTGCTTTGAGTCGACAATCTTTCAATTGTGTCCTCTCTCGAAAAAACCCACAATTCCGTTTTTACCCCCATTTTCCTTTACAACGTTGAACTAAAACTTCTCACAGTTAGTTGGCACTTAAATTAGGACAGACCAAATGTAAAAGACTTAATAAGTAACCTCAAATAAATAGACTGGTAATCCAGCCATTCAGGCTGTCGATGGAAACCAAACCGTAATGACGCAGTTAATTCCGTATGCTGCTAATCACTGTGAGTTCGAGACGACTATTCAGTAACGATTGATAGTTTGGTACAAAAACAAAGACCAATGAATAAACAAATAGTACTATAAGTAGCAGAAAGTGCTTCAGACTTTGGTAAGGATTTTTTGAAGGAATCAATCACGCTAATAGTGAAATTTGTTTTGACACACCAATTGTGTGACCTAGGCTCTTTCTTCATTTTCCCCTAACCACTAGCAATGAGAAAGAACGAATCACCAAAATATGGTATTCCATCCTTATACATTTACGGCTACAAATTATGTGAACTGTTTGTTTCCTGAGATTTGTACCTAAATGGTACGAAAGTGTTGTTAATTATGAACAGAACTGCATTTATTGTGTTCCTTATAAAACTGTTAACCAAGATTTTAATTAACAGTTTTAAATAATAGTGATCAAAGAGATATCCTCGCAATACGATCTCTTACTACCTCCAGAAATTAAGTGAACAATGAGACTCTTTTTGACAGATTCATCGTAAATTGCCAACTCCGTTATTTAAAATGAACATTTTAAAACAGTTAGCGTAAATTTTAATATTATCTTTTATGTCCTATACTATAAAGGTGACCACTTATGTCTAATTCAGGACTAAGTTGTACTGGTGACGTTTCAGGGTGAAGAGGGATATTGGGTATATGACACAGAGATCATAATCCTTGAAGTGCACACGGTATATGACCAAGTTACATTTGTCGTATTACCAGAGCAACTTCTAACGATTGAACCCACTCTTACGAGTGAGAAAAAATCAGAAGGCAATGAAAGATGGGAGATAAGTTATATATATTGCTACATCCCCCTCCAAAACTCTAGTATCGCACTTTTAATGCTTGAACTATATTTAGGATGTTCAGTGTATGCAAACGTGAGTTTGGTAGATGCTCGGTCAGAGTTCTATGGTTAATAATTTAACAACCACAAAATGAGACATATATGCCACTGCTGAATTCCGATTTAATAAATTTTGGGACATATAGCCATCTTTTTTTTGCTACCATATAACAGCTGATCACTGTATTCCATAGACCTCATCAGGGTAGCCTTACGATTTACGAAGTTTAGATAGTACACAGGGTTCTCCCTGGTAACGAATCACTATTCCTTTCAGGTAGTACAATTGATTTTGGTTGTGTTAAACTTTCTTCAAGTGGTGTGTTTGTTAAGCTTATTTTGAAGATTAAAAGAAGAGATGTCTCACTCTGGGGACTGGTAGTGTCCGTAGTTAGATACCACAGTGTTAAGTGTCAGCAGAATCAGGTTTACTCTGTTAGAGATATCTTCTAGAATCGCTGTTTCCCGATTGTGGTTGGTTTTGAGGAAAGTTCTACAGGAAACAGGCGTCAAAATGAGTGGTTACTATATTCTAGTAGTCTCTAGGCTTCTAAATTGATTAGGGAAAATGAGATCAAACCTAGAGGCATTTCTAGTAGACCTATATAGAGTGCTTTGAGTTACTTTATCTAATAGGTTATATATCTTGATTAAATGAATGAAATTCTTCACCAGTTTTGAGCTATTATTTGTGGAGAAGAGATACCGGGCTTCGCATTTAACTATCAAAAGTTCGTCGATGGCTTTACTGGCTGCCTAGAAAAAGACATTTTTTGAAGAGTTGAGGTTTTCAGGTGGCTTGCTAAGAACACAGACTCTTAAAATAATCACGGAAGAAGAGTAGGTGGGCAATTGAATGTGCGGAAATCAGGGATTAAATAATTATAAGGGGTTTTCATATTTACTCGGAAGTGGCTATGAAGACTCTACTTCATAAATCGTTAGTTCATCCAACTCAAAAGCTTCAGCTGACAATTTCTAGTGAAAGAATATGCTGTCGATATCAAATTTAGAATGATATGGGGTAACAAGTGCATGTGCCCTAAGTGAATTTTGACTGACTAATTATAGTGTCGGTGGTTAGTCTTATCAGAACAAAGAGAATCGATAACTGTGATATATACATATATACATATATATATGCATACACATTGCCATGTAAATCTGTACGTGTGATTTTTCACTGAAAACTGCTTGTTGTAGTAATGTAATACAACGACAATAATAATTTGCTTCTAAAAAAAGGTAGACAATAGTTCGACAGACATACTTTGATACAGTGCGAATAGTATAATGGAATATTAAGAAACTTATAAAATAAGAATTTAAAGAGTGCAGTAAACATATGCTAAACTCTGAACGTAAAGTTCATGATTAAAGTAGTAGCTACACATAACGGGACAACGACAAACAGGACTATAAAATACCTCATGGATTTCAACAAAAGTAACACGATTACGAACAGGGGTATTAGTAATAAAGGTAAGCTGTTAGTTTAGCAATCGGGCTACATACGCGGGTACTACCAATAAAATATCCTAGAGGATAATGGTACATTCAAGTTTTATAAACGTTATTGATGTAGCACGAACGATGAAGCACATTGTAATAATAATAATTATTTATTTATTGGTGTCAGAAGCAAACCACTTATACAAACAGTTCACAGAACAGAAAATTTTTTGTCCAATGGGAGAAAAATTTAGGTCCGAACACGAAGAACCATTGTTACTTATGAAGCTGTGGGGTACGGAATGAAAATGCTTTTAACGTGCAGTCGACTGAGAACTAATTGATTGTATCTATAAAATTCGTCAATAAAACAGATTCTACATTCGGGTCCAAGTTCTGCAAGCAATGAATACATAGCAACACGACGATTCTAGAGAACTACAACAACTTTATGACAGCCAGCCCCTGCCTGTTGTCCTGGTAAGTGTGCTCTGTGTGCAGACTTATCTTTTTGACCTTCTGCATGAGTAGAACACTAATTCGATTACCGTGGCGCCACCTATTCAAGCAACACCAACAACAGTCACAATCATTGCTGAGTCTGTTAAGGATGATACATTAAAGAGAGGCAGTTCATGCAGGTTTAGGAAATTTACCCTGTCTGAGAGAAAAATTTAGTCCACGAAAAACCTTAGCTACCGTAAGACCAGTAAAGACGTAGTTTAGTTACTTTCTAATGTCAATACACCAAACATTAGCTTGGTGGAAGACCCCAACTCTTTTGACAGAAAACATTGGCAGGAATGTTGCCAACTTTCTGGGCCCAACACTATACTGGTGAAACTTTGTAGGCTGTACTGAGGAAGCAATGTCTCGTCAACTAGCTCTCCACTATATGCATCATCCGACTTCCCTGTGGAGTCGAAGTTGATGTTTCTTGTCTTTCGAAACCATTTTTTTCTAAAAAAACATAAATATCATGGCCAGGCCAGATATGACTTGGAAGAAAGAAATAGTTACTTGTTTCTAAAGAGAAAATCTCCATAATAATAAGAAACAGTTATCGGAACACTAACAGTACTGGAGATGCTAGGCAGCTACCTTATTACTGACTAAAACCAAGGAACTAGAACATAAACCAAAATGCTAAGAAAGTTAGCGCTAAGAAATTAATTAGCCAATTATAAACTCATCAAACAGATATTGGATTACAGAACCGCCAGACATAAAAGGTGTGTTACTTCTTGTGCTTGCAAAACATGACTTGTGACTCTAATTAATTCTAGTTTATGTTTTCAAATTGCCTTTGTTCCACATATATTATTCCATACTCTGATAGATTACTTTTGTTATTATACATAAGTGAATCCTGTGTGCTTATTGAGCTGTCGGATCACTTTTTCTCTTATATTCCTGGTTGAACTATAGAATAGGGATGAACCAATGAGATGACGGTTCTTCATCTCTCAGATTCTCACACACTGCTCTGCATTCCTCAGCACACAGAGTACCTACTGCCTGACGCAAACTACTAAAGGCTGTACGCTACAGTGCCCACGAGTGATTTAGTTCAACTAAATTATTACTCTGCTAAATTCAGTAAGAAGTTAGACACCATTAAAAGTTTACGATGATCTTTTCTGCCTGTCTATTGTCTCCGATTTTCCAAGTATTTCGGCAAAATGTTACCATATCCTCCGAAATCAAATGACGAAGGAATGTCTTTGTAACTCCTACGCTTTGATCAGCAAGTGTGCGCTAATGGTCACTGAATATTAATTAAAACACGACATGAGTCCTAGTCTGATGCTGCGTATGCGCTTTGTATGTAATCAACTTTCTATGTATTAATCCACAATATCTACCGCAAAGTCAACCTTAATAGGCAAATACCTACGTGTGGTTTGTGACTAGATTTATGTTTACTCGGAGTTCGTAACTAAGGCTATCGTTTTAAATTGCCGTATTATGCTAAGCTTGACTGATTTCTAAACTAATTATCAGCACTTCCAAAACCTTTGAATTAAAGAACGGTAAATCCAGATTACCGATTGGTGGTAATGACGGAGGGATTTATGTAGTATAAATTGGCATAACATTATACATAAACTTTTGTAAGTTGAATATGCGTTGTGAATAGTTAAACAGATGTTAAAATAAGAATTTATTCACATTCTTAGGTTTAGTTTTTAAGTCTGGTTTCCGTATATTCTAACCATAAAATTCCAAAACAGCGTTTTCATAACTTCAACAAGAGAACGAATGCTTTAAATTTATTTTAACACCATAGCACTGTGTTTTGTAGGTAACTGGTTTGCTAGAAGGAAGATACTGTAATATTTTACGTGCATTAGGCGATGTTTCCTGGAACTGTTTTGTGCAGTAGACTATTCAAATCTGCCTCAGTCGTCCAAGTTGGTTTTTATAAATTTTAGTTATTGTTTCAGGCTTTCAATAGATATGTTAGAGTACAGTGGTGGCCTACGTTAGAAAATCCGTGGGTTGAAGATTCTCTGACTGATGATGATTTACTCAAGCGAAAGCCAGTGGATTATGAAGTCAGGAAAGAGGAATATGTATGGGTAGAAAAAATTTTAAAAAAGAACAAAATCCCGTTTCCTGAAGACATTGTGAACCCTACTCCTAGTGGCTGGATACCTCCAAATCGTATGTAACTTCCACTATGCTTAAATTGCTTTTATTTTATACTGTTGCCTACGTTAATTTTATGAAATAAATTCCTAGAATTTCAGTCCAGATAATCATTCCTGAATATTATTATATCTTAGCAATAGGTCTTGGCATTAGTTATTGCCTACTAAAGTCAAAGGGGGGGCACAGGTTTGTCTTATTGGGCAGATGGTATTACATATCGATCACTCCATAGAAAGTCGATTTGAAAACGACCATATCCTGAAGGCTCCAAATCAATTCAGTTCAAGACAGACCTGACTGAAGTATTGAGAATCGGCTCGGGGATGTCGATAAAATGAGAGTAGATATTCAACAACGGTCTGCCAGGAATGCCTACTTAATGAGTTTGCAAACGGGTACTTCGGAATTCCTGCGATATATGTTGAATCTAGAATTCATATTTACGTTCATTAGGTTAATTCAGTTATCACTTCCGAGAGTACTAAAATTTACTTTTTGTTCTTTATCTTAGGTAGATATATGATTCTACCAACTATATTAAGAAGCGGTTGTAGTGTCACCTTGTGGTATGCCCCGAAATTCCCTGGTATAGTCGAGAGCGTGGAAATCCCGTTACGTCAAATTGCTGTCATATGGCCACATAATTACAACCCTTTCTTTAGTAACTCTACTCACTACCTTCACGCAGCGAGGGTGTTGTTTATCAGATAAAGGCGTAAAAAGATCCTTGGCGCCTAAACTGGGTTGGTGAAAGCAAGGTGTCCACTTAAGGAAGTTGGGAAACTCCAACGGCAAACCAATAATGCAAATTAACTCCAGTATCTCGAGTAAACGAGTATCGTATGAACCCATTTTGATCAGTGGCGACTACAGGGCTTCATCTCGTAACAACGCTTCACTGCCTTGTAGACTAGACCTTTGGGTTGATAGGTCGAGAAGTGACCTCGTTAAAAAACCACCTGCTTTGGTATGAGCATCTGAACATTATCCCAATCCGCACTCAGTTATGGTGACTTTTATATATAAAGAATGTGATGCTTCCTAATCGTACAGTTCATGTACTTTTGTCGTGTATTTGTACTAAATTTTGTGTTTAAGCAAATAAATACTAAGACGATACTCGTTTATTTATTTATGTACCGTAAATGGATTTTTGTGGTGAATATGGATATATTTTAGTTTCAAGTGAAAACATGATTGGTTACAAGTTTTTTTTTTATCTGTAACCACTTCAAATAATTCGATTCTAATGGACTTTATAATAAAATTCCAGATTACATTCTTGAATGATACAGTAAACCTACGTAATTTGCAGTTGTAACAACTTACGCCGCACTCCAAATAAAAGATACCAAGACCTATTTGCACACAATATACAATGCCTTCTAGTCAGTGGTGACATTTAAAACGCTGGTGCCTTGGATGCGTTTTGCGCATAAAATTCATCTTGCAGCTCACTGATGTACTTTTGTCAGATATGGATAAAAATCGTAACTTTCTTAAGTGGTGGAGCTTACTTTAAAGGAAATTGGATTGGTTCTTATTAGGACCATGTTCTTTGACATTCGTAATATTACACAACTTCCCTTCCTCCAGGTATCAGGTATATTACTCTTTTCTTATTAAAGCACACCATAGTCTCATTTGGAATTAAGCTGTCTGGAATGTAAACACAGCAATATGCGTTTGAATATTGACAAATTATAGCATCAGGCTTGTCATTCTTTGTATTGTAAGCTATTGTTGAATATCTTATAGTTACTCTCATGCCTTTTTTCTATTAGCCGAGTTATCAAAAGATGTACCTTATTCTGTCAGAAGGTCGAAAAACCATATGCTACCCGTTTATTACAAGGAGAAACAGAGAAAACTAAAAGAGCGTTCACATGGGACTCGACAGCTGACAGTCATTAGACATGTTGACGGAGATATACACGTGAGTTACGTCTGTATCTTAATTTAACTATGGTAAAAGTAGATAAACCTATGAATTATTATAGTGTTTTTTGATAGCTACACACTATTTATCAAATGGTATGATCTTCATTTACAGGTATCGTGGATTACACATAAAGTGTTTGCAACTCGACAATAATTACTATTATTGGATTAGCAGGTGCTATTTTGCCATTGTCAAAGTTACTCACAGGGTAACTGACAGTAGTTATAACTAAGTGTGCACATCGATATACACAATTAGGCACTTCCATTCTTTTAGCTTTCAAGCAGAATGTACCTATCTGACAAGCTTTATTTTAACACGGTAACAGAGTACTTCCGCAGTTTGTCATCTACAAGTCAACTTCCTTACATCGCAAACTCATAATAATTGTATTATTGAAACTATATCACTTCAAATTTATCATTCTTCTCAGTAATGTCTAAATAGCTTGTTCGAATAATTATTTTTCAAACGTCATCCGAGATATATTTGAGCTTCATAAGAATGTTTTATCTTTTTGGGGCTAATGGAGATAGGCATTAGTGCTAATCTCCTACGTTATAGCAATTCGAATTAGCTGATGCACTTCGCATTTAGACGAAGCGAAACGCATTCCAATATCGCTCACGCTATTCCTAAAGCTGTTCAAAGGACTCTACGTTTTCACTGAATAGTGCTATATCATCTGCATATTCCAAATCGATAAGTGGGCCTCCTAGTAGGTTAGCTTCTGGAAAGTTAGATGAAAGTGTATCATGACTGACATTTATGACGAAATTAAATAAAAATGTTCTGGCAGCAACTCCAAAGGACACCATTTATGATTGACAGTTCTGGTGAGCTTGCAATAGGTTCTGATGCAACTCATGATATTCGAGTAGACAGCCTGCGCAAAGTTTGTGAACCCGCAAGGCACTGCTTGTAATGACACATTTTCAAGGAACATCTTGATCTGCGGAGCCTAACGCTGCCTTCAAGTGGGGGAGGGAAGTATCACTACTGTCTGGCACTGGAAATTATGCATATGTTCCAGAATCTGGTTGGGGGGGGGGGTGAACATTTAACCAAAGCATTCTTGTCCAGGTCTGGAACCAGCTTAGGTTTTCAGAATTCGTTATTGCCTAGCATTAGGTAAGCATCGGACGATTATAGAGGCTAATATCTTGTGGTTGTTGCAACAGAATGTCATTTCTTAGAGACTAGGACAATCAGCGATTGATACCAGTCATATGAAATTACGTCTACTTCTCAGACTTTAGCTAATAGACCCATCAACCTATCTTCTAAAATAAATCCATCATCCTCAAGTGTACCTGGAGTCGGCTTATCAGGTTCTGCTGCTTTCCCTCGTTTCAAATTACTTTTAGCCACTTCATTTTCAGGACAGAGTTCAATCGAGAATCCTGGTGAGCAGCCTATGCTCCTTAGTGAGGAGTAACGGGCGTAAGTAAGCAAACTTCACTTTCACTAGGAGTCAAGGGACATATGTCGATTTTTCACTCAGGTAGTTCGGGGAAAGTCGGTAACTGAGGAGTAGCTGCAGGCCAGTTAGACTGTTGCTGATAGTATTTTGCCCATCGGTTTAATCTTCTAAGATGCGTAGAACCAATCGTTTTCCAAGTCTTGTTAACAGCTGGTTTTCTAATACCGGTTTCCTTGATAAATTGAAAAACTTATTTAGTGCCTATTGCTGTACCTGACTGTTGCTGCTACCTTGACGTGGTGATCCGGCTTACCTATCATAATAAACCACTGTACTGGTAGGAAAAATCATCCCTTTAGGTCGTATCATGCTAGGCGAGTCGGTTGAAGACCAGTGTGAATAAGAGCAACAGACCTAAAGCCCGAGGGCAAAAGCGTACTGCTGACTATATAGAGGTGTGGCAACAGCAAGGTGTTTACCTCCCGGGCAACCAGATTAACAGCAATGCTACCTCCCTACAAAAGAAGGAGTCAGAAAAGGTCAACACCGCCTTACTCCACGGATTTCCGTCCCTAACAATAAGGCTTTTCCAGTTACAAAGCTAATTTACCAAAAGCCATTTGTGTGGTTGTTTGTGACCGGGCTCTCTTAGATATTGCGATCGCGACCCAAGATCATTAAGACTATTACCAGGTGCCGTTAAGAACCATTCCACGGTGTGGGAAACGGAGAAGCGATAGCAGCCCATATATCCTTAACAGTTCCCGAGACCACCTTGTTTGCTACCGTACCCGTTCTCCTCCCTATATCGCTAGTACTTTCACTTCCCATCCTCAACTTTCTCCTACCTTTCCTATGCATGCCAACATTACTGACTAGTCGAATTCTTGTAATGTCACATCGGGTTTCCTGAAACCGCGCTCTAAACTTTATGTTGGAGCTCTTAATGTGCTAACAGTGTGTTGCATTAGTCAACGGGCCTCATTAGCTAAAACCCTAGAACCTCCTATGACTGATGTATAGTGTCTCCAAAACATCCATACAGAACCCCAGCGTAATTATTCCCTTGATTTCACCTAGCCAATACGGGGAAGCAACGATTTACTCTTCGTTTATCTGACTGCAGGCTCTTGTGGCCTTGCTGGCGTAGTTTGCAGGTGAGACAGGCACTTCGCGAGTGGTTCCCTGTAGACGATCACTTATGTGTTGTCCTCCTAAGTTATACAGTACGAACTCGGGAAGACAAACATACACGCTGATGTTTTATCTGGCATCTGCTACCGTTAGAAAGGCTCCGTAGAGGAATGTTACAAGTTGGTCTCCATTTGTTGTTTACTAGTTGTACTGGAAGGTCATAAATGGTCAGTAATCTGAAATCAGCTTGTATTTTGTAATAAGCACTGATAACTTACAATGCAAACAAAATTGCGCATCTACAATCCTGCCTACTAATAAGTAGTATAAAATAATACCAAAGATTTGTTGTAATTTTTACTGTTGAATACTGTCTTGAAAAATATGTAGAGGAGTTCAAAACGAAATACAGCACCTACCCATTAGGTCATGGACCATATTATTAAATGCAGACTACTTGGTTAGGGTCCGCACGATGTGATTGAAGTAAAAGGATTGTGGCGCCCCTTATCTTTATATTTATATATATAGATATATTTTTTCAATTCCTCTATTCTTTCCTGCATACCTTCTTACCCAATACTCACGAACTGCACTAAAAATGCTTAGTCATTCTTATTGCTAATATAGTACCTGAACTCCTTTGATAGTTACCTTGTCTATTTTATGTCATCACATTAATGTACTGTGGCAACCCGACCTAATGCACAAGTGTTTCTGGCTCTAGGCTGTTTATGAGTCTTCCTAAATTACTCTACTATCCTTTAATCTTTAACCGTTCTTGCTTCAAATGAACTTTCGCTGGGGAGTGTTGAGAATTTTTGTTTGTGTTGTTGATTTTCCCGAAATCAGGCTTCCTACCATTCTATTGTGAGTTTCATGGTGCTTAGTACTTGTAGTACGGTTGTGACATGCGGCAAAGCTGCGGTCTCCCAAGATTTTTTCACTTCCAAATTATTTCTAGTGAAATGAATGTGTATGTGTCTGCACCACTACAGCTCCTATGCAGGTAGTGGGCGCAAAATTATCTTTTTGAGGAAACCCAATTCGACAGATACAAAATTGAAGTAATTTTCCCCTATTGTTTATTTATTTGGTTAGAATAACTTCTTTTGCGATATTATAGGCTCTGGCTGATGATCTCCGGACGTTTCTTCAACCAAAATGTGAGGCTGGGATGTTTCTTTGTCAAGTGGATGAAGTAACACGCTGTATAAAAATCGAAGGTTTGTTCCAAGAAGAGGTGGCTAGATTTCTTCTCAGTAAGGGGTTTTAAACTTGTATAGAAAACTATGTACATATTAGATAAATTTTCTCAATAAACGAAATGTTATTCAACAACAGCTTCATCCCACGGGCCATGAATAGTTCTGTTAGAAAGAAATAAAATTGGAAGATTTTGTGAAGAATTGTGGTTACATAAGTGGACTTAAACTTGTTTGTTTAGTCTACATACGGCTTACCATAATATGCGTATCAGTGGTTCTCAAATAGCCCTAATTTCACACAGATAGTAGCTCGTTTATATAAACGGACTAACTGTAAGTAGATATAAGCATTACTATAGAAACTAGTAAGCATAAAGCTATGTATCGCACACACTAAATATTTCAATCATCTGTAGCAATGTGACATCAAGAGTACTTAATGTTTCGTCAAATAAGGGATTTAATCCGCACGAAATTGTATTCACAATGAGAAGCCCATGATTTTACTGGTAGTCAGCATATTTAAATACCAAAAATTTCCAAGGTTTACTAAATTATAATTGAATCCAAGGGTAAAAAAAGCATTCAGTCAAGTTTAAGTGGAAAATTGACTCACAAACCTTTTATATTTTTGCATTCTTAATAAATAACACGGCCCAACGAAATTAATACACAGCGTTGATATCACGATTACACAAAGAAAAACGCATTTGTATTCGAATGACACTTTATTGTCAACTATAGGCCAAGCACTGAGAAATGCTACAGAGCCAGATGATATGGTTAGACATATCTGAGCTCGGTCACCTCCATGGTTCTGAAATATAAATACAATCCAGAAATGACATAAAGGTATTTTAAGGAATATGTCGCTTGCATTTATTCTGTGGAATAAAGAGCTCTAATTGGTTAAAAGCTAAACATCCTGTTGAAGTTACACGAGTTAACAAAATAAGCAACTGGTTATCTAATGTATTATTTCACTGTACAATTGGCAACCTACACTATCTTTGAACAGGCATTATTAATTGTACTTCTTGAAAGTAGATACAGTCTAAAACTTCAACGTTGTATTAAACAACTCCTTTATAACGTATTTTTACTAAATTAGCTAATCAGTGATAGCATTTTGCTGTAAACTCACTAAGTTGGTTAGTCACAAAAATGTATTATTCAGCACACGTTCGTTGGCACACCATATCAAGCCAAAAATATTAAATTCCAAACCTGGATGCTAAAGAAATAGTATTTGTGATGGTGTCAAGGATGTTAAGTCTCGAAGCATAATTATTCGTTGTAAATGAAGTGTAAGGTTTCGTATTGATTTTATGTGGTTTTCATTTAATTAATTTCGAAAAACATTAAACTAAAATAATTTGTTAATTTCTGTTTCGCTGACTCTAAATTATTGCAATATAATTTCTGTTCAGCTTAAAACTTATTGTGTTTGTTGATCCAGCGTGAATTTTCGTTCATTATAGTGTTCACTCGTAATAATTTTCTGTGACGTTCGTTCATATTAGAAAATTTGGTAACTAATAGTCACCATACAAATCGATAAAAATAAATGTTTTCAGATATTTAGTGATCTTCATTTGTCTCTACTAATAAATCGTTCGCATAGCTTCCCATCTGACCTATTAATTGTTGCTATGTTACTTTCCATCCATGAACTATAACAAGTTGATTGAGTACACGTTACCTCAGTTCCTTATTAACGTTGCCCTTGTCTGCATTGATGTCATTTCGTAATTGGTTGGCTGGGCGGTTAGGCTTTAAATGTATATTGAGGAATGCTTGAAATATAAGTGTGACTCCGTCTGGTTGGCTCAACTGTTTTGTGTTCTTCTACCCGCCTTAGGGACTAGCAAGACCAGAGCAGACGTAAAAACATAGAAAAATCAGTTATTGTGTCTTGTTGTTGTATTGGCTCTAACAGAAACATCCCGTATGTCGTGATTGGTCGTAATTCACGACATGTCAGGTCCAATCAGGTAATCTACACCTACCAACATAATTCAGACTACTAATCAATGATTTCATGCCTAGCACATTCTTGCCACAGTCGATGGGTTCCCGGCCTCAATAGCCAATTTGTCATCTCTTAGTACCATGAGAATTTCTTGAGCACCATCCATTTTGGCTCCATAATACACGAGAAATATTCTAAAGACACCTATGATCAGAAATATGTCCACGTATATTATTTTCATAGACTAGGTTTTGCAGCCATTGAGTAATAGAGAGTGAACCACGTGTTACCCATGACGACCTCAAAGTCAAATGGAGTGTGAAACAAAATTAGGTTGGAATAAAATAAAAATAAGATAATATCCTTAGTCTATGGAAGCACTAATTGCTAGTCTTATTCATCTTAACAGGTGTAAACTCACTGCAACGATAACAAACTTCTGAAGAATATTCACACTTACTCGAAACCTTCTTGTTAATGTTGGCCACAACGCTAGTAAAGTAACGACAGTAGACAGCAATGCAAAAGTATGATAAGGGCCTGGCAAACGACTAGCCAAGCAGAGAGAAGCTAACAATGCAGAACTTAGAGATATAGTATTTGAGCCGGGCTTTCGAGGATGTCCCTTCCAATGAGTCCTGTAATCAAAGCATGTCCAATACACGACGAGGAAGAAAAAGCACATAACGTATATGGAGTCTGTGCTTACACTCGATAAGAGCGAATGCGAAATGGGAGCAAGAAGAAAGCAGAATGTGAAAAACACCACACCCGACTTGATTTCAGGCATGACTGAAAATAAAGAGGGAACTGGACATGACAAATTACACAAAATAAGAGAGTGAGAATAAATAGAAAACGAACAACAGAACATCCCAGCTTCTATATTCGAAGTAAAATATACAAGATTGTCAGTATGACTGTCCTATAACACGAACTAATTCATAGGTTATTTGGTTAGTTCAAATACTGGTTGAGGCATCTGTAGAGAAATGTCACTGAACCACCCCTACGTATAGTCAGATCCTCCACATACCTATTTTGAGCATTAACCATTGAAGAAGTGTTTATCAGTGTAGTCAATGACATTCATCGTGCATTTTCGGGAGTATTCAAACTCGTAGTGTTTCGGTCAAAATTACATAATTGGTTATTTTTACGGATAAGTTACTTGTCGGTCAGGAAGTGTAACGTTACAAGTGAACTGACCCTTAGTTTTATTATCAACTAGAAAATACCGTCTATTGTAATAATACCTCTTTTAATGAGATATTAATACATAAGCTATGGTCATAAATAGACGAATTCGGACTGTTGCAATGCTAAGTGATTTCATTCAACTGCCAGTGATACAAGTAATAAAATAGTAGGAATAAGGTATTTTTTACGCTAGTTTAAACTGAACAAAAATTGCAATACTGAATAATGATGTCTCAATACGTGTGCGACTAATTAAATTTTGATTCGTCTTATAATTAATGACTGTTCGTTTCAAAAGCCTTCAATATAAAACCACTTTACGCGAGGCCAACGACTCACCTTTATGAAACTCCCTTTCATTTACCTCCTTCATTAACCAAAACATGGAATATCCAGCAGTTATGAGGAAGAGAAGGCAAGCGTTGAGATACTGGGGTGAAATCCAACCGAAAAGTAAGTAAAAATATATCACTACAAATAAGGACAAGCTAAACTATGACAGAGTCGAATAAAGCATACCAACAGAGTTGCTGATAGATACTACCAGCGGCGATTATAACACTACGTGCTTGAAGCCTTGGTAAAAACACTAGTTAGTGATTGATATATTAATTAATTGCAACTAACAGTTTTCTTTCAATTCAGACAAAAAATCCGAATCGACGTAATTATCAGGTAAACCACGATTGGTGTACAGACAATTGTTCCACTTTCTTGTAGGTAGGACATATTCAGACATCGCTGAACGTTCAAATACAAGGACTTCCTACACACCACAGAAACGATGACCAACAGATATCTATAAATGTTGTAAAATTAAAGAAAAAACAATCAATTCATGAAGTTAAATCCTGCATAACAGTTTCACAAATATATACAATTAATTATGAAAAGACGAAGAGAACTTAGAAAAAATCATAATTGCACTGCATACAGAACTAAAATAATCATGTAGCCAGCTGTAAGCCATAATTTTAGGTCAACGGATGACACTATACCTAGTTATTTAATTACAGCACATTAATTTTCACACAGTAGGGAGCAAAAGTAATAACCCAAAATAAGCAAATACCCGTATACAGTATTCATCAGTTTACAAGATGGTAATATTCCCCAAACAACGCGGATATTTAATAGTGAACAGAGTGTAACTGAAGGAGACAATGCAACACCTAGCGTTTTTTTCAACTTTCGGGTGTGAATAAATAGACACTACCTCACAACAAGTGGTCTGGCTAAGGCAGACGTCTACAAATCCACACCTATTTTACGAAGTAAGTTCACGCTAAATAGTCCACTTTATGCCTTTATTTACATCGTGTGCCTTAAATTTATACAGCCTAGCCTACTTATCGTCTACATTTACTGTCTGGTCTACTTTACTCGTACACATATGTCGAACTCATGACATTTTGTTTTTATCAACTACTCAAGTTTATTTCTGAAGTATTTATTGACAACCAGTTATATTGCAGTATACATGGTTCAGAGAAATAGCTGGATACTATCAACGTCTATATTCGTAACTAGAAGCATGAGTGGTCCACCACAACATCCTAGAAGAAAAATAAATATAGTGAATATCACTATGAAAATATCAAGCGTAAAGCTTCATTTCAACTTCATACTACTTTAAACATACGTATTTGCGTAGCAATCACACATAAGCGAAAAACTTTATTTTTATGCAAAATGTTCCTATTTACGAAAGCGTTTTGACAAAAACTGACGGTTAAAGACACGACAGTGTATTATTTTGACTGAGAGTTACCGTTGTTTTCTGCTAATATCTGTTGATGCATGAAAATAAGTTGTACATGAGCAAGTAATTTGTCTGACTTCAATAATGCGGTACATCCGTCTACTGACCAAAGTACGCGTTTACTACGCAGCATTTCGATCCGTTTTACTTTATGGATGTGAAGCATGGTTATTAAGGATAGAGGATATTCATAAGCTCCTAGTATTCGTTCATAGATGTCTTCGAAGCATTGCTCGTGTTTTCCGGGACCACCGATTAGGCAATACGTGAGTGAGGAATAGATTACTAGGTAAATACGGTAAATCTACTGATGAAGTAATTAATCTTCGTCAGCTGAAGTGGTTAGGACATGTGTTACTTATGCCTGACCACCGCCTACCCCGACGAGCAGTGTTGTCTGGTGTGGGAGTTGGCTAGAATAAAGCTAGGAACAACCAAGCCAAAACATGTTACCAGTCCATGAAGTCACTGACATTTGGGCTGAACCATGTTAATAGGTGCAAACTACGTGGTTGAGGTTCGCGTAATGATCGTAACCATTGGCTATAGACTTTAGTTGGTATGGCTCAAAATCGTTGGCACTGGGGCAGGTGCATCCAGTCCTTGTCCTCCTCCAAATTCTAAGTTTCTAAACTTATCGTATTTTCCTAAACCCTATCTTCGATCTCTATGCCTTTCCATTAATACTAACTCTGTTACTACCTCCCCTACTCTGGGATTTGGTCCGCCAATTTAGTTTTATCTGCTAGTCGGGGCACGACAATTCGGACTGATGTATGCATGTACCAAGTTCTACGTTATAACTGAATGATTGATTGAGTTTAACACTTAATACACATATCACGAGAGAAATATACAGTGCAAATATGATTATGTTAGCAGGTAACCACGGCCTCAACAAATTTTTATTAAAAAATACATGTATGTAAACTAACCAGCGGAATGCTAAGCATACCAAGACAATCGCCAAAATTTATTTTTCCTTCTACAAAATACCGTGAATTTGTTATGAGTTTAAATAGCAACGAATACACCACTTGCTGAGTTTAGCATTCATGTCGTGAAATAACCCCCTGCGTTGCATTACCGTAAATTCTTACAAGGTTTTTCCCAGTTATTGTAGAAGACAAGGACTTTGATGTCAGCACATCTAGTGACTTAGTATTATATTATAGTTGTTCTCTAATAGCTCTATAAAACCTAAAAGTCAAAATAGATCTTTCATGTAGTACAAAGTAAACTACGGCGAGTTCCAGCTGCAGTATATATCCCAGAATATATTTGACCATAGTCTTGCAGTCATCACACATTCCTGTAACCAATGCCATTTGAAATAAAATTTAACTGTCCCTTATACTTTCTTGAATAAGGGATGCTTCTAGAAGTTCAACTTCCTTTCCTATTGATAAATAAAATTGAGAATTTGAGAACCCAGCCTGTAACTGGTTCATCACTGAATCTGCATGAAGCTTCCAACAGCCCCATCATTTGTACGATGTTTCCAGATAAATCCATCAGAACATTAAGAGTTTTCTGCATATTGCGATCCAATGTAGCGAAAATATGATTGTAAACGTAATAAGATAACACTTACTTAACGGTTGAATTGTGTTTTGGTGTTGAAGCTGAATTCGATTGTGTTGAATCCACCTTTGTTAAACTGGTAGATATATATTTATACACTCATCTAAATAATTTAGTTACTTTTGCGATTGATGACATTGATTTTTCGAAAGCATTTAACTTGAGATACTGAAAGTAGCTGCACACAGCCTGCACTTTTACTACATCCAAGTTGGTGGAATCATAAATATAGTCGACCCTGCACTTTAATGTTTCCTTGCTAATAATTTGACGAATTGCGAGCTTACATCTGACACTTTTCCGTAAGCAGGGGAACTGTGTCACCATCACTGGATTGGTGGTATCCAGTTAATACTATAAAAGACAAAATTAGCCCACTGGCAGCCGGGACTTCATTGAAGCGGTGCAGTACCACAGATTTCATAGGATGCCAATTCTCATGACTTCAGTAAATTCTGCATGTTGATATCCAAGATGTTCTTATTATACATGCTTATAAATATCTTCTATCCTTAATGACCATGCTTCACATCCATAAAGTAAAACGGATCGAAATGCTGCGTAGTAAACGCGTACTTTGGTCAGTAGACGGACGTACCGCATTATTGAAGTCAGACAAATTACTTGCTCATGTACAACTTATTTTCATGCATCAACAGATATTAGCAGAAAACAACGGTAACTCTCAGTCAAAATAATACACTGTCGTGTCTTTAACCGTCAGTTTTTGTCAAAACGCTTTCGTAAATAGGAACATTTTGCATAAAAATAAAGTTTTTCGCTTATGTGTGATTGCTACGCAAATACGTATGTTTAAAGTAGTATGAAGTTGAAATGAAGCTTTACGCTTGATATTTTCATAGTGATATTCACTATATTTATTTTTCTTCTAGGATGTTGTGGTGGACCACTCATGCTTCTAGTTACGAATATAGACGTTGATAGTATCCAGCTATTTCTCTGAACCATGTATACTGCAATATAACTGGTTGTCAATAAATACTTCAGAAATAAACTTGAGTAGTTGATAAAAACAAAATGTCATGAGTTCGACATATGTGTACGAGTAAAGTAGACCAGACAGTAAATGTAGACGATAAGTAGGCTAGGCTGTATAAATTTAAGGCACACGATGTAAATAAAGGCATAAAGTGGACTATTTAGCGTGAACTTACTTCGTAAAATAGGTGTGGATTTGTAGACGTCTGCCCGAGCCAGACCACTTATTGGAAGGCAATGTCTATTTATTTTCATTTTACAGTTTTCTCTGATTTAATGAAACGTCTTCTCTCTTTCTTTCGCCCTGTTCCAGCGTCAGTAAAAAAAAGGTTACAGCTAGTGGATTATTATTATAAAAGTATGGAAAGACTATCGAATACGGCGATACTAACAGATTTTTTAAAGCAATACACCTGACCTTGAATACTTATATTAAGCGTACGATTTGTATTTCGAGCTGGTGAGTGTTCAGTTTAAATGATAAATGCGCGTAATACTTGACAGTGTTCTGTTATCGTGTTTTTACTTTAATTTTTAAGAAAATTGGGCTAAATTTTAAAAACACATTTGATGCATATACGCACACGAATCTAAAATTGCCAGTCTTCCTTCTATCATTATTTTATGCAGTCAATACATATCCATATAACAATTAATAATTCCAGTTTTACAAAATAGTGCAAATAGACAAAGTTTATTCCGATTAACGTACAATAAGTGTATATGATTTTTTATTTTCTTTTTCTCAAACTGACTACAAGTTATGGTTACTTTTTGTGAATTTGGAAAGGAAATCTATTACACCCTTTTCGTAAAGGTTTGTCACGGTGATAATTGCCTAGATAAATGGTGGTGCATCGTCTCGTCACTGATGATGATCATATTTGCTTAAGCGAACATAACTAGCTGAATTTATCTGGTTAAGCGTCAGCACCAAAACACGACACGATTTAGGAAACTCGTTCTTTAGTCAGCCAGCCCCGGTAATGTCCCGCTCACAACAAAATACACTTTTTTCTCCATTTTTCACGGCCTTCTGATTTTTCTGAATTTGTGAATGTACGTTTAATAGTTATAAGCTGCTCTGTATATACCACAAACGTAATTTGGTCATATTCTTGGTGTAAGTAATGCATTATTGTGCACATTTTGAAAACAACTGCTCGTTTTTCGTCTCTGGCCTTATGATTCCAGGGGACGATTCGGAGTAAATAGTAAGTATTATAGAGCGTATGTGAATACGAAATAAGACCGAGAGTATTTAACACTTGGATAAGAGCCCTAACCAAACATATATATGGGGATATTCTGCTATGGTGGTTGAATCTATCTGGGTTGATTTTGAGCTGCGAGTTATTGATGCATTAAATATGCTGCTAACCAGCGTTAAGAGTAAGTTATTTAAACGACACAAATTCCTTATGAGAGTAGACTATAAGCTAGGGGGATGGTGATATAGAAGAATATACAAAATAGAAAAACAAAGATTAATTAGTACTGGTAAAACAATTAGCTTTATAGCAGAATCTTTTTCTGCAATTTTTCTACCACAATATCCATGGTTGTAGTGCTTAGCGTTTCGGAACCCTAATGAGTCATTTGTGATTGATTTGAGGTAAATTCATAAGTCTGGAAGATTTGGTACATATCTTCAGATTCAATATACTACGTAATCAGTAGTTTAAATCTTAGGAGAGAATCAGTAGCGCAAATATTCTTTTATATTCTTTTATATTACGTTTGGCACGTGTTGATAAATAATGTTGACTCACAGTACTTCCCCCCAGATAAATGGTTGCTTAGGCTCTCGACATTGATCCGGACCATTTTTGTTTTAGCAGACACGACTAGTTGAGGGCGCTCAGTCACGCGTCACCACCAGATCACGACATGACACAATGTGGGAAGCATTTTTCTCTAGTTAGCAATCCTAGTCGTTGCTATCCCATTAACTCTCTACTTACGATCAAATATAACTTCTGCTCCATCCTTCATTGTCTTCTGATTTATTTTCATTCGTACAAGTTGGTTCAATCTTTATATGCTCTGGTTATACGATAAATTGAAGCTGGTCATATATCATTTGCAGTTTACTCGTATTCAGGCGTTTGGGTTCGTGCAGTAGAGCTGATAATGAAGCTCGTTTATTATTTTGCAGAGAAATATTAAGTAATGTTGTAGTGGTCAACACAGTGAGGGGGTTTATAAAAAAGGCGATTTAAATCAAGTCGCTGTGTTCAGGTTGTTGTTACTGTCCTGTGAAATTTAAGTCACATAAATATTCTATGCCAAAGTCTCTCGTTGATAAGTGTATTTGGACCTTGTACTTCTAACATTAGTGATGACAAACATGCATTTTTGAATTCTGGGTTTAGTATATCTTAAAGGCGCAGCAGTGTCAAGTGCATTATAATTATGGTAGCGGAGTATACTATTAAGCTTGTCAGCATCGTTTTCCGTGAAGTAGTTACTGTAATTATGACGTTTGAAGTAAGTCTTAATGCTTGTCCAGCCTATCCTGTGGAACGGTCTACTAGGTATTTTAATCGGATAATTATACGCTATAGTTTTTATGGTAAAGCTGCACATGACAATACTGTGGTCACTACAAGGGAATTTTTTCCATGTACTGACGGCACATAGAGCTACGTTCTTTTGTAAAAGCTAATTCCAGAATATTTTTGAATTTGGTAGGTCTATGAACATGCCGATACCAATCACCATGCTCTAAACTGTCTGCAAGCATGCATAGCATTTAGGTGATTATTTAGAAACCATGAGGTTTCAGATATGTCAAAGTCTCCACAAAATACCCTACCCATAAGAGGTAGGAAGGACGCCGATATGAAAATGTGTGACAGTAAAGTTGTATCCTCTATTAATGGGTTAGGTTGGTTGCATACATAGTCGAGTAAGATACTGAAACAGCGTGTCTCACAACAATGCACAATCAGTTTTGTAGTTTATTTAGGTCTGTTGTAGCGAACGGAATCTCAGCTTTGACTTAATATATATAAGACAACCCCCTTCATGTCCATGTAGCACGTCACTATGGTATATATTATAATTCTTAACGGATATATCTAGATCAGAGACATTTGGGGTGGTTCATACTTCAGTTATCATGATAACTAAGGGTTAACAGACTGGTGCTGAGCTAACTCCATCATTTTACTGGTTGTGCTTATATTACTCATGGATTAAGTGAGTGGCCCATAGAGTTAGAGTAGTTTAGAGCGTCATGAATAAAGGGGTAGTGTTCATAGTTTCGGGTGAGACTTGGAATTAGTTGTTGAATTTTACGTAGTTCTTATGCTAGTGAGTAAGTGATGCGTGATTGCTCATTAGAATCAATGTTTTGGACGTCACTGCTATCCTCATTTTTTTACGCACGAAGAGTTTGCGATAAGCAAAGACGAGGTGTGTTAGACTGGTCACTTGGTCGTGGTAGAAGTCGCGGTAGGCAACATTTGGGCCCGTCATTTATTGCTAACTTATTAATGATTATGGGGAGCAACGAGTAGAGGCGAAAAGGGTTGTGAATAGCAGAGTCGAGTTACTATTAAAATGATTCGAGTGTGCATACATGATACGGGGATAGTAGTAATTTGATGATAAGTTATGGGACTCTGTTAAGTAGTTATAGTTATTACAAGAAAGTACTTAGGTCATGAGTTTTCATATCTAGGAGGATACGTATTGGCAGAATCGGTAGTCTCTCATGTCGAAATTATTCTACTTAGTATCTGGCTGGGATATCAATTGTATGAGTGGAGGGAGGGAGATTTTTTATTTAGGGTCGGCCTTCGGAGTCAGTGGCACTTAGTGCTCTGACGCAGTTTCAAATATCGTTTTTAAAGTATTTATGTAAGGAAACAGACTTAGGGTGAGAGAAAAAATATTTTGTCGTTGATCATAACGTTGACTTTCAGATTTGCTGGTTGACAAAAATTTATCTTGTACTTTGACGTTTGTAGCTTATTTGTTTCTCTCGGAATGTTATGGATGAGGATATGCTGGGCTTTATCAGAAAAGAGGGCATTACGCCTATTGTAAGTATAAGGTTTGCATTCCGTTTCCACTTTTACAGAAAGATGATGGGTTGAGTTGTGGGATTATATCTTGTTCATCTCTTTATTTTGAGAATTAATCATACTCATGAGAGCGACATCTACATTTACGAGGTCTATAGCATTTTGTTGGTTGTAAGATATGTTATAGTATGCATGCCTGCATTGGGTGGAGTTGTTGGCATGTATAGCTTAAGTGGTTCATCAGTTTCCTGTTTGGTGAGTGATGTTATACTATCGCCACTCAGAGCTTTGAAGGACTTGTTTCGGAAGATTTAATAATAATTTGGAGTGACTGTTAGATTTTGATAAGCGGCCAGCCCTGTCGCCAGGTGTTATATCTAAATATATTCGGGACAATTAGAGTCGTATGGCAAATATAGTATGTGACCCTGATAACTACTGATCAGTGCGTGTAGGCCTCCACACTGCGACTACCATTCTCCAAATCGGAGTGGAGAACACAAATCTTTTTAAAAAGCTTCACTGAAGTCGATAAATAAACCGGATACTGGGAACTCTTTGTCTCGTTGCATATTTATTTCATCTAGATAGTTTAACAAGCATGTGTCACAACCTAGTCTTTAAGAATCCATGTTGGGAAGGAGAGAGCAATTAATTCTTAAGTAAATATTTGAGATAGTCCACCGTGATTATTTTCTCCATCACTCTTGATGCAACAGAGGTTAGATTGATTGGGCGGTAGTTCTCTATATTCCCTATAGGTCCGGGTTTTAAATTAGTAATGATATATGAAGTTTCCCATAGGGTAGGGTAGGGTAGCAGGCAGTAGAGAGTGATATTGCTAAGAGTTTGAGGAATGTCAGGTGGAAATTAGTACCACTATTTTTAAGTACATTAGCTGGTATATTATCAGGGCCCAGGGAGTATGAGTGTTTCAGCGTAGTGATAGACATCGTGATAATTTCTATAGTGAACGTTACATCCCTGCTTTCGCATGATAGTGGCGTAGTAGGTTCGTTCCTACCTACGTGGTTTTTGATGGTAAGTGTAGTGACACAGTGCTCACTGGATAAATCAGCTACACGGCAGAGGTCATCATATATTTAGTTGCCAAAGACATTTGGATTAAGTCTCAAAGCTCATCTAATCTATCTTGTGGAAGGGTCTGCTAGGTATTATAACCGGATATTTATACGTTGTAGTCTTTAAGTCTAAGCTGCACATGACAATATTGTGGTCACCACCAGAGAATCGTCTCCCTGTACGTAGGGTACATGGGGTAAGCTCACTTGTAAAAACCAAATCCGAAATGCTTTCATCTTTGGTAGGGCTACAGATATACTGTGACCAGTAACCATGCTCTAAACTTTCGACAGGCACGTCACAGCGCTTCGGTGCACTGGTGAGAAACCATGAGGTTTCACGCATGTTAAGGTCTCTACAAATAACCTTACCTATAAAGTGTAGGGAGGAGGCCGGTGCAATATGTCTGACAGTAGGGTTATATCCTCTATCGATGGGCTAGTTTGGTGGTATACGCAGCTGAATAGGTAAGATTCGGAAACATTAGGTCTCATAACAATCCATACTGAGCCTTGTAATTTATTTAAGCCTGTTGTATCAAATAGAAGTTGGCTTAACTTCAGGCTAACATATATGAGACAACCGACTCCACGTCCATGCAGCCTGTCACTACGATACAGATTATAATTATCAAGGGATATATTTGCATCAGAGACATAAGGGTAGCTCACACCTTAGTTATTATAATAAGCGAGTATTGGGAGATTAATGAAAGCAGAGCTAAGTCAGTCATTTTGTTGCATACTGATCGTGCGTTTAGTAGGCATAGTCTGAGCGACTGGCCATTGAGTTCGAAGTAATTTGAAACGTTATGGACGAAGGGGTTATATTTAGAATTATTGATAAGATTTTGACTTGGGGTCAGTTGTTGGGTTTCACGTTGTTCAGATATAAGTGACTGCTCTACAAGATTAATGTTTCAATCGTCACTGCTATCGTCATTTTTCATGCACAAAGCGTTTGTGATAAGTGAAGACAGGGTGCTATTGGAGTGGCTACTTAGTAGTAGCAGAGCTGGAGGTTGGCGATAAGTGGATCAGTCATCAGTTGTTGACTTAGCAATGGCAGCGAGGGCTATGAGTAGAGGTGAGAATGGTTGTGAATTGCAATATGACAATACTCCAAAAGATGATTCGAGTGTGCATAAGTGGCATTATGATCATAGCAATTTGGTAATGAGTTTTGGAATGCAGCCAAGCTGTTGTTGTTAAACCCACTTACTGTAGAAAAAAGTATTGAGGTCGTTAGTTTTCATGTCTATGAGGATTCTTATATTGGTAGAACGGGTAATCTCCTAAGTTAAAATTATTCTTCCCAGTATCTGCTTGGGATAAAAACGGTATGGGTGGAGGAAGGAGGCTTTTCTGCTAGGAATCAACACTCGAAGTCATTAGCACATAGTACTCGAAGGCAGCTGCATGTGTCATTTTATCGTTTTTAGAGCAATTATAAAAAGGAACAGACTTAGGGTAATAGGCGAAAAACCGTTTGTTGCTGTTCAGAGCACTGAGCATAAGATCTAGTGATTCAGAAATATTGTGCCCAAGGATTTGGTGTTTGTCTCTCTGAATGTTAGGGATGTGGCTATGCTGAGCCTTATTGATGGGGAGACATTATGAATGTTGTAAGGATGGAGTATGAATTTCGCTTCCATTTCAACGGTAGGATGGTGGATTAACTTGTATGATTGTACCCTATTCATTCTTTTAGTCTAGAAGATAAATGTACTCCTCCTGGAAGAGATGTGCAAGTCCATCAGGTTGTTGACATTTTTGTCGGTTGTGAGAGATATTGTGGTAGGCGTGTCTATACTAGGTGGGGATGTGAGTATAGATGGTCTGAGAGGCTCCTCAGTTTCCAGTTTGGTGGGTGGCGTGCGTAGTCTTGGTGGGGCTGTCGTAGGATTTGTTTTGGAAATTTTATTTCGAGTGGTTAGTTATAATTTAGAATCCTTCACGTAAGGAGCAAAGACATCGTAACTGTTGAGAGATATGCGTTGTAAATACGTTTTGTCAGCAACTATTAGTATATTTTTGAAGTCATTCCAGATCTAATATAACTTACTGATTTCTTAAAGCGCTTGCAATCTGAAGTGGATGAAAAGTGGAACAGAATTGGGTAACTAGTTTGCCAGTCCTTTTTCGCATTCCATTACATTTTCATGGTATATGAGATACGCTATTCGCCATCAGTAGGGTCGCCCTAACCTTTCTAAGTGGAAGATTCTACGGAACATTGTGGACGATGGCTTTGTGAAGCGAGGCAAATCGCTTTACAATTTCTGCTGTAATAAAATCAAGGAATGCTTCAGCTTATTTTGTCGTTCCTATTTCTATGTTATCATACTTTTTAAACAAGTAGGTTAACGATTCTTGATCACTTAAGATAGTTTGTATTTTGGTGAGTGCTGACTGCACATCAACGACTTTGGTTTTATGGTCGGCAATGTCACTGATTAGATGGATCAGATTGATACCCTTGACAAGTGGTGTATGACTGTCTCTCATCTGCGGTCCAGTGATAAATAGGTCCTGAAGGGAGGATTCAGAGTACTTGGGGAAAACAGCTATCAAGCTTGGATGTTTTGGCAAGATCGTGTTCACAGATTAATTTGAAGAAGAGACCACTGTTAGTCAAGAATCTAACTCTTTCCTTTTTTCTTCTTCCGGTTGATTTTATTATAAAAACCTCAACATTTACGGTGGAGCATATATTACAGCGGACAACGCAGGTGCATTTAGATTATTTGGAGTTCTCAGATGACCTGGCACTTCTATCACATACAGCAACAAATGCAGGTGAAGACATAGGGTGCAGTAGAAGCCTCCTCGAACATCTGGAAAAAGCAACAACCTCAGATAATAAGCAACAAGCACCAACCCAATTGCACTTGGCACACACAGATGCTAGGAGATATGTGGAAACTCTTACATACCTGAGAAGCGCTATTGGTAAACAATGATGATCTGATGCAAATGTAAAGTCAAGGATTAACAAGCGAATTCAGCATTTCTGCAATTCATAATCACCTGAGATTCAAAAAATGTCGGCCAACATCAAAGCCAGGATCTTCAAAACAAACTTCAGGATAATTCTAGTGGAGGAAGTCTAAACATGGGGAACTATTAATAGCATCATTCAAAAGACACAGGTATTTATAAACAGTTGTTTAAGCAAGACACGACAGATTCGTTGGCTATACAATCTTAACAACAACCTGTCGTTTCAGAAACTAGTCCAACTTTCAGCTGAGGAATAAGTGAATGAAAGACGCTGGAGGCGGATACAGTGGGGAAATCATCGAACTGCTTCGCGAGATAGGCATTACCTCGGAATCCAAGATTGGAGAACACGTACCAAGGTAATTAGCGGTAGACATTAAGAAAAGAAAATAACACTCAGAGAGAACTGAAAAAGAGAATCCAGAACGGAGTTGGCAAAAGAATCTTGGTCAGTGGCCTCTTCTTCATGAGGAGTAATAGGGATTCGTCGATTCAATTAATCTACCTTTTCTATTCCTAACTCAGTTATGACAGAAACACACCAAGTATTGTACTCTTCACAACCAGAAACACATATACTAACTAGATCTCAAGGAACACCAGTTAGCCAGTTGTGCCGAGAAAAGTTTGAAGTCTGACCTGTTGTTTAGTTTTACATGTGCTATAGTGCTTGCTTACATGAATTATTTGAATCACAGTAATGACGAGTATACAAGCTGAAAGTGTCATTACAAGAATAATCAAGCAAATTGCCCAACAGTGTGTTTCAAAGGGACACGATGTTTCAGAGACTTTTGTGGCATTCATTGTACTAAATATTTGAATATATGTATGTCTATTACTTTTTTCCAGGTGAAAGCAGTTGTTCTTGATCCTGATGCAGGATTTTTACCAGACCAGCCTTTAGACAAAGAAGACATCAGGAAGCTAATTAAAGTAAGTAGAGCCTTTGTTCATCTCATGATATAGTTATGTGTTGATAGAATAACTGACCAAGGATCACCATCAATCGATACAATTAAGATGCAGGTTTTCTTCGAGTTAAATCACCCGAAGAAAGGTAATTTTATCTAAGATTTTGTTCAATTTATTTTGTCAAATGTAAAATAATTTTAAGTCATCGTGCACGATATGTTCGAGATTTAACATATGCAGTTAAACAGGATGTTTCCTATAAACGAAATATTAAGACATCAAATCTTCCTTTATTTTGATCTTAAAATCAAAACCCCAACGTTCTGGGGGGTTATTTTTTGTTTTTATTCCACTTAATTAATGAACCAGAATGTCATTGGGCAAGCATTTAGCCAGACATGAATATACTATGTTTATGGGATTGCTTGTGTTATCGGTTGATAATCAGGTTGGATTAACATAAAGGATGCCAAGATATAGTCCAACAGTTAGAATTAGATAGTTAAATACAAAGGAGTTATAGAACCCTAGACAGTATGATGGATTCTGGGCAATTTCACTGGATGGAATGCAATGAACTTCATTTTTAATGAAATATTAATGTGAATAAATATTCTTTTGGTAATAAACCCAACAAAATCAAACATATCAACAGTTCTCAACGGATTGTTTGATGGCCTACATTTAATATGTATGTGCGGCAACTAGTACAGATAGATCAGAATGTAAGAAAGCCAGCAGTGTTGGTTACCGATTGCTAGAGAACAAAGATAATTAACATTAATAATAACACAACTAGAAATTATAGTGTATTTTAAAGGTAGTTGACTCAAAATGTCTTTCATTTTGCCTTTAAATATGCACAAACGGAATGAAGGCCAAAATATAGAAAACCTAGTGAAAAATGTTCATGCAATGATCGCCTTAATCATCCAAACAACCTATTTAAAACTACTAATCTTGTAGCAATATATGAAGACGTACGTCATGTTTATAAGCATGGATAACATTTATTTAATCTTAGTTCACTAAAGTTTAGCCAAAAGCAAGCAGGTCTCTGCAGAAGTTCATTTTCAATATATAACAGACTTAGAAGTTGGTTATTTATGAAAAGTAATTTTATTTGTGTAACATAGGAATCGGTAATGTGAAGTAATTTGCTGCTGACCTTAAGTAGTTTCCCCATTTATGTGAGATAGTAGCCCAACTTTGAATACTAATGTGACTATTTCTCACTGCAAGAATCCACAATAAAAGAATTCAGATACAGGTAATCATGGGAACTACACGTTAAAAACATGAAGTTTCGTCATCAACAGAACTGTAAATAATACAAAAATACAGGAGACAAGATTAAATATTGATTACAAACATAGATTGTGTAAATATATACTAGTCATAGACATTAGTAATTTTAATATTTTAAAATCTAACACAGATTTCTTAACAATTCCTGGATTCCATTTAGACACATTAATTAAGCGACAAATACAACTACTATAAATGCAGTTAAACAGATTTTATATAAGAATGTTTGTATTAGATGATCAAGAGTAATTAAAAGTGATAAAATGATCAAGTTGTAATTGTTCTTCATTAGTCACAGAGATGTGACTGAAATCCTGAGGAAACCAACTTTTATAATAGCTTGGATTAGAGATGGTATCACTTCAAATTATGAACTGGGTTGGTTGAACTAGTCAGTCTTATTTGGTTCTAAATGGTAATTCAATTGTATCACTAATTTTGAACTTGTAAACAGATTTATATCAGTATAACAATCATGTAATTTGAACAGGAGTAACTAAGTATTGATTGCTTCTGTGAACTAGTCCTTATTATTTAAGTATAAATGTAAATTATTTTCCAGAGGAATTTTTAAATGAACATCATCGCATACTAGAAAAGCGTTTGGAACCTATATTACGCGAAGTTATGGAGAGTCGGGCAAAGCTAAGAGAGGAACTAGAAGCTACTTATCAAAACATTATATCAGCCTTATTATTACGATCGGGTCTTGGATCTCTGACAAATATGGAAGTGATAAGAGAAACTGCGGGTAAACGAAACAAAATTTATTTACGCCTCAAACTATATAGTTGTTGAAAACAACTATATAAATTTTTTCTAATCATTTGAAATCTTGTCTCCATCTATCTATTTTAATAGAAGAACATTTATTTCGGAGTATTTGTTAGAAATATGCATTGTGAAAGGTCGCCTGATTAAAAATCATCCTCCAAAAATACATGAAAGGCAAGCTATTTCTAAAAGAATTTATCCTTTAAATTTAAATAAAACTAGTGAAACTAGACAGCTTTTGATCATTACTATATAATATGAGAATTTTAGATAAGCTGGAAACCGCTTAAGCCGATGTGCTGATAGCCCTTATAAGGTTTGTGTAACTTGCTGCTTCAGGGAAACCTCTCATCCTACTTGGTCAAATTATTATTGTATTGAGCATAATGTTAGGTGATCTAAGTTGTTGCATGGTTAGAGTTGCAGTTCTTTACTTATACTTTAATAAAAACATCTAGAGGACCAGAATACGCACCTACCACAACCAATAGTAGGTCGCAGGACAGAGTTCAATGGGGAATCCTGGTGATCGGCCTATGCTCCTCTGCGAGGAGTAACGGGCGTAAGTAAGTTGTGTATGTAAATTGTCAACTATCGTATGTCAAGAAGACATAAGAGTAATACACAGTTATATGCTTTATTCTTTCTAGTTAGTATAAATTTTAGAATGTAGATTTCACGTGCCGTTTTTCTTTATTTACTAGCTGCACTTCAAAGCATATTTCCACAGACAGATATTGCAAGTTTCTTATCAGCTAGTACTAATCATAAAAGGAAACAATTGTATGAATTTACTGGTTTAGTCACTGGTATACGTTTGTATAACAAAGATTGCAATAAAGGTGGAACTGGAATTGACGATCGTAAGTTGAATTCACTCCGTAATAATAATATCTTACTGTTGTTGATATTGACTTGTTAACAAGTTAATCTATATCTTGATTGCTTCATTAAAATGTGAGAAAAGTATGTATATATGCTATAAGCTTCGTTTTATTATAAGGTCTGATGTTTGCTTTAAATTCATGTCAACTATACAAATGTAACTCAAAATAAGTAAAGGCATTAAAGTAATCTAGCACAAAGCATAATTAAAACATTTAAAAATTATTTATTAATGCATCATTATTGAGTAAAATATAATTCGATAGTAAACTATGCAAAATTTTATTGCTTGTAATACTTTATTCCAACTGATCATTTTACTTCTCAATTCAAAAACGTAAGATCATGATCTTAGATGTATGTTCCAAGGCATATTTTACAGTATATTTCTAGAATTTTTAATCTCTGTGAAATTTAAAACAATTTATATTACTGTGCAATTTACGCATGATGTTATTTATATTGCAGGATAGTAAATTGTTATGATGTCAAGAAGAGAGGGTTTTGGTTGGTTGTAGAGAACGCCAATGGAGTGTGCTTAGTTGGTAGTGTGCAACTGACCTAAGCCCACTCACCACCAGGCCTACAATAGCAGAGCCAGAATCGGGAACCGGAAAACGGAGAACTGAGAACGTATTGTATTTTAATCATGCCTTTATATACACGAAACCAGACCACACGGTAAACCAATCACAAGTCTAACATTGATACAGAATAAAGGAAAAAGTAGCAGTGAATATGTACAACTTGTTCACAATTAAGTAAACGTAGATCATAGTAATAAACAATATACTAATAGTAGATACACTCAACGAGGGGACCAGGCAAGGGGAATGTAACAGTCACAGAAATGAAATGTTTATGTTGTACACAGCTATAATAAATGAAAAAATATTCTAAAACACAGTTCTTGAAGATAATCAATCTTCATTAGGTGCCCGGCATATCATAAATATACGTTAGATTTAGGAAAAATAGTCATTTTATGATGAATTCATTATTAAACTGTACAATTTTAGGTGAGTAAATATGATGCAAACAATAGGTTTATGAAACCCTGTTAGTAGTATTTTAAGCTTTAATCAAAGTTGAAGAAAATGCCATAGAAACTAGGTAGAAAATATGTAACTAAGTGACGTTGAATGATAAGTTGTATTCAAACTTTTGAATGCTATTATGTATTAGTCTTCACTCTGGGGAATTGTGTATGATTAATATTTTGTAACTTAAAGTAGACGACGACATTTTATCATACATAACAATTTAATCGTCATTTATTACCATCTGCATATCAAGTAGTATAAGTAGTTCGATCATTACATACAAGTTAACAATATTGTTTTCAATTAAGTCTTCAGTAAGCTGCACTTTAATTTACAGTAATATCTGTATGCAGATATATAAAGATGTAAGCCAATTAAGTCATTTTGGAAATCAGTGTTAACAGTAAAATAGACAGATTATGCAAATAAGTACAGTAAGTTAATAGTACGACATGGTAGTAGATTAACAGGGGTGTTAGCAACGGCTAGATTAATAAAGAAATGGTTACAATAAACATTGAATATGGAGGATTAACTGAATTGTCTACTAAGTCTTACACAACCAAGGGAGATGTAAAGACATCACAAATTTTTCTGAACACATAAAATAAGGTTGTTGGCCCGTATAGTCGTGGTTTCTACTTCTATGTGCAATAAGCTAACTCTTACTAAACCTTGAAATTTTGATGGCACACAACCTATAGCAAGGCACTCTGAGAGATGTTGATCTATTTTACTGACTAAGTTACCTGGTGATATGCTTTAAGTAGTTTCTGTACAGTGGTAAATCTGGATAACTGGTCGGTCATTTGAATAAAAACTGATTGTCAACTAGAAACTAAAAAATTAAGCTTTACCTATGTAACATGCTTTTTCAACCGTCCTCACCAGTTTTTATATAGGACATCTCTAGTTACATCGCCACTAAAGTAGAGTTTCAGAGAGGTTTCTTTTAAAAAGTTCACATTTTCATATTTCCTTTTTCGTGTATATACATACTTCTGAAAAAATTTATTGGTAACCTGTTTCACACAAAATGGATTTGCTCAAACGTCATTAATACGAAGATTATCAACAATACATGTAGTCTATTTGAAAACATTATTGTTCGTTTACATGTATTCCTAAAATTTTCATACTATAAGTTTAAGTTGTAATTAGTCTTTACTAATTAATCAATTATGTTCTGCCTACTAATAAGTAGTATGAGGTTATATAAAAAATGTATGGTATTTTACTATCGATGTAAAAAAGCTATCTATTAATGAAAATGTATGAAAGCAAAGTACCATAAGTAAACTAGTATAAATGTTGTTAATATGCTCATTCTAACTACACTATGGTAGGCATAACTGAATTCTGTTAAACGATGTGATAATTAATCAAGGCAAAATTATGAAATTACACAAACGTAGAAAAGGTTAACAGTAAGTTAAAATAATGTTTAAGCTGGATTGTAACCGGCAAGTGGAATCCAAGACACGCGTTTCGTCTGTTGGATGTACCTGCATCCGAATGTTGGTGTTCATGCTGGTATTCTAACTCAGTCCTCTCCGTGCCAAACCCCACCGCATTCCCCACTAGGCTACTGTGTCTAGGCAGGCTTAAAGCAAGTTGCTGCTTCAGAGAAATGTATCATTTCTCTGAAGCAGCGGCTTACACTAAGCCGCAAAACGACAGAAATTTTAACTTCTACTCATTGGAATTTCACAAATATATATGACTTATTTTATGCATAAAACAACTTATTTTTCAGAGAATTATTAAAAGTTATTTTCTTATTTGATGCATTTTATTTAGTTCCACACTTATTAAATGAAGGTATACCTATAACACTAAAAACAGTATATGAAGAAATTAAAAAAACCAATGAACTTGCCACCATTTACACAAGTACAGTTTATTTACACATATGTATTTTTTTCTTTATATTCAATAACAAATTTATATGTTTACATTTTCACTATTGACATTGTTTACAAAGTTGATAGGATAAATGTATAAAATTTTATTGTTAATGCACAAATTTAAGTTTATTGAAATAGTTAATAACATTTAGAATCTGATAGGTAAAGCTTAATAGTACAGCAACACTAGATGTTAAGTACTTATGAGATTGAATTATTAACCTAATTCTATAACTGAACTGATATATGTAATACAATAATAATAACCAAAAAGAATAAGTTATCGTTGTTAGTAGTAAGAAATCATTTTATAATTAGGTAATAGGATGATGTAAGTTTTTTAAGTCACTAGAGAGGAATAAAAGTTAAAATATCAGTTTCAAATTTTGTCATTTTCTGTTATATCATATTAGTATGATTTGTATGATGCAAAAAAATTGATCGATTAGGCAAAACGCTAACTAAGTGTGCCTAGTCGATAAATGCGCGTCTGCCCTAATCTCATTCAGCCCGAAGCCAGAGATAGAAGGACACGACAATAGACCAACCAGATAGAATCGGAATTAGAATCAGAATCCTATTATATTTCACACATTCTATTATAGATACATAAAACTGGACCATATAGCAAACCAATCAGGGATCTAACATAAATACAGAAGAAAGGAGGTAGTAGTAGTGAATAGGGGCAACTTGCACTCAATCAATTAACTGTATTTTAAAGTAAGAAACAATGTGCAAAGAGTAAATATGCTAAACTTGAGAACAGGGTAAGAGAAACGTGACAATAATAGAAATGAAATTTTTGCGTTACTCACAACTAAAATCATTAAATTGGTATTCTAAAACATAATCTCGATAGTTCATTACTCTTCTTTGACCGCCAAATGTAACAAATTCAGATATATTTCATCTTAAATAGATATTTTTAAGCGATTGTTTAAAAGAATTAATCTATTTTTACTGACTTTCATATTGTAAAACGAAGTAGCATAACTTCCCAACTAAATACCTTCGGTAACTTAGAGTATAAAACGAGTGCATCTATTTGACACAAATGACGCACATTCCATGGATTCATAAAGTTAGAAGATAGGCTCATACAACTTCAACCAAACGTGATATAAAGTTCTTTATCCATCTTGCTTCAATATTTTTTGTTTATATATCGAAATACTGTCAATCGAGAATACAACACAAATCTAAGTGTAGTGGTAGGTATGAACGAATCATTCATTCACATGACTACAAAGTAATAAGACATCCTCATTGTGTGCATATTTTATACGATTTATAGTGTTTTATCAATTAACTGGAAATGTTATGTAATTTTTAGAATTGGAAGATAATAGTACAGTGGGATAAGTAAAATGTATCCAGGTTGTTAAAGCTCCTGACTAGACATTATTTCAACATGTTGGCTACTAGACAACAATGTTAAAATTGATCTAATAGAATAAGAAAAACTGAATACAAATATACAACACAACAACACTCAACAGTTTAATTGTGCTTGCATATTTGTCATTTTTCTATTTAAGATCTTTTTTTGAAACTATCTACGGTTAATTCAACTCCTGATGTTAACACTGTAATTAAAACTGCCAAAGAGATGGAAATTACACCTGAAAACTTAAGAGCTGCTGTAGTCAATGCTAGACAATATGAGAAATTTTTAAAAATTCTTGAAAGCGAGCTTAATCAAATGTCAACAAGTGTACAGAAAGTTATTGACAACTATAAGGATTGCATGAAAAAGTTGCATATTTTAATCAGTGATCGTCCAGCTGTACCAAGTAATGAAGTTTATGTAAGTTACTTATTCAATTACTTTTATCCTGTCCTGTTATTATTTATCTTTCAGGTATGTTTATTGATTACTGAATTTGATTATGTCATTAAAATGATTTTGTATATGTTGGATATAAGTTTATATGATCTTTATCAAATGATTGGTATAGTTTACTGTTGAAAAATAAGTAAGAAATGATTCCAAATGGCTTAATAGATTATTCTGCGAGTGAATAGGTCTAAAACTTCAATAAAGAATCAATTGAGACAGTGGAAACGACGATTTCCAAAGATTTATAAACAGAATTGGAATATTCTTGGAAAATACTGTTATTAAAATTCAGTAATTATCCTACTATGGATCCTGGTTGCTAAGTTAAATGTAATATTATTGCAAATTAGTATTCCGAATTACAGTCACGTAGTAATGCAGTAAGGACTCTGTAATAGGATTATTAGTATTGTAGTACATCCCTTAATAGCAGAAGCACAAACGCATCAGTAAGTAGTCCCACTAGAAACACATATCAACAATGAGAATAGAATGACCAATGGCATGAAAGGAATATGAAGGTCAGATTACCATACTACACCAAATCATTGTAATAAAGAAAATGAGTTGTTGGGCACCTAAACACTCACACATAATAAGAAGAGATAAATGAATTATAAAACACTGTAACATGTTATTGAAATTCCCACGCATTAAAGTGCACATAAGTTAAATCACCATTTAACTTTGCATGAGATGACTATTGTAGATCACTACAATAATCTAAATAAACATATTTAAGAAGCAGGTGAATACAATAACTCTGATAAAATGAATTCTGATTTCCTATTTCACTGTTAACAAGCAAAAAGTGATGAACAAGTTTTATACGAAATCAACACAACAATTACAGTTTTATGAATATCACAATCCTACAGGAGGGTGTCAGAGTGTGAAACTAGGTGGCTTGGGTTCGAACCCTAAAATATATAGGGATGCCTTTTTGAAAAGTACCTACTAGTATGGGATCAAAATTAAGCAGACCTTTCACATAGCAACGAATAACTGCCTTTATACACATTTGTAATCTATTGTTTGCAACATTACTGCAACAAAACTGCTTGTATTCCAGCCATATGGTTTAAACTTATATTTACCCATTCTCTTCAAGTAATTTAAGTACGCTTATTAAGTCATAAAACAAATTTATTCACTGACGGAATCCTTTTCGACGAGTTCGTTTCCGATGAAAAATTATAAGGATTTATTTCAGCCAACTGAAACGAATCAAGTAAAATCCCAAAAGCATTGGTAGAGGAAGTTCCGCTATGCAACCATACTGTAATATATTCGTACCAAGATAAGAATATACAATAGGTGAAAAATTATGTCCTGGGTTTTAAGCAGCTACTGCAGTGGTATATGACCAGTTTCTATGCTTGATCAAACAATTTCGTAATAATAATAACTTAATTTTATGCTCGGAAGCCATTGTTACGATCATAAGAATATGGTGGGGATAAATGATGTCATATAGTGAAAATTAATATTTTTGTCACCATAAATATAGGTATACAACGTTAGTAGTCAAGTTGTCAGTTCTGAAAATTATTCGACAAAAAACATTGTATTGTATTTGGTAAATTTACATATTTAAATATTTTAGCCTGGATTCTTACAACTTGCCAATTATTGGACATGTTTTCAAGATGAAATGGTTTATCTTTCAGTATTAACAAGTACTCTAAACACTTTACAAACGTATTTTATTGGACGTCATTCGAAATGGACAAAAGAAAATATGCATAATCTTATCTCAGAATCTAAAGTTACATTCGATGGAGGTCATAAAGTAAGATGTACAGGGTTGTTAACTCATACTGTTAGCTGTTTATCTCTAGCCTCATTCATTATTAACTTGCTTAATATAAATGTAGCTCGGATATTTTAAAGTTTATCTGTTTAACTGCTCATCAATTTGTCTGTATTGTTCACAGATTGACTTCGGTTGAATAACACTGAAAACCAGTAAATACTGAATATCTGTATCGTTCTCATATCGTACTTCTCAACAGTGAGTACTCTCAATCATAATAAACAATAGAATCTAGGACCATCGTGTCTAGTGGCCAACTCTTAACCTCCGACACTACTTGGTGGGTGTTGAGTGGTAGAATTTCGATTGCGATTAACCGGCGTCGATCTGTGACAAAGACTGACAACAAAATCACTTCAACCCAACTCTTAATGATTATCTAAGTAATGACTAACTTCAAGTTGTTTGTGAAGTTTTTTTACAAAGTCGTAACTGGTTGAGTTCAGTTATGTTTGTAGTGAAAAAATTATCACCAATCGAAAAAAGAAAGATAAATGTTGAAGTGTGAAGCAAAATAAAAGAACTGTGAACTCATGGTATTGTGGATTACAATGATAATATTTTAGTAGGGAGATGAATGTTTAAAATTAATAACAAGGACACTTAGAATACAAAATTTAAGTTGTATTGTGACTGGCAAGCGGAATCCGGGACGAGCGTTTCGTCCTATTTGGAACTCACTGGTTAGATGTACCTGCACCCTAATGTTGATGTTCACACTAGGACTCGAATTCAGTCCGCTTCGTGCCAAACGCCACCACGTTCACCACTAGGCTACTGTGTCCAGACAGTCACGTGCGTCCTGGATTCCGCTTGTCAGTCACAATCCAACTTAAATATTGCTTGTGTACTATCGCTATATCGAGGCAATCCGCTCAGGACGCAAATATGATAACAGACACTGACCAGTTCTAGTCTATTACAAATCAACAGGAAAATACAAGCTTATCCTAATAAATTTTAGGCATTTTACTGCATATCATCAAGTTGTTATTTTATACATGAGGGAAATAATACTCTCGAGATAACAACATACCTCATTTAGTAAGTACCTTGGCATATCGTTCAAGGTATATGCTTATAAAATTACTGTAACATAAACTATTCAGAAAATCAATAATATTGCATTTCGACATATGATGATATCACATAAGAATATAAATACGGAATACTTCAGTAGACGTATTAAAATAGAAGTAAAAATCTGAAGTATTTTTATGATATTGTCATTTCAGTCTGGAACAGAAACACTTAGATTCGGATCCATAACTTCTAAATAAGTGGTGACTATGTGTTATGATGCAAAGAAAATTGATCGGTTGAGCGGAACGCTAATTAGGTATGCCTAGTCGATAGACCAACTAGACAGAATCAGAATCCTATCACATTTCACATATTCCTTTAAATATATATAAAACTAGACCACATAGCAAACCAGTCAGGGATCTAACATTAATACAGAAGAAAGGAGGTAGTAGTAGTGAATAGGGACAGCCTGTACACAACCAATTAACTGTAGTTCATAGTAAGAAACAATGTACAAAGAGTAAATAAACTAGACAGGAGGATAGAGTAGGAGGAACATAACAATGATAGAAATGAAATGTTTGCATTACCCATAACTGAAATAATTGAAATAGTATTCTAAAACATAGTTCTGAAAGTTCGTTACTCTTCTTTGACTCCCCAACATAACACTATGATGTCTTAATAACTTAGAAGTAAAATGAAGAATGCTTTGTATTAAAGTGAATGTAGTTACTACAAAGCTATTTAGTTATAAACTTGATATAATCGAGTCGGATGATTTCTGATTAGTTAATTTTGGTTAGTTAATAAGCGCTCAATCTTAGTAAGTAACTGAGTAATACACACTCTTTAAAAATAGGCAGGACTTTCATGGTAATGTCAGTATGTATCTATACTCTTACCCTTCGACTGGAGAAGGAAGAACACTTAGACGAGACAAACAGTCCAGTAATAAGGATAATTTTTATAAATCTATACAATCGTATGCATACATATTTATATGCAATCTCAGACAACCAAGAAGGTTAGTCGGTATAATAACGCAAGTGTCAAATAATAACACGAATGATAGAAAAACAAGGTAGGAGGTAAATAATGAGTTAGCTGTAGTCTACACACAGGAAATGATATAATAGCAGCTAATGCGTCAAACACGAGGTTAGGACGATGGGAATATAAAAATAATGGGAAAAAAATGTTTAACTAGTGTTAAATCGAGATACATAAAATAATATTCAGAAATTTAGTTCTAACGGTTCAATCACTCTTCCTGACTCATACTTTATCTCAGAACCATACTACTAACTAACACTGTGAGCCTATTCAAAACAGATCTTCATTTTACTATCACTTTTTGAATATATTTGAAATTCTGTTTTCGTTTTAAAATTGCATCGTGGTTTCTTCTGGTTGTTATTTTAGCATCATGACCCATTAAGTGAAGAATGTTGTAGTGGTAATCAATGCACCGTCTTACATTCTATAACAGATGAGTGTAGTCAGAATATTGAATGTGAAGTACGTTGTTTCGAAATTTTGTCATTGCATACTATACTGCCATTTACTACTTTAATTTATATATTAAAAATAAAATAGAAAGTGGAACAACTATTTGTAGCGACTCTTTCGGTACGAATAAATTTAATTTCGTAGAGGGACGTTTGTTGTCTGTGATTCACTAAGAACGATGTATCGTATTACTGAAATTGTATTCAGTGAATTAGTAATAGTAATAGTAATAACAGTCCCACCATTCTCATACACACTCATAGTACAATGAATTGAGACACAGAAAATAAGATGTATGATGTGTCTTTGAAACTTCAGTTTTTCAAGACGTTTATGCCTAATAAACTGACTTCAATAATTGGTACAAATTTTCCCTTGGAAGATTTATGTGACTTTGAATTTGATCCAGTCTTATAGTACATATCACAATAACCGAACGCGTCTGTGCACGATATAAATATTCTACTGATCTCAAAACATTTCACCGATAAAGTATATCACTGAATACATACTTCGATTAACTCGATTGCTTCCTATATGGTTTCGAGATGCAAATCTTAGAGTTATAGTAAAGCATGACTCAACAGCAGATTACCTTTAATGTCAGTCATTTAGATATACAGTAAATTTTTTAGCTTCTGTGATCCGCATTTTTGGTATACTTTACTAGTTGAACACATCTATAATTGGCTACACTAATTTATATTTTCAGCACAACACTTTAACAGATAAACGCTTAAAATACATATTAATCGGCAATGTAAGCTTTAGTATAATTTGTAGTGTCAGTACAGAGATGGATAATAGTCAGCAGATTTTAGGTTCACAGTAATTTCTACTTGTTTTTGCAACAGTATCTAGACAGTATTTTATCTTAATCAATAAATATTTACAGGGATTTTGTATTTGGTCATTGGTACGTCACCAAGGTCTTCTAGTACCAGCTGATATTCAAATGGGAGTTATACTCTTGGCTCCAGAAAATAAAATGTATGCATTTAGTACACCAGAAGCAGCAAAAGATTTTGTGATGGAACCTGATAAGTGAGTGTTGAATGAGAATACACTTATATATCAAACTATCACTTAATGAATTAATATTGAGATTTGATGTCCACCTGAACTTTATTTCTGTTTAATGAAAATGAAGATTTCTTGTAATATTTAGTCTGCTTCTTGCGGACAAAAGCAATGTTGTAGCTAATAATTTACTCTGAAAATCTCCAGTTGTCCTGGGTGGTGTGACAGTCTTTAGTTTTTATTGACACCAACTGACTACGCATTTATAAATATATAAATGCCTTGAAATGTATGCATTTAGTCAAACTACTCTAATTACAGTATCGAAACAATATTACAATAGCATTACTGTTATTTCTGAAATCTGTTGTCCAAAACTTGTCATAATACTACAACATTCAGAATGATCTTCTAACTAAACTAATGACACGATTAGTTCAACCATGACGTTGATCCACACACCTGATTATTGTTTCGTGCACCCTAACGGACTCATAACTGTAAGATTTGAAGAAGTTAATAGAAGCAATTATTCGCTAGCATACTATGTTCTACAAAATCTTCAATATTTGTTGAACTATGTTTAAGAAGTTTTGCAGCCTGAAAAAGCCTTTGGGCCTCCTTTGTTCCAACTCTATATTCTATGCAGTTAATCACTTTCAACATTTTTTACTAACTGTATTCTTTAGTGACGTATATTACACGACTTTGAAATCAGTGGTCAATTTACTAATGAACACTCTTTTAACGTAGAAATTTATTGTAGTATAGATCAGCTGGTGCTGAGAATTCTTTACTATAACAAGATTTATAGTACTAAGGAATGCTGTCGTCACTATTAAAATGATTCCTTCTTAAGATATCTGATTGTAACAAACACATAACACTTAGTGAACTACGTGTGTGATGCCTCTTATAATTGCTGTTTACAGTGAGTGTGGAGATGGGTGACTTTACCGAGTGAGCGCTAAAGTGAAAAGTTATAGAGTACTTAGAATAGTACTCCATACATTAAACACTAGCTACAATGTTGCGAACTCCAGTTCACATCGAACTGTTTAATAGTACATGAATACTCCTTATTATACAAATGTTTTTTTTTCTATTTCCTCAAAATACATATTTCTAGCTTCTTAAAGGCCATACCGGAAGTTATACGACGTTTACCTGAATTAATTCCGATTTTAAAACTCAATTACATCTTCTCGAAGGGAATTTCTTATACGGTAGGTATTATGATATATATTTTGAAAACAAAAACCATAAAATAATGATTTGCCGTAAATAATAATAATATTTGCTTTGCTAGTCTATTTACAGAATACTGAAGATCATATTAGTGTTTGATATATTAGATTAAATCTAAGTGGCCGATTGTTACCGATCGGTTACACACGCTATTTGTGACTAAAAGTCATTAAAATGGCGGTGATCTTGCGTGTTGTTAGCGGCGTGAGGGCGGTCATCTCTTCCCAGTTGCCCACGCTGTTGAAGGGTTCTTCTTGATGTACCTGAAAAGCAAAATGTGTTAGGGTTGGCCTGAAAGACCTGGGAGTGTGACCGTAGTGCCCAAGGAACGACTGCTTGAGGCCGGTCACACACGGCCTTTTTGAGAGAGGTTTTCGTTGTTGTTGTAGCTCCGTACTTGTTGAGGCCTTACTGCCGGAGACGGAAATCCGTGGAGTAAGGTGAGGTGTGCATTTTTAGAGTCGACCTTTTCTAACCCCGCCCTTCCTTTGTGGGAAGGCAGCATCGCTGCTATGCTGGTTGTCCGAAGAAAACACCTTACTGCCGTCACACCTCTGTACAGTCGGCAGTACGACTTCGTCCTCGGACCTTATATTTGCTGCTTTTGGTCTCACCGCTCTTCAACCGACCTGCCTGGCATGGTAGGACCTAGAAGAACGATTGTTCCAGCTAGTATAACCCGATTGAGTCATCACGATAGGCAAGCCCGACCACCACATCAAGGTAGCAGCACGGTCGCAACAGTTCGCTCTGTCTTACTGTATGGGTGTGAGACGTGGCCATTAAGGGTAGATGACACTCGACGGTTGTTAGTTTTCGACCATCGATGTCTACGAAACATCGCTCGCGTTAGCTGGTATCACCGAGTAAGTAACAACCAGGTTAGACGACGGGTGTTAGGCAAATGTGGTAAATCAGTCGATGAGGTTGTGAATCTTCATCGACTGAGGTGGTTGGGAGATGTGTTATGTATGCCCAACCACCGTCTTCCTCGACGCGCAATGCTGGCCGATATAGGAATAGGATGGAAGAGAGTTAGGGGTAGCCAAACTAAAACATGGCATCAGTCCATGAAGTCACTGACTGCCGGTTTAAGTCGTGTCGGTAGCTGCAGACTACCTGGATGGGGTCCCCGCGATTACCGTAACCAGTGGCTAGAAACACTGAGTGACATGACCCAGAATCGGTCACAATGGCGCAGATGTATTCACTCATTTTCCTCCTTTAAATCATGAGCTTTAAATTATTCCATTACTTTCTTTCAACGCCTCCTGAACCATATTCTATATGTTCACATTCCTTGTTACTATTATTATTTTATTTTATTGAAGCGATTCCTACTAGTGGTGGTGGTGTTAATCTTGCAGTGCCATGATGGTATGGCAACTTGAACCGATGCACACATGTGCCAGGTTCTATGGTGATTGTACATACATACACTAAAAGTAATATATTACACACTAAACTCCTTAATCCAATTCAGAGAAAAATTGTAAATATATTTTTTCAGTTAGTCATAAATAATGTGCGATTTGATGAAAATTGTAAATCCTGCCACAAACATTACAGAGAAAAGAAGTCGTAAGTTGAGCAAGTGACATAAACGTTAGTGAAATTAACATAGGGAATATAGTCCACTAGAAACGAATGATATAGAACAATTAAGAGTATGGGATGACACCGAATTTGGACTACTCTCATTACAAATGCCATGCGAGTTTTAATCAGGAAATCCCAGTCTTGTCACATAATTCAGATTAATAATAGGACTGTGCTACTTAGAATTTTTCCAACCAACCTTCTGTGTATATCTGAGCGGGCTGCAGCAAGTCTACCCATTGACTTGGCAAAATACGAGTAAATAATGATGATTTTATCTACAATGATAGCATGACGGTCACCAAATAAACTAATACAACAAATTGATACTTACTTTATAGAAGAATTACAGTTACGAAGCAACCGGGGTAGTCTATGCATAAAATCTGAAACATGCGAACTGCTATTACCTCTCCATTCACATTTTTATCACACAAAAATAGAGAGCTTGGTGTGATTGCTTAATTAATATCTCATGATCTAGAGAGAGATCTAAGTTGGGTAATTCAGTAACGCTACTAGCTGATATAGTCAGATTTAATTTAGGAGGACTACTAACCAGAAGAAATAATAAACATTTGGTACTAACTTTTCTACGAATAAACTGCTTTTATGTAAAACCTATCAAGATAATCGAGCATGAAATGAATGTAATTCCGTCTTTGTTTTTTCCTTAGAATAATCGATTTACTGAAAATTCAAGTTCCAAGGTTGATTGTGGTATGCAAACAGTACTGCATCCAATAGAATCTTATATTGACAAAAATTATCAATGGAATGAGTGGGAATTAAGAAAAAATGCCCTAAAGCTGGTATGTAAAGATAAGCTTAAATGCTTTGCATAAGGTGCTTTTATAACGTCCCAATTACGTAAAGTCACATTCTTGATCTGCTGAGTTAAACTGGCTTTTAAACTGTTATAATAATTAAATCTGTTTAATGATCGCACTATTTTAGCAAATTGCTTTTGAATAGAAAAGAACTTTAAATTCGGTTTTTGCTTTTTCTTCGACGCTATGACATATAGGCTAATTTAAGGAAAAAAGCTACAACTTCTGTCCAAACAATTCTAAGCAACTGGAGAAGAGATAATGCAACTCAAGTTTACTTGATGAAGTAAGATTTATTTATGTTGGTTAACTACAGGTTGGTTTATTATAATAGGAAGAATTGCGAAAGTTATGCATTTTGAGATTCCATAATTGATGAGTGTAAAGATTTTCAGGTATTATGAGAAGCACATTACCTTGAAATTATTGAACAGATATCATAAACACATCCTCAGTTGATTTATGATGTTGTGTAGTATTAAGTTGTATGGTTCTACGTTGCTGCTGATGATGAAGTTGTATGGTCTTAAATGATTTCTCAGTTGCTGATCAAACTAACTTTAAATTGTACACTACTAAAAAATTACGTTTTTAAAATGCGTAAATCAATAGGAAATAATGAACTGTTTTATAAATAGCTTTTTGGGAAAACATAAGTACGATCAGTACTGTCAATTAATTTTGACTATAATAGGGCATCTTTAGCCTCTTCAATATTAATACGACATAGTATAGAACTAGTCAGTTTTATACAAACTTGAAGTCATATGGAAGGCTTATAGGGTGATATCACTCTACAGAATTCTCTCCATAGTAAGGTTCTAATTAAAAACACTTCCCCTTGGTGGAACGACTCAATGTATTAACACTTTAATTTGAATAGTAAGTTCATGATATAATTTCACTTTATAAATTATCATCTGCAGCGTCTTGAATTTCTAAAAGTCCTTATTAAGCTCTAAAGAATTTGGATTCCCTGATTATCACTATATATCTAGAAAAATGTATGAAGAGGATAAGAGTTTAGTGTGCTAAAATTTATGTTACTAAATTAACATCTTTCCACATCAAAACTATGCAAACTGTCACTTCATTAGGGTTAGAATATAATGTCTCCAATTTCATTTTCAAATTTCAGAGATAGTAGTTCAGCAACTAAAGAAGATAGTTATACACAAGTACCAAAACCAAGTGTATTTATCCATGGATTACGTGGTTGTGGTGCTATTGCTTCGGCGCCAAACGCAACGAATGCGGTGAATAATCAAGGACAGTGGACAAAGTTATATCGTGAGACAACTGCTACAACAATTGATTTAACTATACCTGTAGAACAACAGTTATTGGGAGGCCTACACAAAGTAACAATTAGTTAGTATATAAGATTTAAAGACAAAATCAAAATTGTGAGAGATTACTTAAGAATGGATATTTTAATTGTCAAAAGCATAATTACAACTAATATAATCTCCTACAACTGTGTGGCGATGGATACCAAAAACAGTGATCAATAAGCAACATACAGATTTAACTGGTTACTCTTGTGATGCTTTTTACTTTGATGTTGTGCATAATCGGACAATCGTTTTAAAGCTTGATTCCTCAAAATGATGACCTGACAATCTTAGTCCAGCCTAATAATCACAACGTTAATGTCTATAATCCGTTGTTGCTTGTGTTAACGATTTTCCTAAGTTACACTTTTGTAACTTTTAAGTCGACTTTAGCTATCACGATATCCATCTAACTGGCTGTACTATACTTAGAGGAAATGTAACAGCTTAGACATTTATCGTAGCTAGAGTTCATGTTCAGTTTACCATATTTTACTGTATAACAACTTTTACAGAATATGTAGAAAGTCCATAGTTTAGATTATACAAAATTTATGCGAGATTTTAAATGAAGTAATCGCAACGCGTGATATTCACCAATAAAATACACCCAGATACTGCAATATTTTTCGAGATTTATTTATAGATAAAAAAAGCCGAATACAAGCTGAATGTTAGTCGATCCTGTACAGTGGTGGAGTATGGACACATACATGAAGATGAATATCCAGCCATATGCGTAGATTTATCTGAAGAGTGTAGCCAGAAGGAACCAACAATAACTAACACAACACTACAAATTCTAATCAACTGTTCACTGTAGATAAAATAGATTTTCTGACTTACCCCTACGTGTTATTTTAAATACAAATAAGTTTAGGTAGAGCTAATGTCTCATATCGAAAAATCGACCACGGGAGCCCTGCTATCCTTAGGCGTTTCAATTCAATTCCAGATTAAATATGACTAAACTGTGAACAAAATATTAGAAACAGTTGTTTTTTAGTATTTAGAAAAGTGAAATTTCGAAGATTTCATCTTAGAAACTAGCATCCAAGTAGATACCTAATTTTTAGAGTGATTCAATGAAATACAACTGAACAGATATTTGGGACAGGTAAACTGAGTTCGACACTAGAAGTTCACAAGAAAAAATAAAACAAATTTCCTGGAATAAATTTACATAACAGTAGCTTATTCTGCACACTGTCTAAACATAATAAACATATTTTAAAAGAAAGATATATGCCAAACTTCTAACATGATGAGATGTATAACAAAATGACGGAAATGAAAACACAAATCTTCAGACCGAGTTGCATTTACACACAATGTCGAGCAGATTCCAAAGATTGGTATTAACGTTAAGTAGGCTGTATAGTTTCCTCAACGTGTTTAGCTATAAGAGCTGCACGCTTACGCATATAATGTTGCCAGTGAAGAAGTATCTGATCATCAATCATTCGACATATTTGACCTCGTGCCAGTGCTGAGCGAAATTCCACATGTTGCAAAAGGTCAAGCAAATGAAGGCAGTAAGGATAGCTGAAAGAAAAAACAGGGATATACTAATATGTGATTACAAACATTCGGTAAATCGACTACAACGCATCATAACTACCCAATTTGCCCAAAGTACAACAAAACTTGATATTGAAAGTTTACGTGATATATCTGTTGGTTTGTATGGTTATTTATTGACGATGAAGTTTGATATCCTCAACAAAACGAAAAAACTTCGCATATATAATAGTTTGAAACAAAAGATGTTACTATGATAAATATCAATTTAAGTTTTTACATATTAAATTATCATTTCAAGAGGGCTTCGCTTGACTAAAGTCTAAATTCATTAAATGAAATTTAACATCTCGGAAACAATGAGTGATCCAAATCAGTTATAAGCAACGTAGAATATAGCACATATCTACATCGATTCACATTACCACACCACAACGGATTAGTAAAATTCCCGAAGTAGTAGTGAAAGTATTATTAGTATCAGTGATAGCAAAAATGATTATTCGTAGAGAATATGCTTCGAAACGAAATAAATAATTCACCAAATAAAATGTACAGAAACTTGTAAATCAGCATCTAGGGAAAGACGAGTGAATAAAAGTCTGTGTCGTTGCAACTAATTCAGTCATCATTGAATGCCTTCAACCAATGACTGTGTTGACAAAAACTAGTTAGTCTATATCAACCAACTTAGCTCAGATCAACAGTAAATAACATTGTGAAATGATGTCACGTCTATGATACTGTGATTGAGAAAAACGCCTTAAATTAATATGGCAAGTATGACAAGTTTAACACTGTTTTGGTTTAGTTGTTTTATTTAGTAATAAAACTGAGGAATCAATCAGACGTCAAAATACGTTATGTTCACCTCTAACTGATAACAGATGAAAGGGCATATGTTTGCCGTGAGATGATGTGGTGATATACAAGTTAGAATAACAAAGAAACTGGAAATGACGAGTCAAAAGGCAGTTATTACAATGTTTTATTGGTTGTTATAGATAACCACTAAAGTACAAACTAGTGGTACATATAGGGCCGAACAATTGATTGACATAAGGTGTTTCTTAGAGTTCCTTTACTCTGACGAACCAAATATTCAAGTTGGTAACTCGAGATTACTTTTATGCGAAAAACAGTTACATGGAGAGCGGTGTCAAAATAGCACTATAGTCTTCATACATTACATTAACCTAACCTGCAACAAAATCTTAGTTGTAGCATCATAATACCAACAAAATGAGGACTCAAAAAGCCTAAACTATGGTCACTTATTTGTGTAGAAGTTATGATCTTTCCAAAGTACGTTTTTGGATTTTTAAACCAAACTAACGCACAATTGTGTCAGGCTCAACGTTATTTAGGTACCTCAAAAAGAACCTTTCGATGGTATGGGCGGCCGGTAATCAATCTTATACCTCTAGCAGTTTTGCACACAAAAGAAACTCTGAAATGTTATCGACTACAGTTTGGCTCAAGCAAATTTTTATGTAGAGAGTGAAGTAGTTGAGTGCGACGAGCACTTTACTTATCTTGGAAGTTTCATTAGCCCTGCCGGGTCAAGGTCCTGGTACAGATTAAGAAAATCTGTTGAGCCTATGTCAATTTATGTCATAAATGTCTTTGAAACAGTACTCGTGTTTTTGGGACAACCGTGTGGGCAAAGCTGAAGTTTGAAGCAGGATTCCCGGGAAAGATGATAAATCACTTTATATGGTTATGAATCTTTGTTGACTGAGCTGGTTGGGACATATAATACGCCGACGCAGCAACCACTAATCTCTACGCGTAATGATGATGAGAACAGGATTAGAATCGAAGGATAGAGAAGACGACGAAGTCGTTGACTAGTGGTAAGGCTCACAATTAGAGGCTACTTGGTTGAGGTTCATATAATTATAACAACCAATGGATATGAATCAGTCGCAATGGAGTAGGTACATCCACTCGCTGTTTTTCCTTAGATACTGGGCTTTTACACAAATTTATGACTTTCTTTGAATGGATTAATTAGTCCTTGAATCATATTCTCTACGTTTCGACTTCATTACGATCACTGCTATTACTACTACTTTGGTATACATCTTGTTATACTAATGGAATGTGGCAACCCAGACCAAATAACATTGATTAATTGATTTGTTGCACACAGTAGAAACTGGGCCAAATTTAAGGATAATGACCAACCCTCCGTAAAATATACACGAACATGAGACCAACTTGTGGCCTCAAAAAGAAAATAAATAGATTATGAATTTAGCGGGCATAACATCACAAAATCCTTTAGTTTCAACAGAATTACAATAAGACATCGAGCTTAACTTTCCTTGCGTAAGCAATTCTATGAAATTACGTGACCCGGAAAGATAGGGTCAAACCAATATAATTTATTTTAGATTCTGAAATATATAGAAACAAACAAAATACGGGAAACTAGTAGGAAACAAATAGGAATATAGTATAGCAACAAATAGATAATCACTAATGCCAGAAGTAAGTGCTCCATTCATAAACAATGTCACGATGAGCATACATTATCTTTTGATGAATTTGACAAGTATTATTCTTAATTCTAAATGGCAATTAACCATATTAGATGGCTAGTAATTCAATAAAGCTTGGAAGAATTTACTGACTTACATGAGATACCGTGAGTACGCAGGGTCCTTCCAATATTGCAGATATTTTAAATACTTTATGAAATTCGGCTTCTCAAACCAACCCTGCTGTGCAAGAACTAAGGACAAATAAGAAAATGTCAACAAACAGTTTAGATAGTTAGGATTAGCAAGACACTGGACGAATTCAAGTTCTATCTGGAACCTATTTCGAGATTCATCCAGACCAAAGTCTTAAATAATTAAGAAAACACAAGTTACTCTTGATATTATTTTGAGGTGGGCGGTTCCGAGACTGCATTTTACTTAGAAGAAAAACAGACAAACTTTGAAAGTACTACGACCGGTAACAAGCTCAGATTCTCATTATGGGATCAACTGCTGAAATTCCAGAATAGCAATTAACAAAAATGTTTTTGATTATAGACAGCCGAAATTCTCTCGAAGAATATCTACGAAAAAAGATATTTAACCGAAATTTTTGAAAATTATATAAATGTGTGGGAACTTAAACAATTTGCACCATATTATGAAGTGTAGCTTATAATTAAAGGCTATCTAAGAAATAAACTGGCTTGGAATTAATCAATTTCTCCCTACTCTTCTGTTTATCTACTACAGAATACTGTTTAACAGTGTGTGCGCTGACGAGCTTACATAAGTTCTACATTTGGTTAATTCAATGACACAAAATTCTGGCCTTTTAAGTGGGTTGAAAGTTTGAAGATGGCTAGTCAGACGGTTGGTTCGAGCCGTATTGAAACAAAATATCAGTTTTTGAAATTTCACAACCGATAACATGAAAGCGATAGTTCAGTGAGCTTGGTCAACCAGACATTACCGAAGTAATTAATAGTCTCAGAAAGTGAACCTGTCTTGGTTGAGTGGATTGATCACGCGAAGTGAGTAAGACCACTAGAACAAAATTCATTCCCACTTCTTAAAACACCCAACTAGATTGACAGTACCATGAAAGGTATCACGAATAAGACGAGTTTACACTGTATTACACCAGTGCCCCATAATTGTTTGCTTCACCGAAGTTCAGATTTCGTATTATAAAGAGGCGGCTGAGTGGTCGAAGTATGCTGGTTATAATCATTAAATCGGTGCTTTGAACACAGTTTCATTTATGACGACCCGAGCATCTTGATATGACTGTCTACATATGATATAAACGCGTCACCAGTCAGTAGATATTATATTCGATAGGCAACCTCAGAACATGGCAATTTGTCTGGATGTTGCAACGAAGCTGTCAGTGAGTCTGTAGTATAACGTAAACACTAGTAGATGATGTCGGTGAGCTTGAACCTCCTAACAACTTTACGGCCTTCCCATTTGGAAGTTATGTTTGCTAAATTCGTCGTAATATACACGGTACATAATATGTACAAGTCCTGTATTCATAAGAAGTATTGTCAGAAAGTCAGCACAGACTACGCCTAATAATCACAAGACCCCAACTGTAAGCATCGGTAAGCAGGTTGTTATGTGTAGTAATATCCGGAAAACACCTTAGTAGTGGACGGTACAACGGATATAGTTACAAGTACTTCCACATTTAAATTAATCATAGACTCGGTCACTGTTCACTAAGCTATTTGATTCATGCTGGATTAATACCTATTGTACTACGCAAATAAGCATCACTAAGAAACACTGAAAAAATTAATGTGAAACCCGTCTCACACTTAAACATCAAGCCTGTGCAATATAATCCGGATTCTTTTTTATATTATGACTGGCTGTTTCCCTTAACCTTATCTCCAAATAAGCTTCTAATAAGGAAGAGGTAATTAATATATCCACTAACTCTGCATTATTTAAATGACCGACTCAGAAAAGTCCTAAAGAAACCCGACTGTACCGCAATGTTTAAACCACTTAACTCTAGTGTCGCCAATACTCTGGTATCCATTGTCCAATATCTAAGTGACGAAAAAGTGCAAATTATTTCATTTCATCGTCTATGCGTCTTTGTTGTTTTAGGTTTGGTCTCATTTTCATTGGTGTCGTCCAGTGATAGTGACCTAGTTACACATTTGGACTAATTCTGTCAACTTTTAGTCCAGATTTCTTAATTTTCTTGTGATTCTGCGTTTTGCAACCTCTTATCACAATCTTTTTCAATCTTAAGTGCAAGTGCGTATTTATGCCATGCCGTTGCTTACTCCAGGAGTTTAAATTTTCCCATTATTTTTCAGTAGTTATATATATATACGTATATATAGACTTTTAATTATTACACCTGCTCTTTGGACGAACTCTCTTGTCTCGTCTGTCTAGTGGTTAACATTCACGTAATGAACGCATCATTTCAACATGCTGTGCTACAGCATACCGAACTTTTAGTTAAACAACTACTGGCGCTTATATCACTATTTGTATATGATTACAGAACATCATGAGCTGACGAGAACTAACATTCGCGAGATTTTACAATAAAATATATCAAATTGTGTAGCGCCAGAGTTTTATTGTTGTATTTGTGACAAATGTGATTTCATGTGTGGTTAAGAGGCATTGATGTTGCTTTTTTGACACCATTCATCAGACATCGAGGTCGAAACACTCACATTTAAAGTCGAAAGTAAATGGTCATAATCAGGGGTCAAAAAGCGTAAAATCATGTGAAAATCCGAAATATGAGCTGAAAGTTGGGAGAATTAGAGTAATAGTGTAGTAAGATCACTGTTACTGAACGATGCCAAAGAACTGGGACCAAAAATTTCACAAAACTTACCGACAAGATATTTACATAACAATCAAACTAATTATTTAAATGCGGTTCTGGCCAGGAATCAACAAAGACCTATCGTAATAGGCATGCTTCATCGTAAATTACGCTAATTCTGGCCTAACAGATTTTATTATAATCAAGTATATGTAGACAACTTTAGAATATGACTGCAAGTGGAACTGAATCAAGACATTTACGCTGAACGTGTCAAATGAAGGCTGTCAAAATTTTTCAGAACACTAAATGTTGAAAACGACAGTGGAAGTCAGTTGGCGTTTGAACTATTCCTCAATCTGACATATTCTCTTAGGTCAGCATACTTATGAACATCTGCCTATCACTCACAAGCAATTGACTTAAACGAAAGGTTAGGTCGACACTTGTAAGCCTGACTACCATTTTCATTTGTGGAGAAAACGTCAACGTTTGTCGCCCGAGATCAATATTTTAACAAAGCACCCCGTTCTCAGGAGATCTGACACTTGCACCCACCACATCTGGCGAAAAATGGTATGCATTTTAGATATACACAGGATTCTGCGAAATTTATCAAGTAAGTGAGTCGTATAAGAACTGGCAGTGAGTACAAGAACGTACTAATAGTTGCTGACAAAACACCACTACAACGCAGAGCTCGTAGCAGACACAACGCCACAGCTCCTAATCCGAACGAACCCAAACATGAACTAGTAAATCAAAACAATTCTGACAAAGCTAGTCTTACAGTAGACTGCGGTGAACGAAACATGCCATCGGAACTTTCAACCACGCCGACTAAACTTATAACTGCAGAGCCACATGATTTAAATGAACTGACCAGTTCGCCCGGTGTAAACCAGCATAATATTGTATTAGAAACGGAAATGGCTGCCGACCTTATAGATTTAGACATTACTCCCCTGAAGAATACGACGGATTCTCATACTAAAGTGATGCGTGAGGAAACGTTATGCACCGTAAAGCATCTCCGCACAGCAAAGACAAAAAAGGAACCCAAACATTGGTCTAACAATAGTTATAAGTATCTACACAATGAGTAGACTCTCTCCCTTAGGATCAGTCAATGAACCTCAAACCAACAGCACTAACAAGACCAAAATCAGTCGGGACCTTAATAGGTTAGATAATAAAAGAACCGACAAACCCCAAAATGCTAGGCTAACTAAGTCCTTGCCATCTAAACCATCTAAACTAAAAATTAATACTCAGTGCGGTAATAAACGATTTCTCTCCTCCCATCCTCATGTTAATCTACATAAACACTTTGAAAAAAACGGAGTGACACACTGTACCGTGCCAGAGTACCAAATACTATCGACCAAGGACAATACTGCACAAAGAAGTCACTCATTACCACTTATACCATCACAGTTCCATATGAACGGTAGCATGACTCACTATAACCATGGAAACTATCCGTACCACCAATATAAGTGGCCATCCAGACATGAAAATCTACCGAGACAATTCCCTATAGCATACGTTTCTGCCCATGACTATATGCCTAGGACTCATAACACACTGCCCAATTATTGTGTGCCAAATGCTACATATGCACACTTGTATCCTTTTTTCGAGTATCCTCATTTGACACCTCACAACCCTTTTCACTCTTGTCCGCTACCTATACCACCCTACCTGAACCAACAACTCATGCCAATCGTGAATGCTCCCAACCCTTATCACCACTAAGGAAAAATGTATTTACCAACTTATATCCGTTAAGAAAAGCGTATTAAGCGATTACCACAGACATAACAGAGACGTTCAGAAAACTGATCTCATGGAACAAACACGGAGTATGAATCCACTAACATCTCAGCTAAGTAATTGCGAGAGACCCCTGACATCCAGTCCAAGTTATATCCATAATTATAAACTCAACCCCTTTAACAACGACACCTTAACTCACATGAACACAGACCTTTTTACGATTGTGCTGATCAATGCCCGTTCGGTACTTAACAAAATGTCAGACCTTAGAACAACAGTTCTTATCACTAGGCCATCAGCCATATTAGTAACTGAAACATGGTGTTCGTCTTCAGTACTGGAAGCTAATATAAACATAGATGGATATTCCTTGCATCGCACTAGCCGAGATAATCAAAGGGGGGGATGTATGATATACATTCATAGTCACGCCATTGTGACAAAAGTAGAAGAACTAACACCAAGTACAATCCCTGACTCACTTTGCCTCATGGTATGTTGCACTAATTATAAGATGCTTATAGGCTGTGTGTACAGAGCACCCTGCTCACGTCCAGAAACAGACGCAGCACTGTGCAGCCTATTTGCACGGGCCTCAACCTTAGGTGCTGATTATAAAGTGATCGCGGGGGATTTTAATCCTGCACGCATCAACTGGAAGACAAGCAGTGGCCCACAAAGACACGATAACATAATTACCGCTATAGATCTGCATGGATGGAAGCAGCATGTCACGCAAGCTACACGCGGTAACAACATCCTAGATCTGATATTTTGCCACAGTATTATACACATCACGACGCAAGTCGGTGAAGAATGGTCTACTAGCGACCACAGAGTGGTTTTTCGTTCTTTGCCAATTCCTCCACTGAAAACAGCACACAAACAGTACCGATGTGACACAGACACCCAGTGCTTTAGGAATACAGACTGGGCGCTTTCGGAGAGACTCATAAAGTACTCTGACTGGAACGGCTTCTTTACTACTGACTCTTTTCAAGTCTCTTTAACAATTTTTTACACGACAATTCTACCATGCTTAGATACCATAGCCCCCAAAACAACACAAATAAATAAACGAATAGTTTTTATTCTCATGTATCATTTTGTACATGAGGGCATGCCAGTTTACAGGCATGATCAGAATGATATGAGTTTACATTTATGCAGGTATTTTGACAGTGTCATAACATAAAATCAGTTGAATTGAAAACCAAACCATTTGCAACAATGTTTACTGTGCTAGGGCTCAAAATATATGCATTGTAGCACAGTTCATAAATTACAAAGAGACGCGCGCTTCCTGATCAGAGCGTTACAATTTCAAAAACGGCTGAGTTTGCGGAATGGATGAGATGCAGGATAAGACTAGGAGTGCTCAGTAGCAAGATTCCTGGTTCGGCGGACATCTATCGTGAGGTATTGAAGTCTGCATGGTTGATATTCGGGTAAGAGTGATTTCGATAATCATTGATAGGGGGTTCACATCATGTTAAAGCATTGATTAATTGCAAGACCAACGACATCAAAGTTAGCCAGATTTACGAGTTGTAGTACAGTGCGTTTTTTTGCGAGCAAACGCGCGCTTTTCGTCTCTTGCGCTGCGACTTCTAGAGCTGGCTCGGAGTGAGCAGAACGGACCACTCAGTATATCCAGATACGGGGTAAGGCGAATAATATTTAGAACAATGAATAAAAACCCCAACCTTGCACAAATATAGGAGGTATTCTTCCGTAGCGATGGAATTTGTGCGGGTTGATTATGAGTAGTTTGCTGTAATGGAGACCCATTACTTATGAGAGCTGATCACAAGCTCGGGGAGATGATATGGAGGAACATACAAAATAGAAGAAAAAACAAATAGAAAAAAAACAAATGAAGTTGGCTAGTAGTTGTAATGCAAACAGATTTAAAGCAAAATAATCTTTATTTTTTGTTATTTTTCCTACTACAATGTTTATGCTTAGAGTGTTTAAAGGTTGAGAACCCTATGAACCATCACTAATTAACTTGAGGTTGTGGTAAGTCGTGGAGTATTCGGTACCGGACTTTAGTTTTGTTGTTTCGTGCCTGCCCTCTAGGAATAAGTCGTCATTTCTCCCTCGTAAACACCAAGCGAAACTCAGAAAGCTTTCAAATTTTTACTTCTCTTCTTATGATTTTTCATGTCTATACTCAATATGGGAAACCCTAGAATCTGTTAGGATATCACTTGATCAAGGTAAAAGGAACAAGGAGCTTATTGCGCTAAAAAGCTATACTAAGACGAATAATCTGACAGCACTCCTTAAAAAACGTACACGCACACCAACAGACATCCCATTTTGATCCAAGACGGCAAGGTATACAACGACCCCAGAGCAATATGCGAAATTTTTAATAACGTGTTTAGCGACTTTGAGGCCAAACTACCTACAAACTATGTGCGCATGGAACTTGTAGACAGTACTTCGCCAGAAATACCTTTCAGCGCTAAATGCATGGCTGAAGCTATCGGAAACCTTAGGTCTACAAAAGGTTCAGGAACCGATGGTCTCCCATCAGTCTTCCTCAAAGGATGTGGCGAGGATATACTACTTCTACTCCGTAAATTGTTTACTTTGTCGCTAGACACAGGTGAATGCCCAAACATTTGGAAAACTAGCTACATCATCCTCAAATACAAGGCCGGTGATAGAGCTTGTGCAAGTAAATATGGGCTTATAAATGTCACACCTGTTCTTTCACGAATCATGGAGAGAATAACAAAAAATGGCATTCCAGAATACTTACTAGCACAAAACCAAATATCTAAATCACAACATGGTTTTATAAGGAGTCGATCGTGTTTAACCTGTCACTTTGACTTCTTTAATCAAATTACATCTAGCCGCGACTTACGCAAAATAGTCTTAGTTCTATACTTCTATATATCCCAGTCTTTTGACAAAGTATCACACAGCACACTTTATGAGAAACTATACTCCATAGGGATTCGAAACGCTTTGCTGAGCTGGCTCAAATCATTCTTAACTAACCGGCTCCAGATAACAAAAGTAAACTCAGCACAATCATCTCCTAAGAGGGTAACCAGTGGGGTTATACAGGGAAGCGTACTGGGGCCTCTCTTGTTTACAATATATATCAACAGTATCAGTAGCTGTTTCAACTGTTTTAACCTTCTTATACGCAGATGACTAGAAAGTTGTCTACTCATGCGACATAAATGAGCTGCACGACACTGTTAAGATCGTACAGCAAGACCTAGACGAAGTCACTGCCTGGTGTAGAAAACACCAACTTCACTTTAACACTAAGAAATATGGCTGGATCAGCATTGGGTGTCGCAACCTCAACCAACACTTTGTAGTGAATGGGGAACAAATCTCCGAATGTAAGACGATTCTGGACCTTGGCTTAAGATACACTACGGAACTTACATTCAAGGAACAAACAATATCTGTCACTTCAAAGGCACGCAGACTTATGGGTTGTATTATCCACAATTTTTACCAACGTGAGCCTAGATTGGTATTATACTCTCTGACATCATTTCAGAGCCATTCAGAGTTGTTCAGGATATCCCTGTTGCAAAAGCAACTTCCAAGAGATTGGAAAGATGGGATAATAAGCCCTGTTTTCAATAGTGGGAATAGGTATCTAATTATATGCCCATCAATTTGACGGTGATAACATATTAATTCACATGAAGTCAAAAAGCTTGCTGACCCGAAAGCAACATAGGTTTCTTAAGTGCCTTTCCTGTTTTACTAACTTGTTGACTGCGACAGAGGACTGGGAAGATGCTATTGATAAAGGACTGTCTGCAAACGTAATATTCATTGACTTCAGAAAAGAACTTGATAATGTATCTTATGTCGGCCTTATACGGAAACTATCAAACTCTGGGATAATAGGGCCAATTCAGAGTTGGATAGAGAACTTCCTATGCGAGCGGCGACAGAGTTCGAGTTAACGATCACTTTATGTGTGGAAGCCTGTAATGAGCGGTACCATCTTGGAACTTTTCTTATTTTTGGTTAATGTTAGTGAATAGCCACGCCTGCTGAAATTATTGACACTTATTTGAGGGTGACATAAATATTTGGAAAACTGTATGCATCTACACTGACCAGCTTGATTTATAATCTGACTAGACGGATCGGTCAACTCCACCTGTAGCCCTCCTAGGATTACTGCCGGTCCCAAGTCCGGGTAAAGGAGGAGGGTTGGGCATGGGGCTAGCACCCCCCATCCCGTAAAAACCCAAACTTGCTAAAAAAAAAAACGCAAACCAGATTAAACAAGATAAACCATTTAAACTCTGCCCTGGGAATGGAAGGATTGTTTATGACGCCACATGATGAAAGCCGAAATTCTTCGGAAGTCATGAGGCCGATGCCCCCCCTTCTAACAACCACAGCAAATATTTTTATAGGTACATGGAATGTTCGAACAATGTGGGAGAGCGGGAAGACAAATCAAATAGCTGCAGAATTCAAGAGATACAACTTGACAATACTCGGAATCAGCGAAACCCGTTGAACTCAAGCTGGACAGAAAACATTGGCTTCGGGAGAGATGCTGCTATACTCCGGCCACGAAGAGAAAAATGCTCCCCACACTCAAGGAGTTGCTCTGATGCTGTCCATGGAGGCACGTAATGCACTTGTGGGATGTGAACCACATGGACCCAGGATCATCAAAGCATCTTTCAAAACAATGAAGAAAGGGATTACAATGAATATTATCCAATGCTATGCACCAACCAACGACGGCAACGACGAAGACAAAGATCAGTTTTACGATAGACTGCAACCAATTATAGCAAAGTGTCGAGGAAAGGATCTGACAATCCTGATGCAGGGGGACCTAAACGCCAAAGTCGGAATGGACAACACTGGATATGAAGAAATCATGGGACGACAAGGACTGGGAGACAGAAACGACAATGGTGAAAGACTTGCAAACATATGTGCCTTCAATAAATTGGTTATAGGTGGTACAATATTCGCCCACAAACGCATACACAAGGCTACATGGGTCTCACTGGATCATGCTACAGAGAATCAAATCGATCATATATGTATCAATAAAAAATGTAGAAGATCAATGGAAGATGTAAGAACCAGGATAGGAGCTGACATAGCTTCAGACCACCACCTGGTTGTTTCTAAAATAAAGCTGAAGCTAAACAAGCAGTGGACAACTGGAGTGGCAGCAGTACAACGGTTCAACACAGGCTTTCTCCATGACACTGACAAACTCAACGAATTCAAAATATCTCTCAACAAAGAACGCGCGCGAGCTACGAATCTGACGGTGCTTAATCCCAAGATCCTTAGGATTTCCTTGTTACATACATACACTAAACAACAGTCGAAAGTATACATGGCCAACAAACCTTTACGGACTATCTAGTAGATTACTTGAAGCACACATCACCTCTCAGATTTATTAAATACGATCTCAAATATGCTGCACACACTCACTAACCACATAATCATTGTCGCACTGATTCTATTTACTAAAATTACGAAACGATCCGTCATTCCGATAAATCACACACATTATCTCTTTCTTGGATTTATTGATTCAATTTCTGTGAGCTACTGTGCTTAACTCGTATATTTGCTTATTATTTGTTTTCTATTCCACATTTGCCATAAAATAAAAGTATATCCACTCATATTATTATCTAATCGCATCCCTTGTAAAACCTGACTGGTTATAATGTCTACGGAAATCTTCCCAACATCTAGTCTTAAGCGTCCGGCAAAACGCAGAACAAGGCTTCGGTCCTACACCCCCACCGATCCACAACTAAAAAAATCCAGCGTCCCACACGATGTAAGTCAAATAGAACCTAACAAACATGTTCCCATCGTCATCGTCGAAGACGTGATGAAGTCTTTCCTAACTAGACAAGATGCAGGTCATTGCAAGCATAGTGACGACTTGAAAGGCCTTTATGATAACCTTAAGATTCTCAGCCCTCTCAAATGCCTCATCAATCCAGATAATACTGAAACATCATATCATTTTAATGTAATGAACAATATCATCGACTATGTAGCCTCCGAAGTGTTTGAACGCATTAAACGCTCCAACAATGTTATAATCTTAAATGTTTCCGATGCCTGTCCTATAGAAACTATGAAATGTAACCTTCTTAAAGCTAGCAATATGACTTACGTCCCATGCTCATGTACAAGACTGAATAAAGGCCCCCATGGCCTAAGTACACCGGTACTATTCAGATTCAACACACCAACGGAAGCAAAAGAATTTCTAAATTCATCCAGTATGATTCGACTAGACCCTGTGTTCAAAAACATAAAGTTAGTGCCAGATAGGACTCCCTGTCAACGTATGTCGGGCAAGTCCAGCAATAAAGATCTATTGTTTAAGCGTCACGATAAATCTAACATCGATAGCTTAAAAAGTTTACATGACAAGAAGATTATAAAACCACATCCCTCAAAAGCATCGGTTGTACCCATTAAAAGTCGAAATACTGTAAAAGCTATTGAGGAAGATATCAACAATACGCCTAGTACCCACGTTATTGACTTGGATTTACCAGTTCCAAAAAGCAGCACTCTGCGTAATAATGTTGGCAGGAAACTCAAGATGAGCTCAGTAACACCAGTTTTACGCTCATCAGATAAAACTACCAATAGCTGGGATGCTGCAAGAAACATTAAAAATAATAATAGTAGCTACACACTAAACACCCAAGCAGTTGACTTGGATTCATTGGAAACAATAAGCAATGAGTTGGCCCCTACCGTTAGCTACAACACTTATACTAAGCCACAAACCCAGACATCTGACGACGATTTCAGTATCGAACACTTTATTCAGCCTGAAGGGCAAACAATAAATGGTAAGCCACAGGCTTCCCAAATATCATCACAACATCCATGGACAAGTAAAGAAAACGCACCCTCCAGAAAAACCTCTATAGAACAAAATATACATAAATTCGACTATACAACATTGATAAACTGTCCTCGCAGGTGTGAGAGCATTCTTGGGCCTGCCCCACACATACCTGAACTCTGCTCGGCCGGCCAACGAAACCGTATGAGACAGAACCATTTTTTTGCAATCACGCCGGTTCCCCAACCGGCAACCTCATCCACACTAGGATTCACTACAAATATTATAAAACTGCTTCCACTGCTTGCAGCTACCCTACTACTCCAGACGCAACTTTGATAGACGAGACAACCCAAGATACACCATCAAAGATCAACTCGGAGACACAAACATCAGCCACCCTATCAATAAACCGACTGGCCGTATCGATTAAAACATCAGGTACCCAACCCGATGACAGTTCAAAGTCATTCATCTCAATTAATGCTATGACACCCAACTTGTTCAAAACACGTGTTCTGTTGCAGGACCTTACACATCACGAAAGGTCACAGTTGCTCGTCATCTCAATTAATGCTAGGTCACTTATAAACAAAATCAATTACCTCAAATCTATTATGATCATTACTAAACCCAGTGTGGTATTCATTACTGAAACTTGGTGTAAACCAACTATATTAGACGACACAATTAATATCGATAATTATACCCTCTTCCGAACTGATAGGCAAAACACTAGTGGAGGTGGCACCATAATCTACACGCGTTCCGATCTGAAGGCCTGTAGGTTCAATAACGAACAACTAGGTGACACAGGGGATTCAACATGGGTAAGTATAGCCATTGGATATCAAAAGTACCTACTTGTAGGATGTATATGACAAAAATCTAAGCACTCTGTTCTTCCTGGCCTCACAGCAACCCCACGTATCCAAGCTAATCGGTGGAGACTTTAATTTGCCGAACATCGACTGGATGTCGCCACACACTTCACAACTATTCTCAAAATTGATAGAGATGATAGAATTCAGTGGATGGACACAACAGGTTCAAATCCCAACTAGGGGCAACAATACCCTTGACCTCCTTTTTACTATTAACTTTAACCCAACCTCAGTTAATGTCAGCTCGGAATTTCACAATAGCGACCATAAAGTAGTAATAAGCACGTTTAATTACCAACCCACAAATAATCTCAACCCGAATGGACTTAAAAAATACAAATATCGAAGGTACACCAATGAAACGTGGAAGCATATCGAGGCACTCATTCGATGCATAAGATGGGACTCTTATCTCACTACTGGAAACATCGACACAGCCATCTCAGTCTTCTACAGCAATCTGATCAGTTGCTTAGACTGCATAGCCCCATACGTAGAACGAGTGTCTAATATTAACAATGCACGCTCACATATCCCGAAATGTCTTAGGAGAAAATTGAGGCACCTGAGGCTTCGATACTATAAGCATCATGACATAACCGCACTATATAATGTATTCAAAATAGTCGAAAATCTCGACAGTGCCCAGCACAAATACTTACTCAGTATGGAAACAACAGCACTGAATAGTATCAACCCAATTTCACCAATGATCAAGCTATTTAAATCTCGCCTTGATTCAAAATCTAATAAACCCCCCTCACTATTCATCACAAAAGACGGTATTGACGACGACCCAGCTTCCATTAGCGAACAATTTAGTAGCTATTTCTCCTCATGCTGTTCCACAGAACCTGGAGCCACCGTAAACCCCGTATCCATGATGACATCTAAGTGTCTCTCTACAGTTGAATTTACCAGCACAAATATAAAGAGAGCCATAGCCACGCTAAAAAAATCTAATGACAATGGGCCTGATGGCATTCCTGCTTCCCTCATGAAATATGGTGGAAAAGATTTACCACTTCTCTGCCTGAAACTTTTTACTTTATCTATGGACAAAGGGCATTATCCAGCCATGTGGAAAACATCGTTCACAACTCCGCGATTCAAAAATGGACCACGCAACGTTATAGAAAATTACAGGCCAATTGATACGACATCCGTGCTGTCCAGAATCATGGAGAAAGTCATTCATAAACAGTTGTCATCATTCTTACTTTCGGAAAATCTGATCAATCCATCTCAACATGGGTTCATGGAAAAACGCTCTTGTGCTACATGCCACTTGGAATTTTTTGATTATATAACACTTGGAAGAGACAAAGGTTTCTCAACTATTGTACTTTATTTTGACTTCAGTAAAGCATTTGATTGTGTCCCCCACAACCTTCTCCTCTCAAAACTACACTCCTATGGCATACGAAATCCACTATTAAGTTGGTTTAAATCATTCCTCACAGGGCGCCGCCAAATTGTAAGAATCGGCTCTAGCTACTCAAAGCCAGTAAATGTATCTAGCGGAGTTGTACAAGGAAGCGTAATTGGACCATTGCTCTTTCTTCTCTTCATCAACGATGTGTGCCAGCAATTTGTGCATGGTAAAATCTTCCTCTTTGCAGATGATCTAAAGGTTGCCTATATATTCCCACCCACTACAAATGAAAACTCTATTACTAAAATAATACAAAAGGAAATTGATGACTTATCAGAATGGACCAAAATATGGCATCTCCCCCTAAACGTGCACAAAAGTGGATATATTTCCACTGGTCGCAGATGGAACCTCAGTCTCCACCTATGCGAAGTGCAAATAAAACCTCTAAGCGTCGTTCAAGATTTGGGGCTAAGATATACTGATAGCATTAACTTCTCGGAGCATGTTGCATTTCAAGCTTCCAAAGCGAGAAAGTTAACTGGGTTTATAAGAAAAAATTTTCTCAATTTACACTCAAAAATATTACTATACACAAAGTGTGTTCGTCCAATATTAGACTACGGTTGTCTACTCTACAGCAACTGTAGACGCTTAGATTTGATGAAAATTGAGCGAATTCAACGAACATTTACTAAGAGCTTATTATTTGACTACAGTACACAAACTTATCGCCAACGATGCAATAAACTAAAGCTACAACCCCTTTGGCTCCGACGCTTAAAACTAAACCTTACTCTCATGTACCGCCTTATTAGTGGCGCAACTTACGCGTCGACATCACAGCCCATCCCCTACGCCTCCACACATAACCTAGGTAATAAGGAAAATACTATTACTATCCAGCGATGTCGCACTCAGCTACGCCAGAGCTTTATCACAGTGAGATGCGATATGCGACTCTATGGAATAAACTTCCCAAGCATATTCGCTGCAGCAAGTCGTTAGCCGCGTTCAAAACATTACTTCAGAATACCTCTCAGGTGAAGGTCTATGTAACCTCCCCAACTACCCTAAAATAACTGATCATATATATAAACATGGTCCCAACTCCGTATAAACAGTTTTAAAATTTATCAAATATATTCATAATACACCATATGCCTAAGGACTCATAATTAATAATGCATATTTTCATATTGTTCCAATCTACACGCATACACCTTAATTCACTTATGCAAAGCTACCAGCAAGTCGTTAGCCGCGTTCAAAACATTACTTCAAGAATACCTCTCAGGTGAAGGTCTATGTAACCTCCCCAACTACCCTAAAATAACTGATCATATATATAAACATGGTCCCAACTCCGTATAAACAGTTTTAAAATTTATCAAATATATTCATAATACACCATATGCCTAAGGACTCATAATTAATAATGCATATTTTCATATTGTTCCAATCTACACGCATACACCTTAATTCACTTATGCGAAAGCTGATAATTTGATTACACCGACATTTAATCTTATCCACCTTCTATCATCAATTATACACCAATTCACTACTTCGATGACAATTTGACCTTTTAATTATGTTGGGTTCATTAGTTACCTAATAATCCTATTCACATTGAATCCATACTGTAATTATCCATTGATTTTCAACACCATATACTTATTCATGTACACACACACACAAGCACACTTCTTTATTCAGAAATTTCACCCCTTTAATATCACTTGAGTGAAAATTCACAATTTCATCACACTCTTAATTGCACTGTATGACCTCTCCATTAATATAACTCTCTATGTATTTTATATGGTAAACAGTGTATATTTCCATTCTGTTCCAATTCAATTTATTATTATTATAAGTATTATTATTATTATTGCTATAAGTGTTACTACTATTATTATCTGTCATCACTTATAAACTATTTCACTATTTCGTTTACAATTTGACCTTTTAATTATGTTGGGTTCATTAGTTGTCTAATAATCCTATATACATTGATTTTTTATACTGTAATTATCCATTGATTTTCAACACCATATACTCATTCATGTACACACACACACAAGCACACTTCTTTATTCAGAAATTTCACCCCTTTAATATCACTTGAGTGAAAATTCACAATTTCATCACACTCTTAATTGCACTGTATGACCTCTCCATTAATATAACTCTCTATGTATTTTATATGGTTAATAGTGCATATTTTCGCTCTGTTCCAATGTACTTTATTATTATTACTATTATCTGACTTCTGTCATCACATAGAAACCGATTCTAAATATTGATTACAACTTGACCTTTTAATTATATTGGGTTTATTAGTTGGCTAACAAACCTATTTATGCAAAGTCTAAGCTACGACTACGCATTGAACTCTTTAGAATTATTCTTTATTTTTTTCTTTTTCTTCTTTTTTCATTTTCGTTTTTTTCTTTTTTTATTTACACGTCCTACATTACATTAGCGTTTATACTCTTAATACTATTTCGCTAATTTGATTTATTGAATTATTATACTCAACTGATGAAGCCCAAAATGGTTTCTTCACAACGCTTATTGTAAATGAGTAGTATGTGATTAAAATAAATAAAATAAATAAAACAGGTTCCAAGCCTTACAAGATCTGCCGAAAGAAGAGGAAACCACTATGGAGGATAACTGGAAAGGAATCAAATAACCACTAACGTCAACGTGTCAGGAGGTTCTAGGCCGCAAGAAGCACCATTATCAGGAATGGATCTCCACTGAGACATTGAGCAAAATTCAACAAAGGAGGAGCAAGAAGATAGAAATCAGCAACAGCCGAACAAGAGCAGAGAAAATCAAGGCTCAAGCTGAATACTTAGAAGCAAATAAGCAAGTAAAGAAGAGCATTAGTGCAGACAAACGGAAATACATCGAAGGCCTTGAATAGATAGCGGAGAAGGCTGCAAGAGAAGGAAATATGAAACAGCTATATGACACAACGAAGAAACTGGCAGATAAACATGGTAAACCAGAGCGACCGATCAAGAACAAAGAAGATAAGACACTCACTGAGATTCAAGAACAAAAGAATAGGTGGGTAGAACATTTTGAGGAACTCCTAAATAGGCCAGCTCCACTGAACCCACCGGACATCGAAGCAGCACCTACAGATCTCCCGATAGATGTCACTCCACCAACGATGGAAGAAATCAAGATGGCCATCAGACAAATCAAAAGTGGGAAAGCAGCAGGACCTGACAATATACCAGCTGAAGCACTCAAGTCAGATATCAACCTAACAGCAAGAATACTCCACGTTTTATTCAAAAAGATCTGGGAAGAAGAACAAGTGCCGGCAGACTGGAAAGAAGGTTATCTTATCAAGATACCAAAGAAAGGAGATTTGACCAAATGTGACAACTACAGAGGGATCACGCTACTGTCGATACCAGGGAAAGTCTTTAACAGAGTATTGTTGAACAGAATGAAAGATTCAGTGGAGACTCAACTTCGAGATCAACAAGCTGGTTTTCGTAAGGATCGGTCGTGCACGGACCAAATCGCAACACTACGGATCATCGTTGAACAATCAATTGAGTGGAACTCGTCACTGTACATCAACTTCATTGATTATGAGAAGGCGTTTGACAATGTAGATAGAAGAACACTATGGTAACTTCTTCGACACTACGGAGTACCAGAGAAACTCGTCAACATCATCCGGAACTCTTACGACGGAACACAGTGCAAAATTATGCATGGAGGACAACTGACAAATGCATTCCCAGTGAGGACCGGAGTCAGACAAGGTTGCTTGCTCTCAACTTTTCTCTTCCTCTTAGTGGTTGACTGGATCATGAAGACCTCCACATCTGAGGGAATGTACGGGATTCAATGGACAAGTAGGATGCAACTCGATGATTTGGACTTCGCAGATGATCTAGCTCTTTTAGCACGTACACACCAACAAATGCAAGCGAAGACAATCAGTGTAGCAGCAACTTCAGCATCAGTAGGCTTTAACATACATAAGGGTAAGAGCAAGATTCTTAAATACAACACAGGGAACACCAACCCAATTCAACTTGGTGGAGAAACTCTGGAGGATGTGAATACTTTCACATATCTGGGGAGCATCATCGGTGAAAAAGGAGGGTCCGATGCAGGTGTAAAGACAAGGATTGGCAAGGCAAGGGCAGCATTCCTACATTTGAAAAACATCTGGAACTCACAACAAATATCAACTAGCCTCAAAGTCGGACTCGTCAATTCGAACGTCAAGACAGTCCTGCTGTATGAAGCTGAAACTTGGAGAATTACTGCTAACATCATCAGACGGTATTTATCAACAGACGGTATTTATAAACAACTGCCTACGAAATATACTGAATGTCTGATGGCCGGAAACCACCAGCAACAACTTACTATGGGAGAGGGCAAACCAACTTCCAGCCGAAGAGGAAATTAGGAAAAGACGATGGAAATGGATAGGACATACACTACGCAAACCATCAGACTGCATTACGAGACAAGCATTAACATGGAATCCTGTTGGGAAACGGAAAAGTGGAAGGCCAAAGAACACGCTGCGTCGAGAATTGGAAGCAGACATTAAAAGGATGAACAGCAACTGGAAACAATTGGAAAGGATTGCTGAGGACAGAGTTAAATGGAGAACTTTGGTGAGCGACCTATGCTCCTCAGCGAGGAGTAACGGGCATAAGTAAGTAAGTAAGTAACTAAGACGGATCGGTCGGAAGGTTTCAAATTTAGGGGGTTACGTATTAGTTGCAGTAAGGGTGTACTAATGAGCTTTGGAGGCTGTAACGTCCACCGATACACCCTAAACAATGAGCTACTTCTAAAAGTAAATGAATTTAGTGACTTCGAAGTAATTATAAATTATGATTTGAAAACCATTGCATACAGCAACACAGCAGCAGCCAAAGGGTTTCAAGTGTTATGGTCACTTTGTGGAGCATCCAAATGACTTGATTATTATCATTATCATTATATTCCGAAATTTCATAAGGAATTCACGCCAGCTTACAGGCATGGTCATAATGATACAGAAGGGGTAACCTACACAAAGAGCATAAATTTCGTAGTAGTTAGTACATGGACAACAATAGCATCTACAACGTGTAAAATGATGGTGTAGGGAAATCATATAGAAGTAGGCAATTTTTCCACTATCAACCTGAAGGTATTTCGTAACCATGGGGTTCAGGGATATTTGAGTAATGAACAGTCACTAACGAACTCAATCAATTAAAGAATGTTATAGGAGTGGGGCTGGAAAAATAAGATAATGGACTGTTGTTTCTAATAGTTATTTGCATTGCCCAGTACAAACACTATCTTGTGTGGAAAATGTCTCGTAAGTAAATAATAATAATAATAATAGATTTATTCTCAAATAGCTTTTAGTACACAAGAGCATACAAGGTTACAGGCATGACCAGATTGATATAGGTTTATCTACGTACAAGGATTTTGATAGTCATTGCTATTAATCGAGGTTAAGTGGTAAGTTGTAGAGTATTTTCTATAAATCTTTATATATAATATTTAAAGTACTGCTTGGTAGTATCTAGTTTACATATGCGTATTACACACTAGGCGCACCGAGTACGTCGGATATTGTGCTAAAGCATAAATAAATCGGTAGTTTATTCACAGCCTTGGAGTCACTAAATAGTTGGTTTATCGCTCTAGTAAAGTGGTCAATGCTATCTAGTGTTCGGATTTCTGCCGGTAAATTGTTCCAAGCGGCGTCAAATTTGTGCCTAAAAAAATTAGATCGTATTCTAGTTTTAAAATGTTTCACCTACACTGTGCCTGTGTGGTTTCGGGGGCTGCAATTAAATGCCGCTGGTAAGTGGTTTAGGTGAGGATAGTCTGTTATTAAACCTTACTGTTGTTTGGTGTAAACCGTGAGTTAAGTGGGTCTGACCACGTATGACTTTGGATTAATGAACAGTCGGTTATGTAAATCTTTTTCAAAAGCTTAACTGAAGTCGATAAACAAACCAGACGCTGGGATCCCTTTGTCCCGTTGCGTAGTTGTTTCACTTAGATAGTCTAACACGCATGAGACATCACCTGTTCTTTAGGAATCCATGTTGGGAAGGAGAGGGCAGGTTGTTCGTAAGTAAATAATGGAGTAATTCCTCTACAATTGTTTTTTCATTATTCTTGATGCAAGAAGTTAGATAAGTAGGGCGGTAGTTCTCTATATTCCCTACTGGTTAGGAGTTGAAATTAGTAATGATATATGTAGTTTCCCATAGGGTAGGGTAGCAGGTAGTAGATAGTAATATTGCAAAGAGTTTAAGGAATGTCAGGTGGAAATTAGTACGACCATTCTTAAGTACATTAGCTGACATACCATCAGGGCCCAAGGAGTGTGAGTGTTTCTGTGCAGTGATAGACTTCATGATATTTTGTCGAGTGAGTGTAACATCCCTGCTTTCGCATGATAATGGCGTAGTAGGTTCGATCCAATCTATGTGGGTTTTAATGATAAGTGTAGTGGCACAGTGCTCACTGGATAAATCAGCTATACGGCAGAGGCAATCATATATTTAATTGCCAAAGACATTTGGATTAAGTCTCAAAGCTCATCTAATCTATCTTGTGGAAGGGTCTGCTAGGTATTATAACCGGATATTTATACGTTGTAGTCTTTAAGTCTAAGCTGCACATGACAATATTGTGGTCACCACCAGAGAATCGTCTCCCTGTACGTAGGGTACATGGGGTAAGCTCACTTGTAAAAACCAAATCCGAAATGCTTTTATTTTTGATAGGGATACAGATATACTGTGACCAGCAACCAAGCTCTAAGCTTTCGATAGGCAAGTCACAGCGCTTCGGTGCACTGGTGAGAAACCATGAGGTTTCACGCATGTTGAGGTCTCTACAAATAACCTTACCTATAAAGTGTAGGGAGGAGGCCAATGCAAAACGTCTGTCGGTAGGGTTATATCCTCTATCGGTGGGCTAGGTTGGTGGTATACGCAGCTGAATAGGTAAGATTCTGAAACATTAGGTCTCATAACAATCCACACTGAGCCTTGTAATTTATTTAAGCCTGTTGTATCAAATAGAAGTTGGTTTAACTTCAAGCTAACATATATGAGACAACCGACTCCACGTCCATGTAGCCTGTCACTACGATACAGATTATAATTATCAAGGGATATATTTGCATCAGAGACATTAGGGGTAGCCCATGTTTTGGTTATTATAATAATTGAGGGTTGGAAGATTGATGCAAGCAGTTTGCTGACATCTTCCTGTGTTATGTCATTGACATTTCAGCCTGTACCCAGATAGAATGCATGAACAACGTTGAGGCCGTACGCAAACACAAAGGCCCCGCCATTTTGAAAACAGTGGCATATGTCATTGACAAATAGTAAGGATTCTATTACAGACCCCTGGAAGACACAACTAATAACGTCTTGAGGACGCAAGGGATGTCGTCCTAGTTTTACTGCGTAGACACGATCAATCAAAAATGAGGTTATCTAGACATTCACCTTTTCTTCAATTCCAAAGTCTTTCATATTATGTAAGAGAGATGAGTGACGTGCTTTATCAGTTGCCTTAGCGAAGTCGAAGTATAATCTTGCATCTGGTTTTTTGAAATTTCCTTTGTTTATTATATAGTCAAAATATTCTGTATGGCAAGTTTTACCAAATCTTTTAGACATTATGTTGTGCTAGGAAGGTAGGTGCAAATCCCCTCTTTCTTAACTTCCTCCATGGCTTTAGAAGGAATGATTAATCGGACAGTAGTTTCCAATACAGACTAGAGTCTTCATAAAGCGAGGAACTATTTGCGATTTTCCATGACACTGAGAAAGTCCAATCTTCTAAGAAGAGAATAAATATTTTTCTACCTAGTATTGGGAAGGCTGAGCCAAGGCATTTAACCAAAGTAATAAGAGGAGAATATACAGACGTTTTAGACGCTTATCGTAAGGGAGGTTTGAAAAGCCTTTTACTAGCCTACAACCTACTCGGTGAACCCGCCCAAATGTTCTAACACCTATAGTAGTATAGGTACTTGTTGCTTGGAAACAATATACACGAGGAGGTCTCATGTACGTGAAATATAAAGATAAAGCTCTTCTACCTGGATTGTGAAAATTGCAACTTTCTACACACGGTTTATCATTTTATTTTTGGTTGAGTTCTTCTTATATCCCAGTTGATAACACTATCGACGTCCTTCACTAGTGACTGCATCGTGTGTCTTGATATTCAAGTGGTACATGGTATGGCTAAGCGTTCGAAACCTAACAGGAGTTCATCAAAACCAAATGATATGCCTTCTGTTAGTATCTCTCTTCTTGACCAAGCAGCGAAACAACAACCTTCACTACTTGTTTGAGCCACAGATAGTATGGCGAACTTAAATAAATTATGTAACCCAACTAAAAGAGGCGAAGTCTATTCTTAGCAGAACTAACCTATATCCTACCTACTATGCAAGGAAGATAACCTAAATATTGGACAACCTAGGTAGGTGGAAGCCTTAATTAACCTTATACCTGAGGAAGTTGCGAACAGACCAAAATCTAACCACGAAACTGTAGTCCTTTCTACGTAAATCAAAGATGACCACTTTGAAAGCCTGTAGTGTGCCACATGTCTCGTGTGATTGTGGAAGACTAAGGAGGAAAGGTTTGCAAACTAGTTGTCCAGTCCTGTTCCACTTCACGTCAACTTTAAACGTCAAATGTTTTATCAACTTCGTAGGCAACATTAGATCTGTTACTTACGCATACAAAAGATACTTACGGACAAAACGACCCTGCAAGGAAGGTGGACTAACCAGTCTAACCACATCACTCGACATAAGGACGTAATTTGGCTTGAAACAAAGTGTGACTCAAGTTTCCGACCCTACTTAACCATAACACACCCTTCGCCGTGTCCTAGTATCACTTGTACTCAAACGGGTAAATACTCCTTTCATAACTTGTGCATAAAAACACGTAGTCCGTAAGTTGGCTAAACCCCAACCAAATGTACTTGTGCTTCTTTCCATTATGTAGCAAACATCAATATAGAAACGGGGTAGAACACGTTTACCAGGTATCTACGAATTCTGTTCAGCAGGCTTATTACACCTATACCAACAAACCTTCGATTTCTTTAGCAGCTATATGCTTGCATCAAATCACCACTTACTATCAATACATTTCCCCCCCAATTTAGCCTCAGAGCGTCGTAACCACCACGGATTGCTTGGCAATGCCCCTGGGT
>CM068305.1:79971922-80074422 GCA_034768735.1 Schistosoma mekongi
GAGTGAGTGTAACATCCCTGCTTTCGCATGATAATGGCGTAGTAGGTTCGATCCAATCTATGTGGTTTTAATGATAAGTGTAGTGGCACAGTGCTCACTGGATAAATCAGCTATACGGCAGAGGCAATCATATATTTAATTGCCAAAGACATTTGGATTAAGTCTCAAAGCTCATCTAATCTATCTTGTGGAAGGGTCTGCTAGGTATTATAACCGGATATTTATACGTTGTAGTCTTTAAGTCTAAGCTGCACATGACAATATTGTGGTCACCACCAGAGAATCGTCTCCCTGTACGTAGGGTACATGGGGTAAGCTCACTTGTAAAAACCAAATCCGAAATGCTTTTATTTTTGATAGGGATACAGATATACTGTGACCAGCAACCAAGCTCTAAGCTTTCGATAGGCAAGTCACAGCGCTTCGGTGCACTGGTGAGAAACCATGAGGTTTCACGCATGTTGAGGTCTCTACAAATAACCTTACCTATAAAGTGTAGGGAGGAGGCCAATGCAAAACGTCTGTCGGTAGGGTTATATCCTCTATCGGTGGGCTAGGTTGGTGGTATACGCAGCTGAATAGGTAAGATTCTGAAACATTAGGTCTCATAACAATCCACACTGAGCCTTGTAATTTATTTAAGCCTGTTGTATCAAATAGAAGTTGGTTTAACTTCAAGCTAACATATATGAGACAACCGACTCCACGTCCATGTAGCCTGTCACTACGATACAGATTATAATTATCAAGGGATATATTTGCATCAGAGACATTAGGGGTAGCCCATGTTTTGGTTATTATAATAATTGAGGGTTGGAAGATTGATGCAAGCAGTTTGCTGACATCTTCCTGTGTTATGTCATTGACATTTCAGCCTGTACCCAGATAGAATGCATGAACAACGTTGAGGCCGTACGCAAACACAAAGGCCCCGCCATTTTGAAAACAGTGGCATATGTCATTGACAAATAGTAAGGATTCTATTACAGACCCCTGGAAGACACAACTAATAACGTCTTGAGGACGCAAGGGATGTCGTCCTAGTTTTACTGCGTAGACACGATCAATCAAAAATGAGGTTATCTAGACATTCACCTTTTCTTCAATTCCAAAGTCTTTCATATTATGTAAGAGAGATGAGTGACGTGCTTTATCAGTTGCCTTAGCGAAGTCGAAGTATAATCTTGCATCTGGTTTTTTGAAATTTCCTTTGTTTATTATATAGTCAAAATATTCTGTATGGCAAGTTTTACCAAATCTTTTAGACATTATGTTGTGCTAGGAAGGTAGGTGCAAATCCCCTCTTTCTTAACTTCCTCCATGGCTTTAGAAGGAATGATTAATCGGACAGTAGTTTCCAATACAGACTAGAGTCTTCATAAAGCGAGGAACTATTTGCGATTTTCCATGACACTGAGAAAGTCCAATCTTCTAAGAAGAGAATAAATATTTTTCTACCTAGTATTGGGAAGGCTGAGCCAAGGCATTTAACCAAAGTAATAAGAGGAGAATATACAGACGTTTTAGACGCTTATCGTAAGGGAGGTTTGAAAAGCCTTTTACTAGCCTACAACCTACTCGGTGAACCCGCCCAAATGTTCTAACACCTATAGTAGTATAGGTACTTGTTGCTTGGAAACAATATACACGAGGAGGTCTCATGTACGTGAAATATAAAGATAAAGCTCTTCTACCTGGATTGTGAAAATTGCAACTTTCTACACACGGTTTATCATTTTATTTTTGGTTGAGTTCTTCTTATATCCCAGTTGATAACACTATCGACGTCCTTCACTAGTGACTGCATCGTGTGTCTTGATATTCAAGTGGTACATGGTATGGCTAAGCGTTCGAAACCTAACAGGAGTTCATCAAAACCAAATGATATGCCTTCTGTTAGTATCTCTCTTCTTGACCAAGCAGCGAAACAACAACCTTCACTACTTGTTTGAGCCACAGATAGTATGGCGAACTTAAATAAATTATGTAACCCAACTAAAAGAGGCGAAGTCTATTCTTAGCAGAACTAACCTATATCCTACCTACTATGCAAGGAAGATAACCTAAATATTGGACAACCTAGGTAGGTGGAAGCCTTAATTAACCTTATACCTGAGGAAGTTGCGAACAGACCAAAATCTAACCACGAAACTGTAGTCCTTTCTACGTAAATCAAAGATGACCACTTTGAAAGCCTGTAGTGTGCCACATGTCTCGTGTGATTGTGGAAGACTAAGGAGGAAAGGTTTGCAAACTAGTTGTCCAGTCCTGTTCCACTTCACGTCAACTTTAAACGTCAAATGTTTTATCAACTTCGTAGGCAACATTAGATCTGTTACTTACGCATACAAAAGATACTTACGGACAAAACGACCCTGCAAGGAAGGTGGACTAACCAGTCTAACCACATCACTCGACATAAGGACGTAATTTGGCTTGAAACAAAGTGTGACTCAAGTTTCCGACCCTACTTAACCATAACACACCCTTCGCCGTGTCCTAGTATCACTTGTACTCAAACGGGTAAATACTCCTTTCATAACTTGTGCATAAAAACACGTAGTCCGTAAGTTGGCTAAACCCCAACCAAATGTACTTGTGCTTCTTTCCATTATGTAGCAAACATCAATATAGAAACGGGGTAGAACACGTTTACCAGGTATCTACGAATTCTGTTCAGCAGGCTTATTACACCTATACCAACAAACCTTCGATTTCTTTTAGCAGCTATATGCTTGCATCAAATCACCACTTACTATCAATACATTTCCCCCCCAATTTAGCCTCAGAGCGTCGTAACCACCACGGATTGCTTGGCAATGCTCCTGTGGTGTACAGTAACAACATACCATTGAAGAATAATTACCGGTTGCCTGCCTGCAATCCACTAGCTTTTTTCACATGAATCACTATCCACTTCATTTCGCATACCAATGTGCTCAAATTGAACCCCAACTCATAACGTAGTACCTTGTATAGACAACGAAGCTCTCAAGAGTCTGCCTCCTCGTTATCCCGTCATTCTCATTTTAATCCTGCACCTAATCAGCCTTCACTTAATCCACATAATCATGTAGAGGTACCCTAGCATGTAACAAAGTGTCCTCTTCCGAGTTCTGTAAAACTGATGCGCCACCATCACGATGATTCTCCACCCACTCAGACAACTCTTGACCTATTTAATTGAATTATTTCCGCACAGTTCTCCACTATTCTATTTAGATTTCCTTCTCTCTACAACAAAACCACTTATCTAAAATCCTTAATGCACCTAGATAACCAATGTTGTGTCCCAGTGTCCGAAATTTGGTGCACTTAATATTTCTCACTCTAAAGTGAGGTTAGTAATTATGTCGTATGCCACAAAGACTGGGGTTCAGGTAGAGGTGAAGGATGTATAATATATGTTTGATCAGACTTATTATCATTTAACGCCTCGAAAACAATGAACTCTTTGATGAGGCTACATTTGTCTACTATGACGGCTGTGCTCATCATCAGTTGTAGTAAACTGTATTTATAGGCCAGCAAATGCTGCTCATACTTATTTGCACCGTTATCATTGCTGTCTGTAACCAAATTAATAGAAGGAGACATCAATATTCTTTCCGTTACTTGAAGCACTTTACATGAGCCTTTACAACTTGATAAATTATTTAAAATACTTGAAAGCAGTGCATGGAATCAAATAGTAGTAGTAGTATGGAAATCCAGTTTATTGGGCTCAAAGGTCTTACATAATGCCCCCCCTAACTATACACAAAGTTGTCACCTGCCAATAAATGTTCACATACTAGGACGAACAAACAATTCCCCGATATTCATAGGAGCTATACTCAGATTGGCTGACCTGACACCGAGAAACTAATGCATGATTTGAATTCGACATATATTTTTCTCCTCCTGCGATATCAATAACTTACTAATAAATTTTCGTCAAAATACGAATTTATGTCCCGGCTTTATTGCGCCTTTTAAAGTGAATAAATCACACACCTCAAATAGTGATTATATTCCTGTCAGATTCAGAAATAAACTAAGGAAGTTATGAGAAAGATTATTCATTCAATATGACAGTTCTGTAATCTTTAGTGTTTATTAGATATTCAAGCACATAACAAGCTAAAGGGACAATAAATAAATACGGGCCGAGTAAAGCATCTGAAATTACCAGATAAAGTAATCTGCAGAAAGAAACATTGTGACTGGTTCAGTCTCCCTACTATTCTGAATGTTTAAAATAAAAGGGCTAGTAACCATATGGCGATCTGTGAAGCGCTTTGTGAATACATTTCACATTTTTGCCAAAAACAGTTTTTGTATAGGAAGGGTCGACAATTTCAACAAGCATAACTTATCTGGCTTCGAGTTTACGACCAGTAATATCAGAGATCCTATGAAGTCATCAAAACTTTCATATGGAATTGGAGAGGATGGAATACCTGTTACGTTGGTTAAATGCCTTGGCTCAGCCTTCCCAATACTAGGTAGAAAAATATTTATTCTCTTCTTAGAAGATTGGACTTTCTCAGTGTCATGGAAAATCGCAAATAGTTCCTCGCTTTATGAAGACTCTAGTCTGTATTGGAAACTACTGTCCGATTAATCATTCCTTCTAAAGCCATGGAGGAAGTTAAGAAAGAGGGGATTTGCACCTACCTTCCTAGCACAACATAATGTCTAAAAGATTTGGTAAAACTTGCCATACAGAATATTTTGACTATATAATAAACAAAGGAAATTTCAAAAAACCAGATGCAAGATTATACTTCGACTTCGCTAAGGCAACTGATAAAGCACGTCACTCATCTCTCTTACATAATATGAAAGACTTTGGAATTGAAGAAAAGGTGAATGTCTAGATAACCTCATTTTTGATTGATCGTGTCTACGCAGTAAAACTAGGACGACATCCCTTGCGTCCTCAAGACGTTATTAGTTGTGTCTTCCAGGGGTCTGTAATAGAATCCTTACTATTTGTCAATGACATATGCCACTGTTTTCAAAATGGCGGGGCCTTTGTGTTTGCGTACGGCCTCAACGTTGTTCATGCATTCTATCTGGGTACAGGCTGAAATGTCAATGACATAACACAGGAAGATGTCAGCAAACTGCTTGCATCAATCTTCCAACCCTCAATTATTATAATAACCAAAACATGGGCTACCCCTAATGTCTCTGATGCAAATATATCCCTTGATAATTATAATCTGTATCGTAGTGACAGGCTACATGGACGTGGAGTCGGTTGTCTCATATATGTTAGCTTGAAGTTAAACCAACTTCTATTTGATACAACAGGCTTAAATAAATTACAAGGCTCAGTGTGGATTGTTATGAGACCTAATGTTTCAGAATCTTACCTATTCAGCTGCGTATACCACCAACCTAGCCCACCGATAGAGGATATAACCCTACCGTCAGACGTTTTGCATTGGCCTCCTCCCTACACTTTATAGGTAAGGTTATTTGTAGAGACCTCGACATGCGTGAAACCTCATGGTTTCTCACCAGTGCACCGAAGCGCTGTGACTTGCCTATCGAAAGCTTAGAGCTTGGTTGCTGGTCACAGTATATCTGTATCCCTATCAAAAATAAAAGCATTTCGGATTTGGTTTTTACAAGTGAGCTTACCCCATGTACCCTACGTACAGGGAGACGATTCTCTGGTGGTGACCACAATATTGTCATGTGCAGCTTAGACTTAAAGACTACAACGTATAAATATCCGGTTATAATACCTAGCAGACCCTTCCACAAGATAGATTAGATGAGCTTTGAGACTTAATCCAAATGTCTTTGGCAATTAAATATATGATTGCCTCTGCCGTATAGCTGATTTATCCAGTGAGCACTGTGCCACTACACTTATCATTAAAACCCACATAGATTGGATCGAACCTACTACGCCATTATCATGCGAAAGCAGGGATGTTACACTCACTCGACAAAATATCATGAAGTCTATCACTGCACAGAAACACTCACACTCCTTGGGCCCTGATGGTATGTCAGCTAATGTACTTAAGAATGGTCGTACTAATTTCCACCTGACATTCCTTAAACTCTTTGCAATATTACTATCTACTACCTGCTACCCTACCCTATGGGAAACTACATATATCATTACTAATTTCAACTCCTAACCAGTAGGGAATATAGAGAACTACCGCCCTACTTATCTAACTTCTTGCATCAAGAATAATGAAAAAACAATTGTAGAGGAATTACTCCATTATTTACTTACGAACAACCTGCCCTCTCCTTCCCAACATGGATTCCTAAAGAACAGGTGATGTGTCTCATGCGTGTTAGACTATCTAAGTGAAACAACTACGCAACGGGACAAAGGGATCCCAGCGTCTGGTTTGTTTATCGACTTCAGTTAAGCTTTTGAAAAAGATTTACATAACCGACTGTTCATTAATCCAAAGTCATACGTGGTCAGACCCACTTAACTCACGGTTTACACCAAACAACAGTAAGGTTTAATAACAGACTATCCTCACCTAAACCACTTACCAGCGGCATTTAATTGCAGCCCCCGAAACCACACAGGCACAGTGTAGGTGAAACATTTTAAAACTAGAATACGATCTAATTTTTTTAGGCACAAATTTGACGCCGCTTGGAACAATTTACCGGCAGAAATCCGAACACTAGATAGCATTGACCACTTTACTAGAGCGATAAACCAACTATTTAGTGACTCCAAGGCTGTGAATAAACTACCGATTTATTTATGCTTTAGCACAATATCCGACGTACTCGGTGCGCCTAGTGTGTAATACGCATATGTAAACTAGATACTACCAAGCAGTACTTTAAATATTATATATAAAGATTTATAGAAAATACTCTACAACTTACCACTTAACCTCGATTAATAGCAATGACTATCAAAATCCTTGTACGTAGATAAACCTATATCAATCTGGTCATGCCTGTAACCTTGTATGCTCTTGTGTACTAAAAGCTATTTGAGAATAAATCTATTATTATTATTATTATTTACTTACGAGACATTTTCCACACAAGATAGTGTTTGTACTGGGCAATGCAAATAACTATTAGAAACAACAGTCCATTATCTTATTTTTCCAGCCCCACTCCTATAACATTCTTTAATTGATTGAGTTCGTTAGTGACTGTTCATTACTCAAATATCCCTGAACCCCATGGTTACGAAATACCTTCAGGTTGATAGTGGAAAAATTGCCTACTTCTATATGATTTCCCTACACCATCATTTTACACGTTGTAGATGCTATTGTTGTCCATGTACTAACTACTACGAAATTTATGCTCTTTGTGTAGGTTACCCCTTCTGTATCATTATGACCATGCCTGTAAGCTGGCGTGAATTCCTTATGAAATTTCGGAATATAATGATAATGATAATAATCAAGTCATTTGGATGCTCCACAAAGTGACCATAACACTTGAAACCCTTTGGCTGCTGCTGTGTTGCTGTATGCAATGGTTTTCAAATCATAATTTATAATTACTTCGAAGTCACTAAATTCATTTACTTTTAGAAGTAGCTCATTGTTTAGGGTGTATCGGTGGACGTTACAGCCTCCAAAGCTCATTAGTACACCCTTACTGCAACTAATACGTAACCCCCTAAATTTGAAACCTTCCGACCGATCCGTCTTAGTTACTTACTTACTTACTTACTTACTTACTTACTTACTTACTTACTTACTTACTTACTTACTTACTTACTTACTTACTTACTTACTTACTTACTTACTTACTTACTTACTTACTTACTTACTTACTTACTTACTTACTTACTTACTTACTTACTTACTTACTTACTTACTTACTTACTTACTTACTTACTTACTTACTTACTTACTTACTTACTTACTTACTTACTTACTTACTTACTTACTTACTTACTTACTTACTTACTTACTTACTTACTTACTTACTTACTTACTTACTTACTTACTTACTTACTTACTTACTTACTTACTTACTTACTTACTTACTTACTTACTTACTTACTTACTTACTTACTTACTTACTTACTTACTTACTTACTTACTTACTTACTTACTTACTTACTTACTTACTTACTTACTTACTTACTTACTTACTTACTTACTTACTTACTTACTTACTTACTTACTTACTTACTTACTTACTTACTTACTTACTTACTTACTTACTTACTTACTTACTTACTTACTTACTTACTTACTTACTTACTTACTTACTTACTTACTTACTTACTTACTTACTTACTTACTTACTTACTTACTTACTTACTTACTTACTTACTTACTTACTTACTTACTTACTTACTTACTTACTTACTTACTTACTTACTTACTTACTTACTTACTTACTTACTTACTTACTTACTTACTTACTTACTTACTTACTTACTTACTTACTTACTTACTTACTTACTTACTTACTTACTTACTTACTTACTTACTTACTTACTTACTTACTTACTTACTTACTTACTTACTTACTTACTTACTTACTTACTTACTTACTTACTTACTTACTTACTTACTTACTTACTTACTTACTTACTTACTTACTTACTTACTTACTTACTTACTTACTTACTTACTTACTTACTTACTTACTTACTTACTTACTTACTTACTTACTTACTTACTTACTTACTTACTTACTTACTTACTTATGCCCGTTACTCCTCGCTGAGGAGCATAGGTCGCTCACCAAAGTTCTCCATTTAACTCTGTCCTCAGCAATCCTTTCCAATTGTTTCCAGTTGCTGTTCATCCTTTTAATGTCTGCTTCCAATTCTCGACGCAGCGTGTTCTTTGGCCTTCCACTTTTCCGTTTCCCAACAGGATTCCATGTTAATGCTTGTCTCGTAATGCAGTCTGATGGTTTGCGTAGTGTATGTCCTATCCATTTCCATCGTCTTTTCCTAATTTCCTCTTCGGCTGGAAGTTGGTTTGCCCTCTCCCATAGTAAGTTGTTGCTGGTGGTTTCCGGCCATCAGACATTCAGTATATTTCGTAGGCAGTTGTTTATAAATACCGTCTGTTGATAAATACCGTCTGATGATGTTAGCAGTAATTCTCCAAGTTTCAGCTTCATACAGCAGGACTGTCTTGACGTTCGAATTGACGAGTCCGACTTTGAGGCTAGTTGATATTTGTTGTGAGTTCCAGATGTTTTTCAAATGTAGGAATGCTGCCCTTGCCTTGCCAATCCTTGTCTTTACACCTGCATCGGACCCTCCTTTTTCACCGATGATGCTCCCCAGATATGTGAAAGTATTCACATCCTCCAGAGTTTCTCCACCAAGTTGAATTGGGTTGGTGTTCCCTGTGTTGTATTTAAGAATCTTGCTCTTACCCTTATGTATGTTAAAGCCTACTGATGCTGAAGTTGCTGCTACACTGATTGTCTTCGCTTGCATTTGTTGGTGTGTACGTGCTAAAAGAGCTAGATCATCTGCGAAGTCCAAATCATCGAGTTGCATCCTACTTGTCCATTGAACCCCGTACATTCCCTCAGATGTGGAGGTCTTCATGATCCAGTCAACCACTAAGAGGAAGAGAAAAGTTGAGAGCAAGCAACCTTGTCTGACTCCGGTCCTCACTGGGAATGCATTTGTCAGTTGTCCTCCATGCATAATTTTGCACTGTGTTCCGTCGTAAGAGTTCCGGATGATGTTGACGAGTTTCTCTGGTACTCCGTAGTGTCGAAGAAGTTACCATAGTGTTCTTCTATCTACATTGTCAAACGCCTTCTCATAATCAATGAAGTTGATGTACAGTGACGAGTTCCACTCAATTGATTGTTCAACGATGATCCGTAGTGTTGCGATTTGGTCCGTGCACGACCGATCCTTACGAAAACCAGCTTGTTGATCTCGAAGTTGAGTCTCCACTGAATCTTTCATTCTGTTCAACAATACTCTGTTAAAGACTTTCCCTGGTATCGACAGTAGCGTGATCCCTCTGTAGTTGTCACATTTGGTCAAATCTCCTTTCTTTGGTATCTTGATAAGATAACCTTCTTTCCAGTCTGCCGGCACTTGTTCTTCTTCCCAGATCTTTTTGAATAAAACGTGGAGTATTCTTGCTGTTAGGTTGATATCTGACTTGAGTGCTTCAGCTGGTATATTGTCAGGTCCTGCTGCTTTCCCACTTTTGATTTGTCTGATGGCCATCTTGATTTCTTCCATCGTTGGTGGAGTGACATCTATCGGGAGATCTGTAGGTGCTGCTTCGATGTCCGGTGGGTTCAGTGGAGCTGGCCTATTTAGGAGTTCCTCAAAATGTTCTACCCACCTATTCTTTTGTTCTTGAATCTCAGTGAGTGTCTTATCTTCTTTGTTCTTGATCGGTCGCTCTGGTTTACCATGTTTATCTGCCAGTTTCTTCGTTGTGTCATATAGCTGTTTCATATTTCCTTCTCTTGCAGCCTTCTCCGCTATCTTTTCAAGGCCTTCGATGTATTTCCGTTTGTCTGCACTAATGCTCTTCTTTACTTGCTTATTTGCTTCTAAGTATTCAGCTTGAGCCTTGATTTTCTCTGCTCTTGTTCGGCTGTTGCTGATTTCTATCTTCTTGCTCCTCCTTTGTTGAATTTTGCTCAATGTCTCAGTGGAGATCCATTCCTGATAATGGTGCTTCTTGCGGCCTAGAACCTCCTGACACGTTGACGTTAGTGGTTATTTGATTCCTTTCCAGTTATCCTCCATAGTGGTTTCCTCTTCTTTCGGCAGATCTTGTAAGGCTTGGAACCTGTTTTATTTATTTTATTTATTTTAATCACATACTACTCATTTACAATAAGCGTTGTGAAGAAACCATTTTGGGCTTCATCAGTTGAGTATAATAATTCAATAAATCAAATTAGCGAAATAGTATTAAGAGTATAAACGCTAATGTAATGTAGGACGTGTAAATAAAAAAAGAAAAAAACGAAAATGAAAAAAGAAGAAAAAGAAAAAAATAAAGAATAATTCTAAAGAGTTCAATGCGTAGTCGTAGCTTAGACTTTGCATAAATAGGTTTGTTAGCCAACTAATAAACCCAATATAATTAAAAGGTCAAGTTGTAATCAATATTTAGAATCGGTTTCTATGTGATGACAGAAGTCAGATAATAGTAATAATAATAAAGTACATTGGAACAGAGCGAAAATATGCACTATTAACCATATAAAATACATAGAGAGTTATATTAATGGAGAGGTCATACAGTGCAATTAAGAGTGTGATGAAATTGTGAATTTTCACTCAAGTGATATTAAAGGGGTGAAATTTCTGAATAAAGAAGTGTGCTTGTGTGTGTGTGTACATGAATGAGTATATGGTGTTGAAAATCAATGGATAATTACAGTATAAAAAATCAATGTACATAGGATTATTAGACAACTAATGAACCCAACATAATTAAAAGGTCAAATTGTAAACGAAATAGTGAAATAGTTTATAAGTGATGACAGATAATAATAGTAGTAACACTTATAGCAATAATAATAATAATACTTATAATAATAATAAATTGAATTGGAACAGAATGGAAATATACACTGTTTACCATATAAAATACATAGAGAGTTATATTAATGGAGAGGTCATACAGTGCAATTAAGAGTGTGATGAAATTGTGAATTTTCACTCAAGTGATATTAAAGGGGTGAAATTTCTGAATAAAGAAGTGTGCTTGTGTGTGTGTGTACATGAATAAGTATATGGTGTTGAAATCCCTACGTACAGGGAGACGATTCTCTGGTGGTGACCACAATATTGTCATGTGCAGCTTAGACTTAAAGACTACAACGTATAAATATCCGGTTATAATACCTAGCAGACCCTTCCACAAGATAGATTAGATGAGCTTTGAGACTTAATCCAAATGTCTTTGGCAATTAAATATATGATTGCCTCTGCCGTATAGCTGATTTATCCAGTGAGCACTGAGCCACTACACTTATCATTAAAACCCACATAGATTGGATCGAACCTACTACGCCATTATCATGCGAAAGCAGGGATGTTACACTCACTCGACAAAATATCATGAAGTCTATCACTGCACAGAAACACTCACACTCCTTGGGCCCTGATGGTATGTCAGCTAATGTACTTAAGAATGGTCGTACTAATTTCCACCTGACATTCCTTAAACTCTTTGCAATATTACTATCTACTACCTGCTACCCTACCCTATGGGAAACTACATATATCATTACTAATTTCAACTCCTAACCAGTAGGGAATATAGAGAACTACCGCCCTACTTATCTAACTTCTTGCATCAAGAATAATGAAAAAACAATTGTAGAGGAATTACTCCATTATTTACTTACGAACAACCTGCCCTCTCCTTCCCAACATGGATTCCTAAAGAACAGGTGATGTCTCATGCGTGTTAGACTATCTAAGTGAAACAACTACGCAACGGGACAAAGGGATCCCAGCGTCTGGTTTGTTTATCGACTTCAGTTAAGCTTTTGAAAAAGATTTACATAACCGACTGTTCATTAATCCAAAGTCATACGTGGTCAGACCCACTTAACTCACGGTTTACACCAAACAACAGTAAGGTTTAATAACAGACTATCCTCACCTAAACCACTTACCAGCGGCATTTAATTGCAGCCCCCGAAACCACACAGGCACAGTGTAGGTGAAACATTTTAAAACTAGAATACGATCTAATTTTTTTAGGCACAAATTTGACGCCGCTTGGAACAATTTACCGGCAGAAATCCGAACACTAGATAGCATTGACCACTTTACTAGAGCGATAAACCAACTATTTAGTGACTCCAAGGCTGTGAATAAACTACCGATTTATTTATGCTTTAGCACAATATCCGACGTACTCGGTGCGCCTAGTGTGTAATACGCATATGTAAACTAGATACTACCAAGCAGTACTTTAAATATTATATATAAAGATTTATAGAAAATACTCTACAACTTACCACTTAACCTCGATTAATAGCAATGACTATCAAAATCCTTGTACGTAGATAAACCTATATCAATCTGGTCATGCCTGTAACCTTGTATGCTCTTGTGTACTAAAAGCTATTTGAGAATAAATCTATTATTATTATTATTATTTACTTACGAGACATTTTCCACACAAGATAGTGTTTGTACTGGGCAATGCAAATAACTATTAGAAACAACAGTCCATTATCTTATTTTTCCAGCCCCACTCCTATAACATTCTTTAATTGATTGAGTTCGTTAGTGACTGTTCATTACTCAAATATCCCTGAACCCCATGGTTACGAAATACCTTCAGGTTGATAGTGGAAAAATTGCCTACTTCTATATGATTTCCCTACACCATCATTTTACACGTTGTAGATGCTATTGTTGTCCATGTACTAACTACTACGAAATTTATGCTCTTTGTGTAGGTTACCCCTTCTGTATCATTATGACCATGCCTGTAAGCTGGCGTGAATTCCTTATGAAATTTCGGAATATAATGATAATGATAATAATCAAGTCATTTGGATGCTCCACAAAGTGACCATAACACTTGAAACCCTTTGGCTGCTGCTGTGTTGCTGTATGCAATGGTTTTCAAATCATAATTTATAATTACTTCGAAGTCACTAAATTCATTTACTTTTAGAAGTAGCTCATTGTTTAGGGTGTATCGGTGGACGTTACAGCCTCCAAAGCTCATTAGTACACCCTTACTGCAACTAAAACGTAACCCCCTAAATTTGAAACCTTCTGACCGATCCGTCTATTTAGGTTATAAATCATACTGGTCAGTGTAGATGCATACAGTTTTCCAAATATTTATGTCACCCTCAAATAAGTGTCAATAATTTCAGCAGGCGTGGCTATTCACTAACATTAACCAAAAATAAGAAAAGTTCCAAGATGGTACCGCTCATTACAGGCTTCCACACATAAAGTGATCGTTAACTCGAACTCTGTCGCCGCTCGCATAGGAAGTTCTTTATCCAACTCTGAATTGGCCCTATTATCCCAGAGTTTGATAGTTTCCGTATAAGGCCGACATAAGATACATTATCAAGTTCTTTTCTGAAGTCAATGAATATTACGTTTGCAGACAGTCCTTTATCAATAGCATCTTCCCAGTCCTCTGTCGCAGTCAACAAGTTAGTAAAACAGGAAAGGCACTTAAGAAACCTATGTTGCTTTCGGGTCAGCAAGCTTTTTGACTTCATGTGAATTAATATGTTATCACCGTCAAATTGATGGGCATATAATTAGATACCTATTCCCACTATTGAAAACAGGGCTTATTATCCCATCTTTCCAATCTCTTGGAAGTTGCTTTTGCAACAGGGATATCCTGAACAACTCTGAATGGTTCTGAAATGATGTCAGAAGTGACGATAACTGCTTAGGGTGCATTCAATCAGTACCCTTGTTTTTAAATGGTTATGCTGATAAAAATCTTTTTCTATTCCGTCTAATTTAATTGCAAATATTTAATACATACTGACATTGTTATCCACAGAGTAAACTTTCTTTAAATACTATGAAGATTTTTCAGCTATTCTCAAATCTAACACAGTTGAATTTCCGTATATCACTTCTGATGGAATACAATCGTTTATCCTATTTCGTCTCTTAATATAAGAAAACGACTGTTTAGGACGAGTGAAGTTACCATATGCAAGTTGATTTTCGTCGGTTACACGAAACGTATCACTTGTTAGTTTACAAAGATTATTAACGTTACGGTACTCTTGCATAAGGGTACCACAACTTGCATTACTTACATGTTCCAAAGACGTTTTCTATGTCACAATAGTTTTCTGGCACTTTTATCAATCCATGGAGGATGCTGTGACAACTTGCATGGGTCTGACCATGGAATGCACGGTATAGTTACTTCTTAAAATGTGTGTCTAAACTTACATCATGATTCATCAAATAAATGGCCTTCGGCAATCGACCGGTTCATTGAAGCAGCTCTGTCCATAACTGTCGGGATGTCTGACTGTCATATATTTGAAGAGGATGGAGCATATTTGTATCCAATATCATAAGTTTTGAACTCAAAGGGCTGGACAATGTGAAAGCTAATTACAGTTGGAGATAGAACGTAAAAAGAATACTCTACGATTGATGAATAAGATTAGGTAATGGATATAATCTTGTGCAAGCGAGGCCAGAGTGAAAAGAGTCTATAATCATTTAGCTAGCCCATGTGTGTCTATCCAATGCTTACTCGATCCCAGGCCAGAATAGGAAGAACACAAGCAAATTAGTCAACCAAACAAAATCGTATTGTATTTTAGGCATCCCTTTATATGTGCACAAAACCCGACTATTTAGTTAACCAATTAAACAACAAACATTAACGCAAGATAAGGGTAACGGTAACTGTGAACTGGAGCAACGTATAAACAATTAGTTAAAGGTAGTTTGTAAGTTAGGAATGATACACTAACATATGTTACACTGGAGGATATGACAAGGGAAACTGAACAATAATAGTAATAAAGTTTCCACTTTGTATGCAACCAAAAATAACGAAATATTCTGCAAAAAACAGTTCATGAAGGCAATCAGTCTTCTTTAGCGCTCGTCAGGACTGTGCCTAAGTACAATGTCTAGGAGTGATGGTTCGTGGAATAAATTAAAACGAGTCCTTTTTACGATTTAAAACGATATTTCTGGGCCTTTATCATGGTTGAATTATCTACTTTCCTAGCATGCAAGCTGATAACCTCTGGTTTCAAGATCATTTTCTTCAGTTACCAGCTGAATACATATCAACGTCACCGGACCTTCTATCCTGTCTCCAAATCATGCAGCAGTTTAATATTCAGACACAGCGGTTTAATTGGTGAAACACAACTTAAGTGATTATTTTAAAAGCTAGAAAAAGAACTGTTTACGTTAGTGAAAATTGGAAACATGAATGTTTTGTTAAGATATATCACCAACTCACCTCATTTTTGACTAAACTTTTAAAAAACTTATTAATCGATGCGATGTTAGTAGTCGACTTACTATAATTTAGAGAATTCTATGCTACGAAGGTAATCATTTGCCTTTTATTACAGATTTTCTGAATTAATACGCACACATGTTTGAATATTCACTGGATTTTTATAGACAATGTGGGTTACACATATATTGTAACATTTAATACATAAAGAATTCGCTAATGTCTATTAAGTGAAGAGTAAGGTTATAAAATGTTCTGTAATATCTTTTTGGTTTTGATAAGGGAAATTACACTGCTACAATGAAATAATTTTCAATGCAAACGTATGCCAATTTTATCAAGTTTTCGTTATATGGAATAGAGTAATTTGTCTTAAATCTTATATTTTAGGTTTGAGAATACTTATTAAATTTGTTTTTAATGCGTGTTTAAGCGAATAATGTCTCTTCTGCATTCACTATCCTCTTATCCACTCTACTAACTTAACACATACGAAATATATACAGCAGTGTTAAATATTCTCTTCACTGTTTTACTGATAATACTGAAGTTTACTTCACTTGTCATAAACTATTATACTTAGACACCTTTATTGCCGTGTTCTGTATGTTCTATACAGTGGCACTATTTGATTTATGATTAAATAAACCAATTATTTGCTCAGACTTTATTTAAAATGCCAATTTTTAAGAACAATTTATAAGGCATGATTTTGTTTTTGATGTAGCACGAATATGCATTTTAATATACGCAGCAGAGATGGAATTCATTGAGTTGTTAACTTTTCCAACATACTTGTTTGTTAATATTCCACTGAGTTTCAGCCTTGAAATATTTATTTAGTTAGCAAGGAGCTTCATTCCATTAAAATTTGGCCTAGTGTTTTCAGGCAATGGAAAAGATCAGACAACTCATTAGCATTTTCTTGACAGAAATGTGCTGTTTTTAGTTAGGTGTCATTATAAGATTAGTCTCAGGGGAAGCTCAGTTTTGTTAAGATATATCACCAACTCACCTCATTTTTGACTAAACTTTTAAAAAACTTATTAATCGATGCGATGTTAGTAGTCGACTTACTATAATTTAGAGAATTCTATGCTACGAAGGTAATCATTTGCCTTTTATTACAGATTTTCTGAATTAATACGCACACATGTTTGAATATTCACTGGATTTTTATAGACAATGTGGGTTACACATATATTGTAACATTTAATACATAAAGAATTCGCTAATGTCTATTAAGTGAAGAGTAAGGTTATAAAATGTTCTGTAATATCTTTTTGGTTTTGATAAGGGAAATTACACTGCTACAATGAAATAATTTTCAATGCAAACGTATGCCAATTTTATCAAGTTTTCGTTATATGGAATAGAGTAATTTGTCTTAAATCTTATATTTTAGGTTTGAGAATACTTATTAAATTTGTTTTTAATGCGTGTTTAAGCGAATAATGTCTCTTCTGCATTCACTATCCTCTTATCCACTCTACTAACTTAACACATACGAAATATATACAGCAGTGTTAAATATTCTCTTCACTGTTTTACTGATAATACTGAAGTTTACTTCACTTGTCATAAACTATTATACTTAGACACCTTTATTGCCGTGTTCTGTATGTTCTATACAGTGGCACTATTTGATTTATGATTAAATAAACCAATTATTTGCTCAGACTTTATTTAAAATGCCAATTTTTAAGAACAATTTATAAGGCATGATTTTGTTTTTGATGTAGCACGAATATGCATTTTAATATACGCAGCAGAGATGGAATTCATTGAGTTGTTAACTTTTCCAACATACTTGTTTGTTAATATTCCACTGAGTTTCAGCCTTGAAATATTTATTTAGTTAGCAAGGAGCTTCATTCCATTAAAATTTGGCCTAGTGTTTTCAGGCAATGGAAAAGATCAGACAACTCATTAGCATTTTCTTGACAGAAATGTGCTGTTTTTAGTTAGGTGTCATTATAAGATTAGTCTCAGGGGAAGCTCAGTTTTGTTAAGACGTAGGTGATTAATAGATGAATATTTACTCATTAAATCAGTTTTTCAGAAACTGGGTACTTGGGTATCTAACTTAAGCTCTTAAGTAACCTTTTAAATGATTATTTAAATTGGATATTTCAAAATTAGATTTATTTTACATATAAAACGCTTCTAAAACCATAAAAAGTGTTTGTGGGCATAATTCATCTAAATTGAAGCACTTTTAAGGCTCTTTGTAAAATCATTTTTGCTTTGTGTTATAACTATTTATATGTACCTAAACTTAATTTAATCGTCGTTTTTTTTCATTTAAATTGGAGTGATACTTTCATTGAATGTTACAGAAGTGACTTGAAACAAGAACTCTCAAAATTGGGGGACTAAATTATACCTACATGTGTCATCGAAACAACTATTAGGACCGCTTGTAATTAGTTAAAAGGCAATATTCAACACTTCTTAAAACATACAATAGTCGCCATCAGTAAACTGGAGCTTCTTGAGCCTTATATTTTTGGTCACTAGAATAAAAATATTTGGAGGAAATAAATCTTTATTATTTGACTATGATGACTGAATATGTTGTTACAAACCTTGCTGTAAATTAATGACCATAGCCAGTAATGTGGTGGTGTATCTGAGTGATGTGCGAAAATTGGAAGTTTGCCACATTATTTCTATTAAGGAATCATGTCGCTTTCAAAACAAATAACTTATTAATGGCCTTGAGACTAGTGAAAAATGATTCGTTAATATTAGTAAGGTTTCATTACAAAACTTTTCTTTACTTATAACATATCTGCCTTCGCTTCAAAGTGTATTTTTTAATATAATGGCTACATGTTGAAATCATCCAAGAAATTACTAAGGATTCATTACTCTTGGTAAGTGTAGCTTATGCTGCATCTACTATCCATCAATGGAGCTTTATATGTCTTGAGCTACTAAACTAATTTTACCGAAAGTCTGAAATACCATAATATATTCAGATACTTTGAGTTATTTTAATGCATACACTTTGTACTATTTTTCAACTAAAAAGGTAGGCGAGGTATGGATAAACCATTCTTTTTCTTCTCTAAATGTATTTTATTAACTACTATTTAGTTGTTCTAATGAAAAACAACTATGTTGTACGGTCTAGGTACAATTGATCGCATATTAGAGAAAAAGTAATATTAGTATGGTCTTAGTGGTGGTTAAAACGTAAACCGTTAACTCTAAATTACGTCTAAAATATTTTACAAGAGAAACAATATCCTGATATTAATAGTGAAAAACTAAGTTTATTAAAATTTTAGACTTAGGGCCATGTAACCTTGCTTTCGTCCGTCATTTATAATAGGCCGAAAAAATTAAACGGAGCATTTTTATCAAGCTAAACTGTGTGCTATGACTTTAAATACCATACCATTTTATAAAAAAGGACAAAAAACAAGTAAAATGTCAGTATCGTAGACAGAATCATGAAATGAAAGAACATTTATTATCATGCTGTATAATAACTTAAGTAATCACGATGTGATACAAATTAATTTAAACGTATGTACCCTTGCTCACTACTAGAGTTTAACTCTTTTAATGAAGTTAAAGTTCATTTTCCAAAAAGGGGTGTTAGTATTTTAAAAGGCAATGTTTTTACTAATTCAGATTAGAAGAGGTAAGTGACTAACAAAAGAATGCAGGAATTTCTGCTTGCCAGTTTATTTTGTATACATAAGCTAATTGTGGTAATTTGTCAGTTACCATTTTTCGTAGACATTCATTCCTTTAATTAATGCTGTGCCGAAAGTTTGTTGCAAGGATTCTTACTACTATACCGCTTTTATTAGTATCATTTGGTACTTTTATTTCGTTACTCATTTGGCTTCAATCCCTCTTTACCTCCTTGTATGTGATTTTTTTCTCAAAACTTTACTATCATTCTTACTGCTTACCACTAAATTACTAAATTATTTCAATTCTTTATTTTAAATTGGCGAAAAATGCTTGGAATGTTACTCCACGTTCAAAAAGTTTCACTGGTTACAATAGCGGATTCAAAATAAGTAGTCTGGTTGATTAGTAGATTGACAGTTCGTTAAATAGAGACTAGTCGTTGGCTACAATTTATTTGAGTTAGCCCTACATTTCATTCCTTTCGATTGATGTTTTTGGTTAGTTTGCTGATGTCTTCAGAAGAGAAGAACTGTCAACCTATTCCAAACTAGATTTAAACTAAACTCACAATAAAAATCACTATGAGCCATTGGATGGTGTAGGTCCTTGGTGTCAAAAGACGACAACGTTTAGACTTCTACCAGTACAATGTAATATAATATTATTTTTACTAATCAAAGATAACATAATACACTTAATAATAAAAAATTTCTGAGTATTACCTAAAGCTTCCCTTACAATTCCTAATTTTTAGCCTAGTAATGTAACGTTGACTAAAGGAGAGATTTTATTTACGTTTGATGTACAATTGCAGCACTAAAATAGTTATAAGTTCAACACAACTTTCAATAATTTTACTAAATTGGGATTGAATATAGCATGATTATCTTTAGTTCTAAGCTGCATAATTGTTAAGTAATACATAAATAGTGAGCATTAAAAGCAAATGGTAAGAGAATTTTAGCATGTTGAAGATATACTATATATGAATCTGTCTAAAATACTCGCAGAAATTTTACGTTGCTTCTCTAGATATTTTCAAAATATTCTATCCATTATTATTCTTTAGACGCTTTCGTGAAGCCTTTTATCTCTTAAACGATTTAGGCTTACAGCAAAAACCTTATCAAATCTATTTCTTTAGTATTATTTGGTTTTCAGTCTGATATCAAAAGTTCAATTGTTGTGTGTGCATCTAATCAACTTCCACTATGCAGTGTTCAACTCCACAAGATGTATACCGTATATAGATAACTAGCTGATCACTAAGTAGTAAGTGATTTCGTGCTCATCCAGTCTCTCGGTACCGATCAAATTTACTGACTCAGTTCAAAATATGACTACCAGATTAAATGCCTTGACGTCACATGTACTGCATAGAGACGCTTCGAGGCTTAAAGTTTCATGACCACCGCATTACATAATATGTGTATATATTACATCTCTACTCAAACGAATTTAGAAATATCAACCGCTAAATCTGTGCTTCTGATTTTTAATAGTTTTATTTAAATGTGAAGACTAATTCAGTTCACCCTTGTGTTACATCACTAGTGAAGAAACCTAGACTGTGACAATTATCATGCGATTTGACAATTTGAAAATCTTTTCATCTTAGTATTGCTACAATAAAGCTAGTACTAGTACTGATGAGAATCAAGAGAACTAGCTATAAACGCTTCCACTAAGTTGACTGGATAGATTAACTTCATTAATAACCTGATAGTACCTTAAATTTCCAGAAAAACGAAAGCGTATATTCAATTTTTGCCATTTTTAACCAGCTAGTGATAATACTATTTTCCTAGTTCCGCGATTGGTTGTTTGAAATATCTTTTCTGTACTGAATTGCATTTCAAATTTTTAGACATATCTGAAACAAGTTTCGACATCTGTCGACTCTTATAGAGTTGCATAAAAGCCAGAGGTACAGTCTATTTTGTAAAATGATTGATACATACATCTACAAAGTTATGAATGTCCTAAAATAGATCTAGTACTAGATTAGTCTAACTCATTGTTGTGGAACTTCACACAAAAATGAAATAGCTTGACAACAATCCTAGCTTTTAAATATTCCATTGTCTAAAATCACTTAATCATAAGATGTAATCTCTACCTTTTATTCATTACCAAATGAAAGTGTTTCCTAACTTTGTACTAAACTTCTCTTAACAAAAGGAATATCTTTTCTTAAACCTGACATACAATAAACTGTTAAAATGATATATGTGTAAACTCTGCAATATGATAATATTTAAAGACAGAAATACATACATACAATTTTTCACTACATATTAACAATTTAAGTAATAAGGAGATAAGAAAGTTATTACATTTCTCGCATTGTCAGAATTTGTCAAAAGGAAGGGGGCTTAGTTGTTTTAATTGTTTGAGTATAATTTATTTCCCTCATATATTTACTATTATACAGATATTTATTCAATTTCCTTGTATTATAAAACGTATATTTGCCTTTCAAATATTTCGTTTGTATTCTGGGTAATATAATAAGTTTGTCTTTGTTTCTAATCATGAATTCATTAAATAAATCATGACAAATACATTTCAAACATCTTCATAATCATTTTGCATCTCAAATTACTGCTACTTGAAACACTAACGTAAAGAGAATACATACATAAATGAGAATACGTTACGAGAAAATGAAAGAGAAAGGTTTATTTGTGAAGATACTGAAATCAACTATCTGCAAGAAGATAAAGCGTGAATAAATTTGCACCAGTATGACATATTTCAAGTTTTGAACAGTCGAATTATAAGATAATTAAACAAATTTAGTTGAAATTTTGATAATTTAACATATGTTTTGCATAAGAAGGGATTGAAAATTATTACTTTCTATTACTAGAATACTTTGCAATATTTTTTAATCGTCAAGGAATTAAAACAAGATAATTCGTGCTTTACTAATCGAATTACACATTTTTAAAGCTAATGCATGTTATTATAAATTGTTTAAACTGAAGTAAGTGGCATTTAAAGCAAGCGCTTAAGTAATAGGAAATGCGAAATTGAAATCAGTTCATGTCACGGCATTTTACTGTTATACCTATTATACTGTCACCATCTTTTGACCTGATTATGATACTGATTTTGTAGATTTACCTGATGTACATGTTCGTGTGATCAGAATTCTGTTGCTGCAAGTTGGAATATCAAATTTACGAAAATATGGATGGTCAGTGTATAGGCAAAGGATTACGCATGATACAAGCGCGTGTTCTTCACTTGGACGACACCGTACATACATTTCAAATTTCGGTAGGTATAAACATATTTTTGGCATTTGCTTATGCTATGTACATTTTTTTTTTGATGTAATTGTATTTACTTATCCAAAAGAAGAGTTTTCAACTCATTGATACACTGACAATAAACAGATTAATATTTATACTGTTATAAATGGTTAAAAAGAGTTAACGTGGAAAAGTAAAAGACTTGCTGAAGTTTTCTTTAATTAGCTTAGTGTGTAGTGAACAATGAATTGTGCCTTTTTCATTGAAACGCGAAATTTCGCACTTCCGAGTTGGCCAGTGTCATGTCCTATGCGTGTGTCTACTAATTGCAGAAACTAAAGATAAATGAACTTAGTAAACTTCATTTTTGTATAATTCATCTTATCTACAAGTCCCTGTAATTTTAGAACTAAAAGTGACTTGTGACAAGTAATTGTGTTTATATGAACACTTTAAATGATAAATAATTGATCTGGTTTTGTATTTTCTAAAGATTGTGGGGAGATGATTAAGAATATATGACACCCACAATTATAAAAGTAACTGATAAAGTGTCGTCCTAAACAAAATCTGAACACCCCGAAATGAACGCTCTGCTCGTCATTCATGACAGCGATAATTCAAATCATGATGCTATCAAACAGTATTAATGATAAGCAGTCCAGACCATTTGATTTTACAAAACTAAGTTAATTTGATAGTTTGTCTCTCTTTTTTTCAACCATGTTCATAAACAACACTACAGAGAATGGTGACGATTAGGATGCAAAAGTGCTCGTATTAGGGTGTACACGATGTTCCCAATATTACATTACAAACGAGTTAGAAGTTTATTAAATCTTGATTGTATCCTACAGTTATTTTGTACATAGTAATATGTTAAGAGGGATGTTCTTCATCCAATTCAACCACTAATCAAAGTCACATTTGCTTTCACAGTTCAAATGGTAAGGTTTCAGTTTATAAATAACACTTGCTGATTAATTATTTATTTCAACTAAAAGAAAATTATTATTAGTATTGTAGACTCACGGAATTTATGACACCTGTGTTTTGTTACTTGGTGTTGTGATAAATATTGCATTTTAATTGTACATCACGAACTAACCTTAGTTTAAGGACAAAAAAAATTAGGGAGCACGAATAAGTTACTTCGTTCCAATTAGAAATTTCTTAGTAGTAGGCAATCATGGTGTCGCTTCTCTTCGGAAGTGTTTTATTACTGATTTTTGTAATATCCTTCCTGTCCATTAATTTTGCTGTACCACCTCATATTTCTTACCTTTGTGTACTGTCTTCATTCATTTCCAATTTATCAACGTGAAATAAACTTTTCGATTTATAAAACCCCACCCATATTAATCATATTTACAAGCATTAGAACCGTGTATGAATGAAACAGATTACATTCATCCATAACAAACAGTGAAGTGAACTTACGATTAATAGTTTGGATCACTCAGCTGCTTATTACAATAAACAATTTTCAATAATGTGATGTGAAGACAGAGTTGGTCTGCAAAGCATAATGTAATTGTGCATTACAATTCAAACAACCGTGTCACATGTATGCCTGTCAAGGTAGTTATATATGAAATAGTAAAACCAGTGAAGTCTAATTAAATATAGGGTCTAGTGGTTGGAATATGGTAATTGAATAATAAAGAGAGCAAGAGAAAATAGAACTGCTAGAAAACTACTACATAACCGAAAATAATTAAAAATTACTGAAGCTGCCACAAGGTTATAGCAAACTACTTTTGCACGCATAAAGAAGGTTTGAATTTTTCAGTTGTCAGGGTTTCCATAAACTTCAAAGTAACTTATGGTTAGAAGTAAATTTTTTATCACTGGGATTAGTATATACAAAACTGTTAGGAAGCCTATAAAAGTTAAATCATCTCGGTGAAAATTTTTTCGCAGGAATTTTTGTTCTTTGTTTTACTAAGCGATATAAATTTGGGTATAATTCTTTATCAAACTTTTGTACTATGGTTTAAGGATTCATCATTATAATTGTTTGAACTAATTCATTTTTCTCACTTAATAGTGGTAGAGAAGTAGTATTGTATGTATTCACCATTTATAATAAGTCAAGATATAGTTCACGAACTGCAGTAAATAGACTAATATATAAATATGTGTAATAAAAATACATTTGCAAGTGACATTTTGATGTTTTTGGTTAAGAACTTACTTGGATTCAGCTTAAATTTTGAACAACAATATCTTCTTAAAGAGCTGTTATTATGCTACTAAGTATAAATTTTTTCAATAACTTATGTTTATGGATGAAAAATAAAGATGGAAGAACTACTAAGTGATTTGCATTAATTTAAACATGTTACAGTATCTTATTTAACATGATGTGTTTAGTCTTTCGAAATAAAGTGCTATCAATTCTCGTAAGCCAGAAGTACAGTAATTAAGCATCAATTCCTAATTCCTAAAATACATGAGAGCGATCATCCTTGAGGAACAAATACTAAATTTTAGATTTTTCAGATCACAGTGCCACTTAGTAAAAAGTTAGTCAATTTCCATATCTTAACTGACTTAATTAATACATAAAGGGAAAAATTTAATTCGGATATATTTACGTGAATACTATTAAGAAATTCGTCAAAGACCGTTTATTTAAACTTAGTAAAAAAGGTGTCGAACAACAAACATTATCTCTTATTTCTTCTAGTTTCATTTATCTAAAAGAAATTGTAATTTGTGTAACAAAACAAATGCTATCACCGTCTAAACTCAACGACTAATAATAAAAACCTACAAACTTGTTTCTTTTTAATATACTTGTGAATGAGTTGAATGTATCGACTGTTTGAAAATAAGTTGAATACTGCAAAGTGTTTGACTTTCTTTGCGCTCAAGAAAAAAAAATTACTATGGTCGTCAGACAAGACTTCATTGGAAAATCCTTCTACCTATGGTTTGAAATAAATGGATGTATGTCTGTTTACACGATCACGCAATACTGTCTTTCAAAAAGTCTTACATTCACTTGAAAAATAAAAATAGTCAAAAACTAATTTTTAATATCGATGAGCAATGTCAATAATTCACCTTATTTTCATTTTCATCAATTCATTAAGGTGAGTTTTGAATTTTAAAGGTTGAATATTAAAACTCGTTGATGGAAGCCGTATGTTATGTAGCTTTACGTTTCCATAATGGAATGAATTCCTAAGTTTAATGACAAATTACCGGACATAATATGCAAATATATTCGGAAATGTATGTAGTGTTACTTCTAATATTAGTAACAGATAAACTGGTTGCGTTGTCCGAATCAATAACATAGGATGCTCACTGGCCATCGGTAAGAATAACTTACACATTAATGAGTTTGTATATTAAAATGGTTTTAAAACAATCGCTTGATTTACCCCTGATTTATTAAACATAAAAAGGTGAATATTTTTCTGAATATCAGTTATTTTATAAACGGTTAACGATATTTGCCACTGTGGCTAGTAACATTTTTGTCAATGCTTCTGTTTATTTTAACATTTACTATGAACTCTATATTTGCTTGCAACTATTTATTCCAAAAGGCACGTAGATTCTGAATGTACTTACTTACTTACCTACTCCCGTTACTCTTCACATAGGAGCATAGGCTGCTCACTAAGATTCTCCGCCTGTAGCTCTCCTAGGGTTACTGCCGGTCCAAAGCCCGGGTAAAGAAGGAGGGTTGGGTATGGGGCTAGCATTCCCATCCCGTAAAACCCAAGCTTGCTGAAAAAACGCTAACCAGATTAAATAAGCTTATTCTAAATGCGCTACATAATAAATATTTTCTATAGTAGGCCATATTTTAGTTGAACACTCGTATTTATCTTCTAAGGAGGAGTAATGTTTATCTAGTGCGTGAAGATAAAAAGTAATCATTATACTGACTTTCTGCAAATATTTTTTTTCTTTGCTTTAATTTTAGTAAATATGTGTTATTTAATAGACTATTTTATTTGCTCAGCTGAAAGAATTACTACTTGCGAAATGTATAGTTAATCTAATTATTGGTTACAGTCTCAAAGGGACCAAACGTAGTCTCTTTACTCAACTCATTCTCACACACTTACAAAGCTTATTAACAAAATTTAGAATGGCTTAGTGAACTATTATACGATAAACTCTATTGTGTTTTGAATTAAAAAAATCAACATTACAGTTGAAACATTCCTTTTATGCTGTTAAATGATGAATAGATTGATAAATTAAAGAAGAAAAACTCTTTGGGTATGTATCATCTTTTCTTAATAGTCATTGGAAAAACACTACGTTAGCTACAAATAACTATCGTTTCTCTTATGGTTGTGCTGTTTTTTGTTTCATTTGGTCATCAACATGATGACGTCGTCCACGAACACACACAAACACAAAAGAAATAAAACTTACAAGTTTTATTACTGAATGGTATTTTATTTGTTAAAGTCACATGTGTACACAATTACAGATACTGACACACTCACACACATACACCGAAGAATTTGTTTATAAAAAAGACGATAAAGGCCTTTATAAAAGTTTATTGGGTAATGTCATGTGATAAGAAATAAAAGGCATTTTTCGATGTTTACTTTGTATTCTCTCAGATTTCACTAATAACTTTATTGGCTGATATCCCTACGTGTTAGTTTATATGGTATTCTATAGTATCTAAAAGTAAAGTAGACTGGATTTTTTATACTGAATAACTATTTAATAGTAATTAACAAGAATTAAATGTATATGTCGAGTAAGCCTTAATGACTGAATATAGGTCATACAATAAGGTGAACTGACTAAATTTTAGAATATGGTTGAATGAATAGAATGTAGCATAATGACTGATGAAATACATGGTTAATACTTTTAAGTTAAAATTTCACTTTTCTTGATTTAGTAGGACTCACAGGTCCATAATTATTTAACAAATATGTCAACATTTTACTGCCTTAAACCGAAGAAAAAATTTTAGTCGTTGCACTGTTTTCTTGTGTACATGATGATTTTTAATTTGAATAGTAAAATCTATCGCTAGAATGATTTTATGAATGCAGTAAGCTGTTAATTGGGCGTTCAGATGTTTTTGTGGATTAAAGTAGAAATTAAGACGCATTTTTCAATTTTAATGTCATCGTTAAATGTAAGCAGAAATTTCTCGTTGACTAAAGATACACTCTTGTAACAGAAGTGTGTATGTGAATGATCTATTTGTTAACATCGAATTACATTATTGTGATTAGAAAAATGACTTTTCAATACTTAAATTAATACGAATCGTCAGACTTATTTTATATTTGGCTACTGTAAGGAATATCAATAATATGCTGTAAATTACATTTCTTCCATTAACGTTATGTAAAGCGTCCATTTATTCCATGTTGGAAAGGATTCGTATAATAAGTGATCACAACTAATTTACATAAGATAGGACAGGTTGTCAGGATAACAAGTTATTCATATGAAGGTTCAGCTGATAATTCGATTATTGTTTATTTTTTAATTATTCTAGTTACTTATACATTTGAAATGAAGTCTAACACAACACAAACCAACAACTTTTGTTAACTACAATCTTTCAATGATATGTGCTATCGAGTTAGTGATATGTAAAATAAAATTAATACGTTTCTGCTGATATTATAGCATTCATTAACTATGAACTTCTTCAATATATTTTATTATTGTGATTCGCTTTTCTTTGTATCCGATACTTATCAAGTGAAAGTACCTGGATCTGTACAGTGATATTCAGGCCGGAAATAGAATCCACATTGACATATCACTCACTAAGTTAATGAGTCACATTACTTTCCAAACTCTGTATATTATGGTCTAAATTCGTATTTACAGAATACTCATATCTTCAGATAAACTTAGCCATACGTGTAGTGTCCAGGAGAAGACAGTTGGACGATTTTTTAAATGTTATGAGACAGTTTGTCGTTTTATTTTACATTGGTAAATCAGCTTAATCGTAAAATACTATTTTAATCCCAAAATTTAAAGTTTTACTAAATTAGAATAATGTTGTATTAACTAAAAATTCGGCAGGTAATCAGCTTCTTGATATGCTTTCCTAATTGTTGTTAGGTTTTATAAACTTTATTAATGCGATAAATATATCAACTAGTCCAATAGTCTTCTTATTTGCAAAATTTATAAAGGCACATATTATCTCGATTCATCAGTTCCAAATCATAAGTAATTAATTAATAGACGTTTTACGTTTACTACGTGACCTGAAGGTCTTGAGTTCGATCCCCTGGCTGAATCGATGATATGCGACCCCAAACAGTTTCACTCTAGGACGAAACAGCTGTTTGGTACACCCTAGTATTCAAAGATACCCAAATGAGACTAATCTATGACGAATACAGACAAAAACATAAAATTTTTTTCCATGTATTTAATAATTCACTTCACTAACAAATAGGTTACCAATCAATCAACGTTGAAAATTTCGATTTTCTCCCCTGATAATAAAGGAAATTAATAAAAGCGGATTAAATATATGTTTGTTTTGTTTGACTATGTACTCTTATTGAAAAACTTTCTAACGTGATCAAAATGATTTATCGAATTGGCACTTTTCCAATAGTTTATTTAAAAAATAATATTTTTATGTCATTAAAAATTATATACAGGTCATTACTTCAGTAGTTGATAAAATTGCTTCATTTTTAAAGTATACGTTACGGCTTAATTTATTATACGAGGTTTTAATTAACAGAAAATTATTAAAAACATAAAACTACTGAACAACTCTTTTAACCTAGTATGGGGTTACTTAAAAGTGCTTAGTCTAAACTTTACTACCAGTGGAACCAAAGACTTTCAGGCATTACCAAAGGTACTTAGCTTTCAAATCTATGAGTTTACATTTAATAGCTTGTTGCTTCAATCTCTAGTCTTTTTGTAATATAGCAATGACAAGCATGAAAAATAGTAACTTTGATAATTAATGTGGTCGTGTACGAGTACTTCCAAGTTTTCCTACAAACAGACGAAACAGATACCCAACGCTTAAGAATGTTCAATGCATATCTCACTCAAATAGTTTGTATATATGAAGCATCAATTTCATTACTTTTTGGTAGTAGCATATTATTGTTTGATCATAAACAGTCGACAATGTTCACGAACATATTAACCGTATCGTTTAATAGTTGACTTTAAATAGTTAGAAATCATAGCATTATAAAATTGAACTGTCTTTTCAAGATGTAAATAAATACATACCAATGAACGTAAAGTCATAGCACTGAAAATTATATGAGGAAATGACATCCGACTATGTATCTTATTTTTCATGTCCTTGTTTAATGTATAAATGAAATATAATTTACTAGCCTCAACTTTTCTGAAAAACGATTGCCTATTTTTGCTGAGTGAAAGTCATATCTTATTACTACTGACTGAACTCTCTAGTAAATAGGATGACAATATTTGCTTCAACATGCCGATTGATCACCTTTTGACCTGGATATTATACATTCAAACTGTCAAAATTAAAGCTTAACATGTTTTTTTCAACTTTTAAAAATTCTATCCGTTGTTACTAAGTTTATACCTGTGTGCAAGTATTGACTTGTTAGAAAACAATGATTTCGTTAAATTCAATTATATCCGTATAGACAGCAACTGTACTATACCGTCAGATGATATTTTTAGTAATATAAACTAATAATAATAAAAACCTTAATTTTTCTCATTTTGATATATAATGCTACTGAGTAATACCTTTTGACTGCTCGTTTCATCATATTTTAGCAACCATGTTGGATTCTTCACGACTTTAGAAATGTGTTCATTAAATATGGTTTTTTGGTTGCTAAATTATTTTAATAAAGTAACTGAAATGATGATTTGTCTGCGAAAGTTTATTAAGATGGTATTCTGTCCCTCAGTTGAGTTTAATTCACGTTTCTAAGTTTACACAGATATTCTGCAAGGTACGTACATATATTATCTCTTAAAATCAACGCTCGTAGATGTTACTTTATTGTCGTGTGTTTTTTAAAGTTAATGAAACTTCGTTGAATACCCGATTGGTCAATTTTATCAATGTTTTTATGTTTTGCTGTTTAGGTGATATTGACTGATAATGCGAAAGCCTGTTTAAAAATAATTTGCCAAAGGCATTCTACGTCCACACTTGTTTACATATAGAGAACAGGTACAAAGACAAATACTTAATTAAATTGTGCCGATATTTCGATATTTCTCAGAACATTCGTTTTACGTATCACTCACTAACTTCTGTGTTAGTTGTATGTTTCATGTGAATGTGCCTACTGTAATGCCATCTCAAGCCTTTGGAATATCTGTAATATATCATATTACTCCTTGTAATTTTTTTCAGTATGCAATTAAGTTTGGTTTATGGCTGATAAGTGAAATTTAGGACGCACTTTTTTCCCGTTTGGGACTTTTCACTTAAATATAACTACATCTCGAGTGTAATTTTACGAATGCTTATCCATTTTCCATACACAATAAAGGTTTGAATATTATCAGCGCTCAGATAACTGAGATGAAAGATATTGTTCATTGATGGTCATAAGAAATATGAACTACAATCACCGCTAACCAATGATGAAGATGAATTGACTGTTCAGTTTTCTATTAATGTAAACATTTGTTGTGTTTGAGCGAATTTTCTGTTCAGTGTGACATATGTGATTGTTTATTCCTCATACAAATTTAAGGTTTAAAGGTGTGTATGCAAATTTGCTATTTGCTTCATCTAGTGTTTCTGTTTCTAACTTTGCTCTGACTAAATAATAAGCACTCAAAATTGCTTCAAGTGAATATCTCTTATTAAAATAATTGTTTAGCATTAATGATATGTATTTACTTTATATTCTGTTTAGTCAATAACTAATGTTGTGTTGTCAAGTTATTTCATCAATTATATTATCATACTTGATTGACTTAATTTTTTTCCTATCCTTTAGGGTCATTCATTAGGCGAAGAATTATTTGCAACAGTTGTCGATCGATTTCGATTACTTGAAGCTGATTATTTTGACCTGGAATATGTAAACGATGAAGGAATGAGAGTAAGTGTTTCGCTCTGTATACAATTTAGTCATTTTGTTTATCATATTGCTTATTTTTGTATGTTGATAATTGCTTTATATAATTTCTGTTTTTATGAAAAATATGTTTCAAGAAACATTTTGTATATTCATCAGATGGATATAAATGGAACAACAGAGGAAATACCTTGATAGCTTCACATTTTACTACTTCGAGTTTGATCACCCACAAACATTAAGTAGAATTTTAAACTTTACTGAAGGCTTAATACAGAGTTACTGTTTGTCAGGTTGACTGTGTTACCCTACAGAAATTTGTGTAATACATTTATACATGAGCCTTTGTAACTGAAATTTTTGACTATTTACAAATCGTCCCTTTGTTATTTTTGTTTGGTGAATTTGTGGGATCAATACATTTAGTGCGAGTAAACTGAGTTAACTTTTAGGTCGTCAAATAATCGGTAACAGTAAATTTTCTTCTAATGATGTTTTGTTGCCTTTGATTTGCAATGACTATTTTCCTGAAAATAATATAGATTATTTTGATGGCAGATTTAGCCATCTTATTTTAAGGCATTTTATACCTAAATTATGAATCTAACCTACTGACATTGTAAAACGTTAATAATAGTTACATAATAACACTACTACTACTTTGCAAATCTCTATCGATTGACTATAGCCGGCATTATCTGTAACAGCAAGTTGAACGGTGGTGGTTGTCGATCGATAAAATGTATTTATTGAATTAATGTGAATATAAGTTACTGAGTAACTGAAAAATTGGAATGAACTTCATAGCATTATACTGAATCCGTAATTCTTAATGTATTAAAATAGCCAAACATCTTAATTCAATGTTAAACGTGCTGAAACTATCCTTTTTTGTCAAAAACACAAGTATAAAATGGGAACTGATGCCCGAATTTATATCACAACCCTGCCCAGTCTCTCATTATTACTTAGGAAATTGCTTTATTTAGTTTTCAGATTCATAATCACTTATGATTTTCAATAAAAAGATTGCTTATCAAACTGTTTCTAGGTACTTTTATCATTTCATGTGATTTACTAAAGCTTAATGTAAGTAAAGGGTGTCTGACCACGTATATTTTTATTATCAAACATATCCTTCATTATTCCTACACTCGAAAAACGAAAAGTTATTCTTTTTCAATTACTCACATAAAATCAGAACGGTGGTTGTCAAGCACCTTGAAAATTGATTGATTATTGGTCATGAAAAGTAATCCTTAGAATAAAGTGTTTTCGTACATAGTAACTAGTTTGAATGAACCACAATAAACCATACATTTATAGTGAACCATTTACAATGAACCATACATTATAGGCCATATACAAAAGTGCTTTATATTTCGGTTATGCGTTTGAAAAAGTTGAAGATATTTAGCGAATTTATAATGAAATTATGTCCTATGATCTGGATGGCTTAATCGTAATGTTTTTATTACGGTCCTAAACAACATGATCGGCGTAAACCTTCAAAGAAATCCCTTTTACCGTCAAGAACAACTACTTGACACCTTGGAATTATTGAAAATAATTTCACCTCACCTTTTTATTGTTACTTTAAAAATGATTGTATTAAATTTGTAGTATGTTTTAAAAAAAATAGAAGTAAAATAAAAAGGCCTTATCTTTAATAAAGATTGTTCAACATCCCAGTATTTCTACTTTTATTTAAATAAGACATTTTATACTGGTGTCTTCATTATCAAAGACTATCACTTTAAGTAAAAGGTCAACTTTAATTGCTCTTAGATCTATTAACGTTTTAGTGGTCATGAAACAAATATTTCAAGACTTATTTTAAGAAACAACAATATCACGAAGTTTCTTAGCAGTGTAGCCTTAATTTTCTTACTAACATTAATCAAAAGCTAGTGTTTTCAGTGTTCAGTGAGTATTTAATATCCAGCCAACACTTTCGGTTATTTTTCTGTTCAGTTAGTGGGTAACTACTGGATGCTGAAGTGTAGTGTTCATTTGAAACTTCATTCTATGCCAGATTTTTTTACATATTTTGTCCGTCATGTTCAGCTGTACTAAAATATCATGCTTAGAGTTGTGTCGGAGAACTAGACACTTGAAATATCTTGTGAAAATTACACTGATATACAGCAATTGGGCATTAAGTGGATGAGGATTAGCTGGAGATTGTGAATAAAGTCCACTTACTTAACATTATATAGGCAGTGAATAACCATATTTAACTGCGGATCCGATGTCAGCACTACAGTTACTTCATTATTTCGTTATTTAACTTTTAAAGGAACCAATTACAATCATTTTATCCAAATTTGCTTTTATGCATTAAAGTTTTCTAACGTCACTTCTGTAATCTTAGATATACTTGTTTAAAATATGTTGAGTAGTTTAGGAGAAAATTTTCCATGTATATCATAAATTATATATCGTCTGTTATCCATTTTTCATTACATACAGACAATTTCAATAATTTTCACTTGAAATGTAAGAATATCATATTATTCTAGTTCACCGACATTTTGAAGAAATTAACGATACTTTAATGTTGTAACTTAATCACTGTGTTCCATCTGTGAACTCAGTAGAGTCTATTGAATCCCTACAATTTCTAACCCGATTGTGTATAGTGTGCAACCTTGTTTAAATGTTGTATAAATCATTATTTGTTATTATTAACTGTGTTATTATTCTCGTCAATTTATTCGACTATGTTTTTATGCATCACGAAAGCATTACACTTATGATTTTATAACAAACTAACCTTTCTTAAACAACTATTGGAAACTAGGAAGTACTGGAAAGTTGTTTGTTCCTAACACGGGTCTCCTTATTAATGCACATCCGTTGCTGTTCTGAAGCTCAAACCCGCAACCTTGAGGCCACCTGGTGAGAGCTTGAAGTTAAGATTAGTGGCTTGGTTTCAAGTGGTATGCAGTTTGATAGCTAAACGATATTACTTGACCACTGTTTATCTCGACTAGTGACATTTGTCTTACGCAAGACGTATCTGAGCTACACTTTTCACAGTTTTTCATTAAAGAAGAGGAAATAACTATTCCCAATTTGCTACTGATAAGAAGATAACAGGTGTTATGGAGACTACTGAGTTTTAAAATTCTACAAAACGAGCTTCCCTTAGTTTCTATTTGGATGAGCCTTCATGAACATTTAGACTATATATGCCCATTGCGAATTGGATATGATACCGTTTACTATTGTAATACATTGATATTCAATAGCAAGTCTAATGAAGGGGAAAGTATGAATATTTACGAAGACGAAATTATGTATTCCAGTGTTTAAGTTATAAGTAGTAACATAGTTGTCTATTATGAGATTATTAGATTAGACTTTTAATCATGTAGAATCCTGTCTTTTAACATAGTCTTATTTGTTATAAAAATACTGTTTTCTACCAACCTACATACACATTCCCTAGTGATTTGAACCACTTTTCATGAATTTACGTATTATTACTATGTTTTGTGATTTGACCAGTGAGAGATTTAATTTATATTTCTCGTAAATAATCAGATTTTTTTCACGACACATGTTTGTTGTATGTTATGTTACTTGAAAAATTGCCATTTATTATTTGATTAAATATATTTATTTCTTTTTTCTAATGTTTGAACATCATATAAATATGTTTTAGAATGGGATTTTCAGTGCTCACTCATGTGTATATACTTACAGAGTCAGCCTAATGATACTAATTTCTAACTAACTGTATGTCCTGATAACTGAAAATTGAATGAGTTATTTCAACTCTTTAAGGTCAACAATCGTTGAGGCACGCTATATGTTTAAATAACTTGACATGTACAACCGCGCAAGTCGCGATCAATCTGAGTACCAATTTTATTATCTTTTTAAATGCATCCTACCTGGTGAGACTGTCTCTTATGTAGCACATAATAATTGAAGAGGAAAGACTGACCACTACTAGTAGGGGAGTCAAGCTACTAAGTCATCAAATGGTATGGTTCAAGTATAATTCTGTTTGAATTCAGCGGTTACACAGTTCCACGCTAACTCAGTTGGGCTGTTAGTCCCTAGTAGTCTAACACCTAAAGGAGGAAGAACAATATTCCTAATCTTCATAGATAAATATACCACCTTCATTATATATTACATTTGATATGGAAAACCGCCTACATATTAATGTAATAATTAATTCACTTCCTCATAAAATCGTAACGTAACACATGTAACATTTTTTTGAATAATCTAACTTAAATGATGAAAAATTAATTTATGTTAGTTATCTTCCTCCCTTCACTTACTGTAATATATAAAGAAATGAATATATTTATGCCTTCGGTGATTATTTTACTGTAATTGAATCTAAAAGACGAAAACATATTTCTTAAGCAAATTAACAGCAGTTTGAAGATAAAATAAAATTCATTACTATAATTGAAGTAATTTATTATGTATGTTTTGAACGTGTATATAATGCTGAAGAAATTTCTGGAACTGATTGAAAAATATCTTAATTTCTGTCGCTGTGTAAGTGATAAACATCATAATGCAACTACAAATTATATTTGAGTGAATTTTAGTTAACAATTTACAACAAATATTCATACATGTGCTACTGAAATATACTACTTGAGCTAACATATAACTTATTAATCTGAATGAGACCTAATGACATCATAGATATTGGCCCTACTTTTGATTCGTATTACCCTTTAATTGGTTCGATTTTACCTTATAACTTGTATACAGTTTTGGCTTATTGTTGCCCATAATTTTTAACCAATAACAGTTGTTGTTTGCTCATATCGAACGAAATTTGTGAAATGATTTATTAAAAGGTCAAAAAATTGTCACAACTACATGATTTTCATAGATTAAAGATTTTTTCTACGTTTTAGCATACATTTGTTAACTTTTAGATATAGGTAACAATGGGAATTACAGTGTTCAGGCATTACAATAAACATATGAAAGTCATCCATTTCCGTGCACCACTTATTTTAATTAGAAATGATATCAATACATTTATATTATGGAACTTATGTGAATTTTTGGAGGGTACAAATCAGTTTGAAATATGATTAGGAACTTAACTGGTAAGAGTTGTTAAGGCAATAGAAGATAAAAGAATTGTGAGGGCAAAGAAGTTTTAGTAAAATCGTATTCTGAGCCATCAATTATTAATCAACCATTTCAGTGAGCGCAACGAAAATAAAGCCTCTTAAGCTACAAATCTTCAATACTTCAAGTAAAATATTAGATATTTAGTAATTATCATTGTTAAATTACATGGAGAAATGAGTATATGCCTTATATTTATACGTGTTATTACACAACCATTAACGGTTAAATCATGCATTCATAGGGATCATAGATAGAAAGCTGCAAAACCCTTACTATAATTATAAGCTAGTGTTATATGCCTATTTAACTAATGTTAAACAGCAAATTGACGTGTTTCGAATAGTATTAATATTGTTTTGTGCATTTAAATAAATAATTTATTTCATTTCTGTGAATTCAGTAATATTATTGCACTTGATGATAGGACAAAGCGTTAAATATTGAATGTATACATGAGACATACGATGTATTTATGATAAAAAGAGGGGAGTTATTATAAAGGTTTAGACACAAAAGAAACCCTGATATCATTTCATCAATGATGCATTACATATCCATTAATCAGTCATTCAAAAATTAGGCATTTCGAACATCATCACCAATTAATGTATTTGCATCAATCTCTCGGATACTGATGCATACCAGCTATAAATCCTGATTCGAAGAATCTTGTAATAAATACATTATACTTTGTTGTTTGGCATAACGTGGCGTTTACTTACACTATTGTAATACACTCCTTCCAAAAATAAACAATTTTGACAAGTGAAACACTAAATTATAATGCATTTGTATTTATGTTCATTCAATTTGTGATAGATGCCGGTAGTAACTAATTTGTAATAAACTATTTTTCAAAGTATTCAAACTGTTTTAGTTACAATAAATGATTTTTTATATACTGAGTAGTATTACTTGTTTTTGCAGAAGTTAATATCATCCATGTCAGCATATATTCAAATAAAGACAACTTTTTGACTGATTTCTCATTCATGATCTCGTTATGCAAAGGCGTGTAAATTTATTACAAGGATTATATTGTAGTGCTTATTCTAATTTAAATTGTACGCAAAGCCATACACTATGGTAACTGTTATGAACTTTTATCTAATTTTAATCAGCATAAAATTTTTGTGACTAATATGCAATTTACAAAGATGCTAAGACCATCAATTTGTTTAATATATGCAAATGCTACTTATGTTCTAGAACATCATACACAATTTTACAGTCCTTCTTATGTCACAGTTTTGTTGTTTAGACAATGACGTGTTACTATTTTTTTGATTCATGCATTTGATATGGGTAAACTCAGTATTTTCCAGAATAAAGTCAATTTCAGTGGTTGATTGCACTGGAAATGCTAATGTTAAGTCACATTTCTATGCGTTGTACAATTATTGAACATATTTCATTTTATTTACTTATTTAAGAATGTTGTAATGTCTGTTAACTTGGAGAATTTTTTTTGATTAGAATTAAGAATATAGAACTCTCGTAATACTTTTCATTACATTCTTCTCACTGTAGAATTTTTAGGAATTTTCTATTGAATTAAAATATATTTTATGATTAATTGTTAATTTGCAAATGAACTATTTTCTTGGTGAAACAACTCAATTGTAATTACAGTTTAACCCAAGGAAATACTTCGAAGCATATTCTTGATGTTCTGTCAATTTGCGAAATGAAACAAATTCACATTTTGGCAGTGTTATACCTTGAGGCAATTTAGCATCCTCATATGTTTCTTCACAGTATGGTATTTTTGTAGGCAAATGTTTACTGTTCATAATACGGAGTGATAAATTGTTCCTAGTAAATCATTATTTCATATGCTTTTATATATACTTCCTTTATCATCCAACTTAATGGCATTAAACACTAAGCGTTTTAAATACTTCATCTTATACGTAATATAAAAACCTGAAATTGTTCGAATCAAATTGGTTCGCATGAATAATTTTATATTTCCTTTTGGTGAAAACAAAGAAAATAGTAATTTAAATAAAAAATCAACCTAAGCAAAAAATGAATAGCTTACTGTGCGATTTCAGTTCTTAACAAAGTAAAACAATACAGTCTGCTAATGCACTACCAGTATGTTGTGTTAAAAATTTATCCGTGCATGGCTTCACACAAATGAAACATTCGTTTTTAAGATATTATTTATGCAACTGTATCATAGATTCATAATATCATGATCACAGACATATGGAATATCTATATTGCGTGATGATGTTGAATTCTCTTACACCGTACATTTACTTAGAAAATATCTTGAAGTGGTGTAATCATTAACTGAACTTGGTTAGTATTTTCAGCCTATGTACGTTACTCAAATTTAACATTTATACGTTTCATTCTAGGATTATCACCAACCTTACACCACAAGTGTCAGATAGAATAGGTTCAAATGCAATATAACTCATAGCTAACGTTAGCAACCTATATTTTTATCTCTTCCAAGTAAGGATTATTTAAATAGAGATTATAGGACGCTTAATATACATCGTATGTCAGGGACTTTATATAGAGTCATTTGAACAGCCTGGTCCTGACGACCCTGCAGCTACTCACATAATTCTTGCCTATTCAGATAACGTGGCAGGTGCGATCCATCACCCTGGGGCACCGTTTATACACGGCACCATCAAGCCATTCATTTCCACACTGACAAGAATCACGTGCTTCGACACCAACTACTTCAGGGAAGCCGAATATCTAGTTTTATCTTAACCTATATGGACCTTAGAATAGCCGACTGTTGAGAGAAGTCGGGTACTGAACATTAATCGCGAGGGTCCCACTGTTACTACATCAATGAGCCGCAAAATGGAATGCAGGGAGTTTGTTGGAGACACGGAAGTTTTGATGATTATGCTGCCATTAGAGAACGTCTTGCATTACGAGCAAGCCCATATTAAAGACATACAAATATTGGTTACTCCTTTTGCCTTTCGAAAGGGCAAGGGCACCTGATATAGCTCTCAAGCACCAACAGCCCACTGAATGGCTGCAGAATCGATTGAATACACTTAAGTCCTATCCGATGTCGGCGTGATTTGCCTCACAGAATTTTGGGCTCACCACCTAGCAAGTAGAATCATTCTAGTGTTATAGAACATTTTAAGGATGACGGCATTGCTCTTATTCGCCACTAGAAGAGTAGGAACTACTCTATTTCAATAGGGTTATCTATGAAAATTATAATAAGAGCCGAGGATTGGTCAGTATCGCTTAACAACAGTTCATTGAGATGTTCGGAATTATTTATGAGACTCACTAATTAGATGACAGTGCATTTGGCTATTTTAAAAGAGTCACAGTTACTCCAGTAGTTCAAGTATTCTATTATATGCTCGGCATCCTGAAGATTATTTCATAAGTTACAGATCACTATTAAGCAATTTATAATAGTATCTCAGGTCATTATTATTCGATTAGTATTCTACATTTTTAAAAGTCTTCTGATAGTGTTTTTCATTGACGCTATTCTCAGATATTTTGATCGTTTATAAACTGATGTAACAAAGGCTGTAAAACTTAGCATATCATGCAATTTCGATCATTTCTAAATGTTGAATAAGAGTACTGAGTCTTGAAATACTTATCATTCAAGTAAAGAATAGTTACAGTTTGACTCTCAGAATTTTCCATCCAAAAATATTTGAAATTCCTTCATTAACAATATGAACCGAATAACTATTCACTTAATTATGTAGGAGATTACTAAGGATTTAAGTTAACCTTTCATTTCATATAAGTTATAATTCATAGTTTTTTGTTTAATAGAAAATCAATTTGAGTACGAAAACAATTAGAATATAAAATTTCCTACAGGATTTTGATTTATGTATTATAAGGACAATGTCTCACAAAGTCATATGCTTGTTTACACAGATATATTCGATAGGTGATTTTCTATTAATTGTTCTGTTTGTTGTTTGTATTTGCTATAGACTGACCTCGGTTAGGTACCACTGGAAGACAGGGAGCACCAGACAGTCGAGATCAATCGATGAAAAGTTCAAGCAATAAATTAAAACTAAACTTCATAAAACCACTTCAGCTTAGTTATTCCGTTCGTTTTAGTTGAACTCTTGCTGTATATTTGCTTACCGGAATATTTGCATAATTTGCAGGCCAGTGTTTCATTAAAGTAATTAACCAAACACTTATGTAGCTATTTTATGCAGTATAACCTTTGCATGTGCTGCGTCTGTGTTCAGTTTAAGTAACCAATATTTTGTTAACACTTTAAGTGAAAATTAAAGTTTTAGCTTTTAAATTGGACTGTAAACATAGACGATGATTTTAGTCTATGAATCAACAGTTTGGTACAAAATTGGCCTCAAAGCTGCTTATTTTTGGATAGTTTACATTTTAGCTATTTTATTGAAAAGTAATTCCTAGGCTAAACTTTAAGGCTATTCACTTTCAACAGCTGACATTCATGCAAATACAAATTTAAATCGAATGTTCCTTATGTTTACTTGTAGGCATTTCTCTAGTGCTGGTTGTTGATTGAATTCGGTTGATCAAAGGTAGTGTTTTTATTAGCTAAAATGGTTGTACATCATTATAAGTATGCTGTTCGATGAATGGTTGGTGTTAATCATTAACAAGTGATGAATTTAAGTTTCGTGCTACTTGCTAGAAGGTAACTCGGTTTTGAATCTGACGAAATGTAATAGTTCTTTTAATGCTAAATAAAAGCTTCGATTGATTAACAGAATTCGATCATCACTGTGGACTAAATGGACATCCTACTAGTTAATACTCAATAAAAAATAATTACAAATAATCTATTGTTACTGGAGTCGGTTGGATTTGGATATTAGTTGGGTACCTGTAGCTGTTTGGCACTGATATCTAGGATGTAATCATATGGACTTTAGTAACATTTTTTAACTTATATGATTATTTCTGTTTTAATTTACTATTAATTTTTATAGCTGTTGACATAGGAAAATAAAGAAAGCTGACTTTAATTTTGTAATGTTTCTAATTTAATGATCAATTTATTGTTCATCAAGTCCTCTATGGTGCTGACAGAATTCTATTCACTGAGTTGTGACGTGGCCACTAATTTAAGTGACTCTACATTACTGGTACTATGTTGAGATGGAAGGTTGTCAAGTGGTAGTCGTCAGGGAACTTATCCTCCCCTGCGGTCACTCATTTTCAAAGTCTGATGTCAAGTCACTGAGACTAGTAGCCAAATTGCAACCTTATTGATAGAATTCGTTCTGCACAATTTCAAATTTCATGAACATTAAACCACTTACTACACAGTGATCAATCAGTTTGTATATCTTAGCTAGACAGGGAGGCTCAGTTGTGGTCGGGGTTAACCAGTGGTAACAATCGTAGATTGTAGAGCTGCGTAGACATTGATAAAACCGCCAAGTTACCACAAAGATCTCAAGTACACCTTGTTAATGTGTGCCTATTTGTGCAGAACTTAGATTTAAAGTTTCCTGCCGACTACCCTTCCCCAAACCCTCTTACATTTCGTACGAAACAACTGAAATAAAGGTTAGTTTTTAAAAAAAACTAGAAAATGATGCTAAAATTATTAATTTTTTATCAAAATTAGAATAATCTTGATACCTTAGTGGGACAAACTTGTAATAACGTAACTTAGCCTAATGGAAAAGTTTTCAGTTTCATATGTCTTATGATATTTTTATTGTAACCAAGTAGATTTTTCTTTAACATATTTTACTTTACTTCTTAAAGTAGATAGACAGTATGTGAACAAGTTTATACACTTAATTATCAATAATTATTTTCCAATGAATTTCAAGTTTTACTTTTACGAAATAAAATTATTTCAAACAAATTGAGTTGATTTTTTTCCCTGGAAATGAACAATCCTATTTTTTACTATTTTAAGGAAAAAAATAAATGGAAATCATTCTACATTTTCGACTATCTACAATGAAATTTTTATATGCTAAACAGAAACTGTTTCTTTTGTGTATAACGTATCACAAATCTTCACAAACACACACATACACATACATAAAAATATACAATCAAGTAACATAATTGTATTTATTTGATAGTAAGAAAAGAAATTTAGTAGTTATGGTATTGTTTATTCAATTTCTGTCTAAATTACTGGTGGCGTAACTTAAGAAATATATTCCTAGGGAAGATATGTATATATAATAAGTTTATTCTGTAGTTTATTATCATATTTTGAATGAATATGACACAGATGATGTTCAGAGTTTTTACGTTGTTCATCTTGTTGTCACTGCATACTACCCATTAGTTTAACGTTTTTGTTAAAATTATGTGACTTATAGTAGAAATCTCATAATGCATAGTTTTATACATAGTAAGAAAATGGACATGCATATAGGTTTTACTTTTTGTACAGACATGTTATTAAATATTAACGGATTAATGTAAAAATACTGACTTTATTAAATTCCCTCCCATGGTTTCCATTCCTGTAAGGCACATAAGCAGATACACATTGTAGATATTGTGAGTTTATTTGATATTTATTTCTTGCTTGCCTGATTTTATATGCAAAACTAAGAACAAAATCTGCTCACCCTGAGATGCAAGCAATAACTACTATCACTGTTACAGTAAAGAATACTAGTATAGATAGAGTTTTCAACAAACAGGATACGTTTTACAACACATTCTTATGCAAAACAACGTTTTCGCTTATACTTTAAGCAAAAATTCGATATAAGCATCTCCGAATACACGCACTACGTTGATTGGCATATGCGTGTACATAAATCAAATTACTTATGAGAGTGAATTAGCCTTTGCAGTATTTTGTATGGAATTTGTGATCCAAGCCCAACATAGGGAATCTTGTATTTTCTGTGTACACCAAAATTCAACATAAGTGAATGATAATCCTGGAAAATATATAGAAGTAAACAACTGACTCACGAAGAGACATTTGTCTTTTCATCACATCTATTGCTTAACCAATACCAAAAGGTTACAACAATACAAAGAATTATTACATCGAATACTTTCCTTGACTCAAATTACAGCATACAACAGTTCACGCTGATTACTTTTAAGTAATTATACTTCTCTGATGTTGAACATATTTTCTAAATTTCACTCGGCTTCACAGTTATTATTCTAACAATGTAGTCTTAGGTACTGTACTAGCTGAAGCATTCACAAACAAAGAGAATGTTTTTTTTTGAAATTTTAATTAACATTATAGACCTAATTTTCGGATCAAACTAAGGATTTTAATGGTGTGAGTTCTCGGGAGATGATAAATTTGGTAAGAAAGCCTTTAGTGTAAATCCAAGCTTCATTTAAATGTAACAGATCACAGAACGTATCTCTAAATCAGAGTTATTTTGTGAAACTACTAATGATCTTTATCATGCCTATAAAGGTATATTGGCACTTATAATCACTCGCACAGTGTATCTATTAAATAACGGCATTTTCATGAAATAGGGAATGGTCAGGTCAAAATGAATTTATGTTCTTTATAGTAATTTACTGGCTAATTGTGATTTTTTAGACGTTTATGTACAAGATTTTGTGCAATCATGGTCCACTGGGCTTTCTGTTTTTTCAGCAAATTATGTTTCTTTATTTAATTCCGTTTGAAACACACCATTTACTCTGATTGGTACTGGGATACTTATCACCAACAAATCTTGCATGCTGATAATGTTTCAGTAGCTAATTTCATATTTAAAAACAGTGAAACATGTTCACTACTTAAGACTTTTCGTATAATCCAGTGAGCTCTGAAGTTAAATTTTTGAAGTAATTATTTCATATTATGAATATTTTGTTCTTATACATCTGTTAGGTTTGATGGGGGGTTCTAAATGACCATATAATGATTAGTAAACGCTTGGTTACTAACAGAATTACTTTTCGGGCTATGATTATATTTATTATCAGCATAAATAATGAAATTTCGCTAAATTACCTAAAACTGCTTTTATATCGGACTGATCTCTCAACAACTAACCATAAAAAATGTAACTATGTCAAGTTAGTGTTCCTAAGTAAATTTCACAAGAAACATTTCTTGTATTCAGAACATAATATGTGACTTTTCTAAAAGTATATAATAAACTTTGATGGCTAACATCGTGGAATATTTGCAGTTTATACAAATGTTACACAGAAAAATGAATTTGAAGACTAATTTCTAGAATTTAACCATACACTGGCTGTAGATATCTTAATTCACTAAGTAGTTCCTTATTAGACAAAATTTTAAGGAGGACGGGGAATGAGTTTTCACTTGTTATTGATTAAGTTTACAATTTTTATTTCGTTGATTGAATATGTCACAGATTGATGTTGGCAGGGTACTATTGAAAACCAGGGAGCACTGGACAGATATTTAGTTTTTGTCATGCTTGAATGTTAATTTCCTACAGATTTCTTATTTATACATATCAGGATATTAGTCTGAAATGCATTTATTTGTATAATAAAAAATGAGCATGCCTCATTTTTAAATATAATGATTTCTAACCAAATATCTTGTGGTACAAATCAATCGTTTCCTGTTACCCCAAGTGGAGCGTAGGCCGCCCACCAGCATTCTCTAACCAACTCTATCCTGGGCTTTCCTTTCCATCTCTTTCCAAGTGCTCTTCATTCTCTTCATGTCTGTTTCCGATTCCCGACGCAATGTGTTCCTGGGTCTCCCTCTGTTTCTTTAGCCTTTAGGATTCCAAGTCAGTGCTTGTCTTGTGACACAGTTTGGTGGTTTCCTCAATGTGTGTCCAATCCACCTCCAGAGTCTTTTTCGAATTTCTTCCTCGGCAGGAAGTTGATTAGTTCTCTGCCATAAAAGGTTGTAGTTGATGGTATCTGGCCAACGAATCCGAAGTATTCCATACAGACAGTTATTTATAAATACTTGTATCTTCTGAAGGATACTTTTCGTAGTTCTCCGAGTTTCAGCTTCATACAACAGAACTGTCTTCACATTTGTATTGAAAAGTTTGACTTTAATGTCTGCTGACAGTTGGTTTGAGTTCCAGATATTTTTCAGTTGTAGAAATGCTGCCCTTGCCTTACCAATCCGCGCCTTCACATCCGAATCTGACCCTCCTCGTTTGTCGATGATGCTGCCCATGTATGTAAAGGTTTCTGCATCTTCCAGAATTTCTCTATCAAGTCTTATTGGGTTAGTGTTCGTTGTTTTACATCGAAGGGTCATGCTTCTCCCTTTGTGTATGTTTTACCCTACTGCTGCTGAGGCTGCTATATTGTTCGTCTTCATCTGCAGTTGATGCTGTGTATGGCATAGAAGAGCTCTGTCATCTGCAAAGTCCAAGTCATGTAGTTGCATCGATGTTCTCGATTGTAATTCGAGAGTGTTCTGAGATTTTGCATTCTTTATGATCCAGTCGGTTACCGGTAGAAAGAGGAAGAGCGAGAGTAAGCAGCCTTGTCTGACACCGGTCTTCACTTCGAATGTATCTGTGAGCTGGCCTCCATGCACGATTTTACAATGTAGTTCGTCGTAAGAATTCCGTATGATGTTGACTGTCTTTTCGGATACGCCATAATGTCGTAGAAGGCTCCATAATATTCTTCTATCCACGCTGTCGAATGCTTCGATGACTGATGGGTTCAGTGGGGCTGGTCTATTCAAGAGTTCTTGGAAGTGTTCTACCCAGCTATTTCGTTGTTCATGCACTTCAGTGATGGGTTTGCCAGCCTTAATCTTGATAAACAGTTCTGGCTTACTGAATTTCCCAGCTATCTTCTCCATTGAGTCGTACAGGAGCCTCATGTTTCCTTCTCTGGTAGCTTTTTTCGCTGTCGTTGCTAAGTCCTCAACATATTTCCGTTTATCCGACCTGATGCTACTCTTCACTTGCTTGTTGACTTCGGTGTATTCGGCCTGTGCCTTGGCTTTTCTGTCCTTGTACGGCTGTTATTAATCGCTATCTTTCTGTTCCTCCTTTCTTGGATCTTGTCCAGAGTACCAACGGAAATTCATTCCTTTTGGTGTTGTTTCTTGGGACCCAAAACTTCCTGACATTTTGAAGTTATCCTTGTGGTATGGTATACTTCAATTGCAAAAGCACCGTTTTCACAATGCGGAAGCTTATAATTTTCATTTATTGTTGACAGATAACAAACAAAGACGTTTGAACGTCTTCGTTTAAATAACTGAGTAATAGTCCGAATACTAAATATTTGGTGAGATAGCTTGATTTTCTACAGTTATGCAATTTGAAGCTTATTCTTAGCAAATTTTTGGAACTGTTTATTCCTTTGGCTTCTGCACCTTTTACAGTTAATTGCTCAATCTGATTTAAATGATCCTTGTATCTCATCAACACTACAAGTATATATTTAATGCATGAAAATGGGTAAGTTGCGTCATATTAAAGTACTAGCAGAAATTCAGGTTGAGACTAGCTAAGCTTTACATACTTGCCCAAACAACATTAAGCAATATTGTTTTAGTGATAGCTAGTCTATAGTATATTAAAACTACGCTTCCAAGTGTTTTTTTGTCTTCCTATTTTGTATAATTTTCACTTGTCAAGTTGTCAAAAGATATATTTTCAGTTTGTTAGTACCTTCTGACGTCAAAGTTGACAGTCCCCATATACCCATATACATAACAATAGAATATAAATAGCGTTAGCCTCCAAAATGTCCTGTCGACTTACAATTAAAGGCTGAGTATTTAGTATATGAATTAATTAGAGTAGAAGTTTAACTTGCTTAAAGTCAAATTTTATGCAATGGCATAATGTTTAAAGTCTCTTATTTTATAGGTCAATCAACTTTTAGTAAACAGTTAGACTTAATGGGAATGTTTTAAGCCAAAAAGCTTATCGTTTACTTACTCAATACAACGATAAACCTTTTTGAAAATATATTTCAAGAAGTTAAAAATAAGTTTGATATTCAGTATTAGTCAGGTTAACTAATATAGGATGTATTATGTTCAGACTTTTATGATCATCGTTTCTGTTCTAAATATTCATCTCAGCTTCATTAATTGTATCATAACCTCAGATACAATATAGTTAAACACTTAATCATTCATTACATCCATATTAACATTTCGTTTTTTTTTGAGAGTGAAATTAGATTGATTTAAAGAATAATTGAAAAAGTTTTCAATAAACTAAATAGTTCTACATTATTTTAGAGTGAAGAGAGATAAAATAAAAACTAAGTAGACAACATTTTTGAACATACACAATGATTCCATGTCAATCAACTTGCTAACATTTTAACTAAATAAAAAATATAATTCAGACGCATAAAATATCATTAACGTGAATATTTATCAAACTATATAAGAAAATGTCAGATTCTAGTAACTTATATTTCATGAATAATGAGTATTTTTAACTTTCTAAAGAAATCAGTACATTTGATTTTGAAAATATACTTTACATGATGACTAAATGTTGAATTTACAGATTACAACTGGACAGTTTGCTTGCATGATTTTCTTTTTGATTTCGTTTGTTGTGTTAAGTTATTCAGTTATCATTTTACGTTTTGTAAAATTTTCATTACCAATTTTGGCTACTAGCTAACATAGAAATTTGTTCTTCTGTAGTGTTGTAAATTAACGAAAATTCTGTTGATCATGCTGACAGTTTAGAAATTTTAAAAACATTTTGTTAAATATATTAGCCTACTCAAAATGAACAAGTAGTTGAAACTCTAAAATTATCGGAATGATTCATTATTTGATGATTAGCAAGTTTGTAACGGTGAATTATATTATCATCCTGAAAATACTTAAATATTATGCTAATAAAGCAAAATAAAAGAAAATGGTAATTCAGCATGTCATAATTATCACACTTCAATGTATCAAGAATTTCATCAACACACTTTATATATGCTTGAACAACGTTCAACCAGTCTGCCTATATTAGCTTATTATTTAAAACTCTCACCGTAATTGCATTCCAGTAAACAATGACTGTCAGGTCTTATTGTAAATCCTTTATATATTGCCTCATTTAAAGTTACTTTCACAGTACTCAAGGATTTTGAAAACACGGTTGGTTGATGGCAAAATAATTCTGATAGCCTGTTATAAATTAATAGCTTATTTCATGATGAATTCTCCAACGATGTTCATTACACTGCATTACCTCTAGAAATAACCATATTCTACTAATGCTTCTAATCATTTTTGTTTGCTTTTTTACGGGATTACTGTTATAGCTTGAGCAATGTTTCATCATACCAATACTCCAACAATTAATATAAAATGCTAATTTCAGTGAGTAGATTTACAGCATACATAATTTCCACTACACTTCACTAACGGGAAAACTAAAATGATTAATGGATAATCTGGCTGTTGCAAAAAAAGTTTTTTGTAGATGCAAAAAATATAAGTCAAGCACATCATTATGATCTTATCGATTGCTGCTGATTTTTTTTTTATTTAAAAAGCGTTTTATGAAGTCACTGTTACGTTAACCAAGTTTTAAACGCAGACTAAATAAATTTTTCTTAGTTAGCAGTTTCGTGCAGGTTTGTTTCTCTAGATCCCTCCGATATTTTGTGTGAACTGGCAAATAATTGTTTTCATCATTGACTATGGTGCTAAATTTTATTTTTTCAAATCAATCACATGCATCTAAAATGACCGTTATTGAAATAGACTACATGAAGGTTTATTTTAAATAGAAGAATAATTTCCATACGTAAGATGAATTTTAATATCAGACTGAAGATTTTCCACGTTTTATAGTCTTATACTACTTTCTCTTCTGTCTTTGATCTACCAGAATTTCTCTCGACAATAAAATGTCACGAGATAATTCAGTATACATAATTAGTTGGAATGCCTTAGTTAAAACTTCAGTATTATAAATTCCATCTGTGTTATTTTCCAGTATAAAAGTGTGTTCGTTTTTGTTGTTTTCAAAGTGTTGGTTAGATCATAACAAAACGATTATACGACAATATTTGTCAAGCCGAGATTTTATCTACCGATTCAGTGTTAAATTTTATACACCTCATCCTAATTTACTGGAAGAAGCATATACAAGGTAAGTTGATAGAGTATAACTTCACACAACACTTTATAGAAGGTTTGCTTAACCAATAATCTTTTCTCTTATCATGTAATCATTTGAATAAGTAAAAAACTTAAACAGTAGGATTCAAAATGTAGACTTAGTACAACGATTTTTAGAGCTTTTTTCTCATTACTAGCTTATATCGTTAAATGCGATATAAACCTTTGCAATATTGTCTATTTGGGGGGCTAATCTAGTTGATTCAGATGTATTGTAATGTATAATGCAGATTTGTTAAACAAATACATCATCGGACTTGAGACGATTGTTGAATACCACAAGTATCCGAAAGAATAACTGTAACATTCGGTCAAACTGTCCATAAAGAAAAAATTCATTAGATCAAGAATTACAGCTTATTGACTTTTAACCACCATTGTATGCACAAGCATTTCAAATTTAATCACGTTTATATGAAAACTAATAGTTCACTCTGTCGAACTTCTTATTTTACACTAACTACTAGTTGTTGTAGCTCACTTTGATAAACTTATATGGTAATATCGCTCATTGCTTATAACCTTTCGTGTTGGTAGAAAAGATCAACAAAGAATAAGTTTGGAGACCACTTATATATATTTTCTTACTTATTGACAAGTTCCATTGATTTCAGTATTGACAAAATAAAAATTAGTATTACGTTCAACGCAGCTATGATTACAATCTATTTGGCTAGGAAAACAAATTTTTCATACACTTGGTGTCGTCAAAACATTTGAAGAGAGAATGATCAAGCAAATGATTTGGATAACATAAATTGATTTTATTTTGTTCAGTTTTCATTGAGTGCTTAAAACTATTTTGAATTAACAATTATAAAATAGAAATTTAGCAAACTTATGAAATGAATTTACTGGTAAGTAAAAACGCAAGTAACATCATCATGGCGGATAGAAAAAACCAGTGAAATCAAAAGAACAGAATAGTGACTGCTGCAATTAATTATAACTATCATGTGAAAATTTAGTATTTGATGAGAACAGGGCAAAATGAAATGAATTACTGTTATTTAACTTAACTGTTTGTACTGTAAAATGCATCTTTAGTCTAAGTTTGCTGAATTTGTTACATTTAATAATCCACATCACAACTTGAACTGTGTTAAATAAAAACTAAATACCAGAAGCCATTTGAGCCTCTGCTTTACCTTTACATAAGCGGGAACTCCTTGGTAGTGCATACAAACAATTACCAAAAATTGAAGTTCTCAATTAAAAGCTTAGCATCTAGACCGTTTGTCTGGCATCTAGTTATTTACATTTTCAAGTGGTAATTTCGAAATATTTTTCGAGCATTATCCAAAGTCACTGATTACTTAAAAATTCGAATTCAACATTCCTCATAATGCCCATTAATAGCCATTATGTATTCACTAGTGACTTATTTTGGCAGGTAATTCTAGGAACTCTAATGTGGTGTCTAACCGTGTGAAATGTGAGACAAACATAACCAATAACAATCATATTTTTTTAAGTCGGTCATCAGACTTGAATTTACTAGCCAAATGGTTAAACTACTGAAGGTCGTAGATTCGATTACCAGTGGGATTATGGATATGCCTGCGAAACAGTAGTTTACCAGGACCTCCTTTTTCCAAAGCGTACTTAGTTGAAGTCCCTTGACGAATTAAATTAGGAAACATTTTTTTATTGAATGCTTATGATTTGATTGCACTAACCGATTTCTCAGTATCTTCTAATTTAATTAAGGATTACCACTGATTATTTATTTTACTTTAATGATAATTCTAGATACTTGTTTGCTTTGCAAATAAAACGTGATTTGGTTACGGGCACTCTGTTGTGCAGTGAGAATACAGCTGCTCTTCTTGCTTCATATATTGTACAAGGTAGCTATGATGACACTAATAATATTAATATGATAAAACAACTTTTGGTGTAAAAGCACAACCAATGAGTTTCCCATTCTTATTTTCAATTTAGCTGTCTTATGTCGGGGATGAAGATTGATTTGGGTTATTGCAGAGTAGAACTACTTCTTCTTATAAACTGTCATACTGACAAAAAGTAGAATAAATTTTTGGAGATAATGCGTGTTTCATTCGTTATGATTTTCTTACCGTCCGTCTATGTTTGCATTCAAACAAAAGAAAATCTCGAAATGAAAAAAAATAACACGTATGATTAGACATTAGGAACTGATCAATAGATTTGTATGCAACTGAAGCGTCACTTTTGTAGCGATACAAATTCAGATTCACTGCAGATTCTCTTCATATTGCCAAACACGAGGTATACTTATTATAGTGGTACCGCAAATCTTTGTTATTGCAGGCTTGTTGTTAGAATTTAACAATTCAGCTGAATGGACTCCGCATGTCGTTGAATTAAGCATACTTCACGTCGAGACTTTTACGGAAAATTCTAATTCAGTTGTACGGGTAGAATGCGTCGGAAATCCTTTCCTGAAGTAGTTTACGAACATTGGATTTATTAACTTATATATTTGTGAAGGAAGCCGTCTAGTACTCACTTCTCTCTTAGTCCAATACTTATGTCATAAAATGTTGCTGCAATATTTATACTACTAGCAAATCTTACTGGTAGTGTGATTGTTTCTTAAAATTAACTAAATTCAATTTTTGGAATTATTAAATATATATATATTAGAATGCTCATTTTAATTTGTATTATGATGTTTAATCTGCCATTTCGTAGTTTTTCGAATAGAGTTCATGTTGTAAACTTCCATCACAAACAATGAAATATTTTGAGATTTAGGTTTATATATCCAAACTAAAATGGTCTAATGTTTAAGTTGGATTGCGACTGTCAAGCGGAGTTTAAATGGCACATTTCGTTCTATTTGGGACTCGTTAGCCGAGTATACCTGGATCCCGATGTTAATATTCATACTGGGATTCGAACTGAGTACGCTTCGTACCCCATGCCACTGCGTTTACCATTAGGCTGCTGGGTTCAGACATTCGCACTTGTGCAACGGGTGTATATTTAATGAAGATGAATTTGTATCTTCTCGTTGATTTCTCATATCACTCCATGACAAGTCAACGAGAAGATATAAATTCATCTTAAAACTATCTAATGTAAAGTGGACTCTACATTCGTTGATGACATGATTAACACCAAATAAATTTTGGTTTAATACAAAGATCAAGCTTTACATAAAAATGTTTATTCACTATAGGATATTGTTAATTGAGATGAATTAATGATTTTTCTCATAATCTTACATCACAAATATTTATTCACCACAGAAACACAACTAGGTATGTAAGACAGTGAGGGTCATATATTTTGAAGATGCTTATATGCATTACAGAAAAGATCATTAATTTAATAGTGTTCGTCTGATCCACGATTATGATTGATTTATAGTGATACTCCGCTCTGTCGGGTGTGATAATTGAACCAAGGATGATGAATAACCATAAGTGACTGACATTAGCCTCGTAACTGATTATTTATTGCAGGTTCATTCTAGTATGACTTTTAATTTAGAATTATATCATTTTTTACTTATAGCTTCATTATGTAGTCGTTTTGATATAGTGTAATAACTTGGATTGTATTAACGCACTCTATGTGTGCTTTCAATTCTATTTATAATGGATATACATTATAACTTATTTTATTATGTAGCCGAGATTGGTGATTTTATTAAAGAAGAGCACAGGACAATATCCTATTTAAAATCGTTAAAATTACTTTACGAACCAAATGATGAACGATTACGCCGAGTTAGAGAATTTCACAAATCTCATATGTAAGCCTTTATTTATTATTTAATTTTAAACTTAATGGTGCCACCTATTGAGTTTTTGAATAAATCAAATAAAAATAGATTTAAAACACAATGTTATAACCTACTGCACACATCATTTTTTTTTATCTAGAAGCTTCTGATGGATTGTAGCCTACTTCGAAATGTCTCTTTGAAACTTTTTTAAGTGCTGGTACTTTAGAGATTCTGGAACCAATGAATTTTCTACGAATTATTTATCTTGCTAATTATTTACTCATCCCTATTTCAAGACACTGATACGAAATACCATTACCACTAATGTCGAATATTTTATTAAGTAAAACACGTTTAAAACAAATTATTTTGATGAACTTTAGTATGAAACACCACAGTGCTGAATAACCTGCAGATTTCTAAATTGTTGGATTGGTAATTAGTTTTTGCTCTAGCAAGTCTAACTTAATTCTGTATAGGATATAAAGCTTTACTTAAAACGAGAATAACATATTCATCTGTAAAATATCCTATAACATTCAGTTTTTTAAAGTCATTTATGCTTTTGGAGTAAAATTTTCATATTATCTCTTTTGTTTATAATTAGTGGGTTAACACCAACGGAAGCTGATTTCGCTTTATTGGATACAGCAAGGAAAATAGAATTTTATGGGGTTCGTCTACACTTTGCTCGTGTAAGTTAGTTTTCGTAAAAGACAGGTAATTTACTTGCGGATAATATTTACAGCGAACTAATAATATGTCGGATGACTATATTGACCGATTATTAAAGTTGACAGGTGACCTGAATAAAATTCGGTGGTAGTGATGTAAATTTATTCACTCTTAACCATCTCCTAGATCCTGAGCTTTAAAATTACCTTGTTCTTCATAATTTCCGGATTTATTCTTCATACTATATCTTTTTAACAACCACTTATAAGAGTAATACTACTATTTTTATCACTCAGATAAATATCGCCATAATTTCATTTATTTGTACTTATATGGTGTGGTAACCTGTATAACATATGTATTACGTGTAGTGTATAACTACTAAGCGACTTCAGACCGTAAAACCTGGATGTTTAAAATGTGACGGTTTATGTGGTCATGTATGCCTACAGACTATAAGAATATGGATCTCAGCAGCTTTCAACATGTGAAATTCTCTTAAAAAACTATACAAATCACTTCAAAGCGACTAAAGATATTATGGAATTACATAGACCTTTTTCCCCATTAACAGTGCCAGTTCACAATTTACATATAACTACTTATACATATTATTCGTTATTTACACAATACAGATGTGTCACGAATTGCAGAATGTAGAAAATCATCATCTACCTTATTGATATGGTTTTCTTGGTTACGTAACTATATATGTGCTTTCAGGTAGAAAATTTATCTTCTTACTTACTCCGACTTTTGGGTCCGAAAAAATAAACTAACTATAGTCTCTTACTATAAAGTTTTAACTGAACTAAGCTTGCGGGAATTGAGTAAATCAAATAGGGAACGCGTAACTTCCCACTTATCCATTTTGATCTCTGCAGCTACGTGTTTGGAACTTAATTAGCTTCGGAAAATGGTATGGATATGAACATTGTTATCTTCAAGATTATTTAGGAAGTTAACAGATACTGTAGATCTATTAGCTGTATCGTATCGCTGACTGTACTAGATCAATAAGAACCCACGAGTTGTCCCATCCGAAAAATATATCAGCAACATTAACTAAATATATTGAATTATTTTTTATATGAAATCACAGTCAATCAAAACATTTTTATTCAATCATTTTTATTAAATGTAAATCATTTTCTTCCAGGATCATGAAGGTCTAGCTCTCAATCTAGCTGTTACACATGTCGGTTTATTGGTATTTAAAAATTTAATAAAAATAAACACATTCTCATGGGCAAAAATACGAAAATTAAGCTTCAAACGAAAGAGATTTCTAGTTAAACTACATCCAGATACTTATGTAAGTATAAGTTTTAATGTGTTAGATAATAATATCTACCAATTTTTTTTTCTATATGTACCATATTATGCTGTAACTAATGAAATCGACTAAAATAAAAGCATAAACATTATTTAGTCGTCGAGTTATCAAGAAATAATTAAAACCAATTCGTTAAAACTTATTGCATATATAAATAATTCTGTTTTATTGATCAGAAAATGTAAGCTGAAAACTAGTTAATACGTAACGTGTAATGTAATCCATGAATATTCCTAAGGTGGAAATAATCAATGAAAAAAGGTTAGATGAAATAGTTAAGAAATTTATTGTATTGTGTTCATTTTTGCAAAAATTATGTGTACGAAAAACTATAAAAATAACTAGCTTTGCGACTTACAATCAATTACGATTGAGGTATATTCAATAATTTATGAAAGTGTAAACTGTAATAAAGTGTAGTTTGGTAAATTTTTGGATAATATCTAACAAAACCAGCCTACACTCGACAATTTGCTAGCATACTTCTACTGTTTTCAATAGTGATTAGATGAACAAGTGTAATGTATACTGAAAAGCTCACCACCTCCTATACGTTGTGATTATTTCCTAAAAGGCTTTAATGTGACTGACAAATAACAATGATGCATATTGACCCGCATCACTTTTAAGAAGTAACGTTGTATTAAAGGGAATCAACTTTCAAATGTGGTTTACTGAGTTAACTATTGTCAACTGAATTAGTTCATTCATTTACAATCAAATGTATTTCATCAAAGAACAAATCTGTTCTTTAAAACTGTATATGCTGAAGTAATAAAATTTTGATATTTCTTAATTTTTTTTTATCAAATCTCTACAAAATGTCATTTGATGCTTTTATGCATACTAGGTATCTGTTTTCAAGACTTTAAACCAATTAAACGGAGAATAAATTAGGGGATACAAGCATCATAGTACACCATAAACTGGAATAAATGCATAAATGTTTTCCAAGTTATTTAATAGTATGTAATTAATTATTCTGATTATTTTATTTTGCTTCATTTAACAAAGTTTGTTAAGTTTAAAGAATTAGTTCTGTTAATCATTGTTAAAATAATAGTCCTCTTCTAATTATATTCCACTATTGATACCAGATGAGAATAGTAATTTTTATGAAGTAGACTTTGAATTAAACTGAACAAAAGTTGTCAACTATTGAGAAATATTCCCAAGATACGCTTTGTTTATACTACACAACTTTCATTTATCTTTATGCTTTCCTTCAAAAATCTATATCGACTGGTATTAGGCAGTAAATGAAGAAAATAAATTAACCAATTAGTGTTTAAATACCAGACGGGAAATAGACATAAAAACTATAACTTGTGAATAAATATAGAATTCTTCAGTACTTCACACTTTTATGGATGACAAAGATATAAAAAACTAGATTTTGTTGGTGATTTTTTAAAGGTACCGAATATTTACTGAAGTAAATCATGTATCTTTACTTGGTTGTTAATATGAGTTTAGCCTTGACAATTGCTTTTCATCTGAAAAAAGAAAAAAACTGTCTACCACAAATATATCCATCTGACTTGGTTGGAAAGTTTAGTAAAAATGACTTAGTATTTATCGATTAGTCTATTGTTCAAGCTGTATTTGGTAACGGAATCTGACAACAATGAACAGTCTATCTAATGGCATTTAAGTATATCTTTCTGATGTAGTTTTATAAAGAAAGGTCATTTATGTTATTATTTTACTGAACCTTCTGAACTACAAGAACCCTTATTATACAATAGACAAGAACATAACTTGTGGTGTGTTTACTTCACTTAGATATCCAAACATATGTCACTTTTAAACAAGTAATCAACTTTAAGGTCTATGAAAAAATTACTGTGTCTGGTGAAATCTTAATAATGAATTATATAAAGTAATCGTAGTCACCCGTCACTTTATAAATTATTTTAGAAACTGATTTATTTAAAATGTGTTTATACTTGTACAAATAACTATAAGTCCTTATAATCCATGTAGAGATTACAAATGGAACTGATTGATAGAATTCCATCAGTGCTTATAGCTTCATAAGTATGACCAACAATCATTGATCAATCAGTTTAAACACACTAGTGATTGCTTAAACGGTATTGCAGTAACGTCTTGGATTATAAAGTTTAGTGACAGGATTCGATTCCAACAGGAATCATCACCTCCCTCTTGAATTCAGGTTTACCTAACAGATAAACGCCAACTACCAGAAAATTTAGATCCAGAGTTCCTTATAGATTAGTTTTAAAATCACAGCAATAGTAAGTGGTCTGCGAAACTGTAAACGGTTACTATTATTGTAACTAATATTCAATAATGCGGAATATGTGGATTAAATTATAAATACATGATTGTTTAATAGAGTCATCTCAATATAAATTGATGTGTTAATTCCATCATAATGAAGACAATGAAATTTTTTACACTGATTGCAGTGTGTATTAATTTATTTATTCATAGTACTAAAACCGCGTAGTATAATATCCTACACAAATATTTATTCTGGAGAATTGCTGCTACACGTTAACAAGTGAAATAATTCCCTAAGTTTGTAGTTTAATCATTTTCCTTTAACTTATTTTTAAACAAACGTTATGTAGATAAAAATCACTTCACTGACGATGTACAGTCCTGTTAATTATGGATATTTATTGTCATCCATGATAGTTTACATATCTCCATCAAAATAATGCTACAAATAAGTTATATACGAATCTAAAATTCAGTAGGCTGGCTTTGTGTATTTATTTATTCATATTTAGGTATATCTTTGTTGTAAGAACCCTTTTGAACACACAGTAATAAGTTCAATGCAATATTTACAATTGACTCATAAGTTGGGTAGCTTGTTTCTGAACATAGAGACAATAATTAATGCTGTTGTACCGATAAAATAACAGTAACCCGTAGAGTTGCATAAACTTTCATTTTTATGGTTAAGTGAATTTTTAACAAACCGGATGAATATGTTTGTTATATGCCTATTTTTATCATCGAGGTTATCATTAACGCGTAAATGGCAAAAACTTTTGCAATATTTCTTCAGGTTGAAGTTCCGAATACAGTTTAATGTTGATGAATTAACAGATAAACATTACAGATTGCATAGCATTTTCAATTATTACAATAGGGAGAACAAATAAAACTGCACTTTTGTCAAAATATGATTCTCCTTGAATAATTTAAGTTGAAGTACTTATTATACAAGAAATAATCGAGATCAAACTCACCCAGCTGCACATAGACAAATTCATTCAATGTATATCGATTTTCCTTGGAAATTAGAATGTGTTACACTTTTCAGGCTTATAGTATGAAAGTTATGAAGGTGTTAGATAAAACTAGCTAACATGTGTTATATCTGTTCTGTTATTCACTGGATCAAAGTGATTAACTTTTGCCAATCTACATATGAGAATTCATCTATTACCTTTATGATTTTATTTACTATCTAACAATTAGCCAGGGTACAAGTAAAGATTAATTATGCAGCCACCTTGAATTCAAGCTCAGTATCTCGAATGGATCACGCTTTATAAATTATCAACTGTTGGCTCTATATTTAACTTACAACATAATTGACTTTACTTATAAAGGTATTTTAGGCTGAAATACTAGATATTCATGAAGAAGAGGAGATTCAAAAAGTGTCTTCGTTTGTCTTCGTTTCTTGTTCGTTCAATTTAGGTGATATTTCTTTTGCAAGCTGATAAAATGAGGTTGTTAAAGATACTTAGGCCGGCTTTCTGTGACATGTTTAAATAGAGAAAAGTTAGTTAATTGTTTAAGTATGTATACTGAATGAGCTTGGAAATTGTGGAACGATATGAGGCTACCAAAGTCCATGAAAAAGTGTGAATACTTATATAAGCATGTTTGGAAGTAGATATCCATGACAACCACCAAACGTATAAACGCTATGAACGAATTGCTTTATTTTGGCTCTCAAATAAGCGACTGACTGAGAGCGTGTTTCTTCCTAACACATTAAGATGATTTTCCTAATGCTTTCATGCTTCCTAAGCCTATTTGACAAAATTAGGAAAAGCCAAACCTGTGATACACTTTTGCCTCCATTTTTAAACCAAATTAGTTGAGATACGTTGAAACATTTTAGATGGTTAGGACAAACAAATTTACATCTTTCATAAGTCATGATTACCTATTAGCATACACAATTAAACTTGTAATGCATATGGTTCTTGACTATCAAGCAAAAGACAGTCAAGAAAAACCAAACTAACAACGTCTAAGATACAATGTATTCAACAAAAAGTAGTTGCGGATTACAGTTGTAGTATAGCCAATTATTACCATACATAATAATTTCCCATAGTTTATACTTGGTTCTTAATACTTTCTATAATATATACGCAATAGGCACATACCTCAATATTAAATTTCTTAAGTTCATGGAGCATGCTCATATTAATTTCATTTGTGTAAATTTCCTTGAACTGCATATTGTTTGCAAGTTTTTATAACTATAATCTGTTTCATAATCCTACTGTATGTACCTAAAGGTACCCATCAAAAATTAACTAAATGTCATTAAATATCGCTATATTACTTGAGTAAAAATCCTCATTAACAGCACATTTATCAAGAAATATCTAAATAACTTTTCAAATCTGTTTAAGTGAGTTTCATAATAAGTACATTTATGTGGTAATATTATTCACGTTTCTGAATGTGAACCAAGTTCTATGGTAAGTGATTATCACATAAGGACTGACGATGTGTCTTCCTGATTAGCACCAACTAGCAAGGAATCGCAGTGCATTACGTCCTCATTTCTGTCTACAACTACCTAACATCAAGTCACTGAGTTTTACAATAATACAATTGATTTCACCATTACTATTCTCGACTTTTAATTATACAGTATGTTTTAATTTGTTGAATTTCTTTTTATGGCATACTATGGCAGGACACTATTGAATTTATATTCGATTCGCGTGATGAATGTAAACAGTTTTGGAAAAAATCAATTGAACATCATACATTTTTTCGATGTACTTACCCCGATCGTAAATTACAGAGACGTTCGCGTTTAGCATCAAGTGGATCATCATTTAGGTAAATGATTGTATATTATTCTTTTTTGCGTGAACTTTGATAAGTAAATGTTATGTTAAGGATTTTTTCATTGGAATAGGTTTTAACTTTTCTCTAAATTAAGATGGTTTTACTTCAACTGAATCTATCATATAATTCATACTCTGTATCCTAGATCTCATTGAATTGTCTGGAAACTTTATATTTAACTGACAACCTTTAATTTTACTAAAGGTTTACTTAATCGTCTATGCAATTTTAAGTTTCTGAAGTTTACTACTTTACCGGCATTTGAAACTAATTTACTAGAATAAGCCTCTCGGGATTTCACACCGTCGGTATTTTACTGACATTGTTAGTATGCATTAGTTAATTCGGTGATAAATACTGTGTTGTTGCTTAAAGTGACATGTCTTGAATGGGACAAACTCGTGGATTATGATTGATTTAGCACAGTTTGCGCTGCGACGCAGCTAATAGATCTAGTCGGATTATGTATATGATTCCCTCCATAGTCGATAAGGGTAATGCAAACGTTATCTCTGATACTTGTACTTCAGGTCGGATACCACGATTTTATTCCTTCCCAACCTACAGCTTCTTCAAAAGACTAGACATGTAGGGAGATTGTATTATGGAGAAAACTGAGACGAAACGAGTGAACAACATTTATTTGGACGCATCCATTTTTGTATCAATTAATTTGCAGCGATTATTCATAAAAGTGAAATCATGTGTGCAAAATACAGCATTTTATTCATCCAATTAAATGTCATACCAGCAACTTCGGAGTGACTCACCTTGAATTAAATTAATGTGATGCAAGTTTACAAATCAGACTTACAACAGATCGTCACAACTCCCTTCACCTGATTTACTGGACAATTGTATTTTCGGGAGTTTTTAATTCGAAACATACAGTACCTTTACATTCTGCATGTATTCATTAATACATGGTTTGGAAATATAAACAACTGAGTAGGGAGGTGCCTGTTAATGTGTATGAGTTCTTTTCCATTCTATGCATTTGGAAACTTCAACAATAAAAGTATTAGTCCCAATTGTTTTAAGCAACACACACCAGTAAGGATAACAAACTTTTGTTTGAATGTCCAAGTGTTATAACCTATGTAATGAGGAAATGTTGCATGTAAAACTTAAAATCCATATATGTGCAAGTAAACTAGTAAAGTTATGAAGTCCATTTCTACTATTAGTTGGTTAGGCTACAGACACCGTTGAATCTTTATCCAAATGTTAATTATAAAACCTGAAGCTACGGTAAGATCATGGTGAACGCCATAACCAAACTAAACAATAATATGCACACTATCACTGTAACAAATAATAATGATAATCCCATCAATAACTGATACCTAGAAGACATTATCTATGAGTTCGATTAAGTTGGGAATATTGCAGTAACTAACCAGTTACACCAGGTAAGAACCACACTATTTGACTATGTATAAGTTGGACTTTAATCAGCATTTACATGGTCAGATCTAAGATTTTTGGGGTATATCACATGCAAAATTATGACTTATAACTGTTAAAAACTTCCATGCTTAAAACACTGGCATTTCAGTACTAGCTTACACTAGTTTGTGAGCTGGTATGAATTCATAATAAAAATTACCCTTAAATTAAAGCAAAATGTCCATAAAAAACCCATAACTATTATTGAAAAATATTATACTAAGAATAAATTCAACTTAATTGTTTAAAATCAGGAAATATAAAACGTCTGCTTCGTTCTAATATTAGACTTCTGAGAATTACGTCCCTCACCTACCTAACCAAAATCGATCCCGGAACGCTTATTTTCGTAACCAGTGCATAACCATGCTTATGATGAAATGTCAGATTTAACGGCTTAGGAATACCGTTTGTATTTATTCGGCTTTTGTTTCGATTGTTGACGATTGCAAATTTCCATTAGTTCATCAATATTCCTATAAATATAATAGTAGAATCAATCGAACTAAAAATAAACAACATATTTAGGTTTTTGCATAATCTACCATCTGGACTAAACAAATTAGATCACCTATAGGACAAATGGTAAGCCTGTTATCAGATAGACATATGTTAATTATTTCCCTATACACTACCATTTTTAAATGACATATTTACCTTTCAGTGTAAATATTAGGCTTATTTGTGCATTCTCATATCATCAGTTAAACGTCAACCACAATCTGTCGATAGGTAAAGAAATAACTCAGTGATACGTGAATCCATGCAACCATCATCAGAAATACTTAACATGACTAAAAGTGTCATTACTTAATGGCTTTTCTGTAACGTTTTATGTTCTATATCGACAGAAAATGATCATAATAGAACTAAGTGAATAGTATCGATTATCTATTGTATTAATTAAGAAGGTATTTCATAAACCTACAATTTCAGACTAGTAATAAAGCATAAGAAGTGAAATACCATTAAGACACAGGAAATCAGGGGGGGATTCTGGTTTCTTTTGATCAACTAGAATTATACTATTTGTGAATAAAATGTTTATTAAAGATATTGTTAAATTCAGTTTAGTGTATTTAATAAACGCTTGACTGAGGGTATGATTGAAATTGGATTACAACTGTTAAGAATCCAGGAAGCACGTTTCTTCCCGCATTACAACCCACCAGTCAGTTGTACTTGTATCCTAGCTTTGACGTAAACTCAAGATTAGCTCAATTGTACCGAATTGTATCGATTTATCCACTAAACTGCTGAGTTCAGATAGTCACATCTGTTAACAGAAGCCTAACAGTTAAAGACTTCAGCAACGTTACTAGAAAGTTGCAAACACAAACAAATTAACCAAGTAATAAATACTGCAATGTATATCAAGAGAAACTAAAAACATAATTTGCAGATACACTTCAGCTTCTGTATCTATTGAATAAAGCACACTACTTCTCTTGTTGGAATGCCCGAGTTTAGAATAGTTCAAAAACTATTGATATAGCTGGTTGGGTGATCTAGCCTTCCGAAAAGCTTAGTTGGCAAAGAGGTTGTCTACAGTATGTTATAAAAATACGAAATTCATATTTTACTACCTTGCTTCACTAGGAATACTTCACTTGAAATGTATCTGATGACTATTTTATTTCACTGAGTGACATTACAATTTCATAATGCTATTGAACTTTTTAATGAGGCGCTAAATGAGTTTAATTAACTAACCATAACGTAGATGTGAACAATTTTCAAAGTCTGCAGTCTTCGACCATTTTGCAACTTTTGATTTTCTGTATGCTATTCTAATCGGCATTGAATATACATGTATCATTAATAGGCCAATGTAATTGGCTTATGTGATGGTTTTCGTAAGTGGCTATATTATCATATTTGAAAATTTCAAGCAATTCTAGTTTAACTTTGCGGGTTCAAACGTTCTGCTTACTGATACTTAAAACTTAGTTAACCCCCTTTCAATCAAAACATCTCTGTTTTATGTTCTCAGATATACTGGACGCACAGAACAGGAATTGCAGGAATATGTCCAGAGAAACTGTGAAAAACGAACTCCGTTCGAAAGGTGTGCAAAAGATTCTTTTTTGATTAAGAAATACTTTTGTAATTAAGTTCGAATAGATTTGTGAAGATCAGTTTTAATTCTTTGTTATTATTCTCTCTAGGTTGAGCCCACTTGACCACCACAGAAAACTAGGAAGATACTTCATTCTAGTATACGACTTATCAGCACTGAGCACATGACTCCATCGGACTGCGAAACCGTGACAATTAGGTCTTGTAGCGAACACCAAACCATCAGCACAACTGGTTAGGTGTTCAATTGCACGATTCTTTTCCCAGCAAATTTGTGGTAAAGCTGAGGGATTATCCAGTGTCACTTCCGGCTTGTCTGAATTTCACAAATACTAGCCAATTATACCCATATTGTTTTAATCCGGTTATCTATTTTGTTTAGAGTGGTGATTTACACTTAAACCCACGAGGTTTGAATATCAAATTTTTACTTACTTGGATATCATGAAGCTGTTAATACTAGATTTTCTAGTTTATTTGTATCACAGAAATATATAAATATTCCCTCCAACTAGCTTTTTGAGTGTTGTCACAATGTCAAATAAAGTAACAGATGCGATAGTATGGATGTTAAACGCTTAGTATGTTTATTTTCTAAAGTCAGATTACAATGAAAGGCTTCATTTCTGTTAGCGGTATGCTTTAAACAAACACCTGCTCCTCTTGTTACTATATTTAATTGGAAAGAATATTAAATTACGTCAGTCCATAAAATGAATATAACACTACTAGTTCGATTAAACTGGTGTTAAAATACCATTTGAATGAACAAGATATGCAGTAAAAATTAAGTTTTCAATAGTAATAATTACTACAATTCTGCTGTAACAGATCGCGTTTCTCCACCTGGTATTAGTATTTAACGTCAAGTCAAGTTTTATGTAACTGCAGGCTCAGTCAGGTTAGCATCAGGGGTAGGTTTAATGTATGGGATTGTAGTATTGTAGTTTATTGATAAAGAACTTAATAAGCGTTTATGCATTTAAGACTACGGATAACTGATAGCTGCTTAGATGATGAAACTGTAATTTTATACATCACTTGGATTTACATTAATTTTTAGCAAATCATGCATATATATATATATATATATATAACTTAAGGAGTTTAAAAGTCTGCAATTGTTATTTATCTCTCTAGGCCATCAGCCGCTAAACAAACTAGTCTATCTAAGATAAATGAACCTACGTATTCCACAAGAAGATTAAATTCTGCTTCATTAACATTACGCTCAAGTTCAGCTGACAGACGCAATTTCATGTCCGGCAATGGAAGTTTTGGTGGTACATTGGGCATACAACCAGCTTTAAAAAGAGCACAAAGTATGGGAGTTAATGCAATGAGTCGTAATCAGCGAGAGGTTGATGGCTCATCTACAAATGTTGATTTACCGATCACTACTCTACCAACAAGCGGTTATTCTACAATGTCTGAGAGTGTTACTGGTAGCGGCAGAAATAGTCATCCGAAAAATATTGAAGATTTGGAAGAAAACGAACCGAACAACTTTCAATCGAGTCCACAAAATGAATTGGAAAGAAGAATGACTGGCGACTGGAGTGGAGATAATCAGGCTAAACAGTCGGAAGACGACGTTTCTACTCGTGCATGGAAATCAGAAGCGGGATCGCCGGGACAAAGTGCTGTGGCATCACTATGCAGACTTAATCTAGAACTAGATGCCTTTCTTAGTTCTCGAGATGACCAGATATCTTTGTCTGATCGACAAAACCAAGGTGAATCAGGAGGTATGGAAGAAGATGATGTTAATAGACAATCGAGTAGGAAATCTAGACAGTTTGTTGATTTGCTACAAGATGGTTCACTAAGAGGATATCTATTTTCCTCTACTCCTTCATTCGACCAAAATAATAAACGACTACCTGACTTAAGCAGCTTTAAACCATCTGAACATCAACCAAATGACTATCCTACATCACGCTCATTCAATCTAATCGAGACACCTATTTTTGAATCAGGTGACCACCCTAGTTGGTCGCTTTCATTAACTTCCAAAGTTTTGTCCAGTCATCCTGACTCATTACACCGTTCTGAATTCTCACAGCCACCTCCTAAACCTCGTCGTGCATCCCAAGTTTTAACGACACGTGAAGAGGATAGTTTGACACTAATTTCTGAAGTAAGTTCCGATACGAAAACTTATAATTTTACTTCCACGCAAAAATACATGTAAATTGGGAAGTCAGATATATAAATAGAATTACCATTATTGCTTAGCCTTTCACTTTAGAAAATTACTGATAATGACTTCTCAAGGACAATTACAAGACTATAGATCTGTACGGATGACATCTCGCCCGAAGTTTGAACAGACAGAACACTAGGGTTTAGCCTTTACAGAATTGAAAATTATAACTTATACACACAAATCGAGTGTACAACAGGCTATTTAGAACAATAACATTTTTAAAAACGGTGATGATAATGACAGATAAAAGGATTGGTGGATACATAAATAATTAGATCTATTTCATCGACCAGAAGCGAAATAACAGTAGTTAATGAGAGGATAAGAGGGGTGAATATGAAAACTGAGTGCTTAGTGCATATGTAATCAAAATGTGTATAATAATCTTTAGAACGATAATTCCGAAATTTCAATCATCTTTCACTTATTTTAGTTAATAATTACTTTTTACCAAAATCTTTCTATTTACCTTGAAACACATACAAGTACTCATAACTTAAATCAAGCAATAAAGATCTATTTTTTTACCTTATGTTAGTGATACACTAGAATTTAGACTTGTAGTCGTAGCTATCATAGTCTTCAAAGAATTATTTTCTCACACACTTGTTTAGTTGCTTTTGGTTGAATCAACCATAAATACTTCTCCTCCTCCTCCTCCTATTCTTCTACGAAGAAAACAGTTTATCTGTTGTGATATCAACTTCATTATAATTCACTTCATCGGCCTTACGTAAGCATACTGCAAAACGCTGTTATTATCTGTGTGTATCTTTCCACTTTTATACATGTGACGAGATGATATTTAGTATTGGTTGAAACTAAGTATACTTTATGTTAAGAATAAATAATCATTATTGTGGTAACAGGTACATGTAGGTGTATTGATATACCACCACTGGATATGTATGTGTAGCTGTTATCTCAAAAATTGGAATTAATTATTTGGAACTTTGAACTAAACAAATAGTAAACGACCAAAGAAATGACCAAGAGAGTATTTTTAATTGTAAAATGTTATACCTATGTATTTAGTACAATGGTAAAGTAATTTCAGTTATTTCATGGTTTAGTCTCTTGTCAGTCAAAATCAATGTCCATCTGTGAGGCTAACTTAATTGTTCTCTACCACATCAGTTCGCTGGAGAAAAAATAATATAACTAGGGTATGTATTGCTAAACGGCTATATGATCTTTAGAAAACCCAATTATTTGTTGCAAGCTACATAACATGAATCTGATTATTATGAAAGGGAAATGAGTCCATATGATTGGTCAAATCAATATTTTTGAGTAGAGGAATCTTAAATATTTTGACTATTTGAACCCATTTGGATACTATTGTTATGTAATGGAACGAAAGAAGCATATTCTAGTAATGTTGTATCAATTAACAACCTAAGGTACCTAATAAAACCATCCACCTCATAGAACACAGTAACAAATATGACGGATTTATCTCTACTCTTAGCATTTCACTGTAATTCCTTTTATTTTAGCACCAACAGCTCATGGAGTCACTATTTAATTGAATTTGTTCTGTCTATTACTCTCCCGCAAAAGTATAATCATCTATCAATACAATATACTTGCAACCAAAACCTTAGTATGTGGAAATATTATTCTGTTGCAGAATACATTTAGTTTTGTAAAGGTTTCGTTTCTATAGATTAACGAATTATGCAGTTGCGAACGATCATTATTATCTGGCTTACTTATAACATCTACATTCTTGAACTTTTGACAAATGTAATTGCAATAAATAGTAGTGTAAAGAAATTTAGATTGGTAGTAAGCGTTAACTATGATATAACATACTGTTTTTGTGACGAAGTATTACATCCGAATGACGTCTACAAACAGGTTGTTGTCAGTTCAAATTATGTTGTACTAGTTTTGAGTGAATAAAAATGGATTATAATATTAGGTAATGCGTATGTGTGGAATAATAATCCATAAAAGACTCTTATCAAATAAATCTCCCTCTTCAACAACTCTGATTCATTTATCTTTTTAAATGGGTTAGTTTACGATCTTACTAAATCAAGAGATTGTTTTAGAATGGAGGAAAATTACTAATAAATAAGATGTGAAAAAGATTTCATATATGGACGTTGTCAATAGTAAAGAGCTGAAGAAACCGATATATGCATAACTCACTATATTTGTATTCTAGATACTGATTAACACTAACGGCAGATAATTGTTTCGCCTTATATGAATATCGTTGACTTAGGCAAACCTACATTATTTTATCAACAGTAATAATGGGATTCAGAATAAGCAATCACTACTAACTTGTTTTAAACTTAACAGTTACATTTGTGTGAAAATTGCTAATAATTTTGATCATTTAGTTGGTTAACCAATTATATAGGTTACCTTAATAACAGTCCATTATTCAATTAACATGGTTATTTTTGTGGAGATTGGTTATTTATTTGATTGAATATGTCACAGATTGATGTTGGCAGGGTACCACTGAAAACCACGGAGCACTGGACATCTGTTTCGTTCTAGTGTGGGACTCCTCAGCAGTACGCACCCCACATTCCGCACCAGGCGCTTCAGGTTGACGGCGAACGCAGCACTGGGTCGGCATCCAATGGTAAAATTCCCACTTCCATAAATTTGTGATATATAGCGAGACGATCACCAATAGTCATTGGTGATAACTGTCTCACGCCCGACAAATCTGAACTTGACCACTCACGACTTCTCACTAGAGCTTCAGGAACACCCTGGAGTTAGTTCTTTATTCTGTATCAGCCGTTTACTATATTTTTCTTTAGCATTTTATGTGATCTTATATAACGATCAACTTGTCACTAGAAGCGGTTTAATGGTTAGATGATCAGGAATTACTATGCTTTGATAAATGCTTTCATAAATTTTATATTTTGAATGTTTTTAGTATTCTTTCTGAACAGAATTAATGTTTTGCTTTATCGTACAGTAATTCATATATTCCCACATCCTTGTAATTTATAACTATGTAGCTATTAAAAAAGTAATGGCAAACAGATTTTACGGCAAAAATGGCTTTGAAATAATGTATAACTTTGTAGGCGGTTAGCAGTGATCAGCATTTCTACCTGTATGAAATGAAGAATAATATATTGCATAAATAATCAATTCAATAACTGTTGTTTATACCATTCTTTGTCTATTAAGTTTCAAGGTGTTCATTTCATTACTTTCATAAATTACCAATTTAGTGTAACCTTACTTAAATAATAGCATATCCTCATCAGTGCAATTTACTAATTACTGCCTCATTTCATTTAACTTCATCTCGTTAATTACACAAAGTATTTCGTTTGTCTGTAATAATGATATTAGAAAAATCACTTGAAAATTGGCAGTGTAAAATAGGCATATTTCAAGTTTATTTTCCAGAATTGTATGTATTATCAACATGTTCCTCTCATCAAGAACCAATATCTTTGCAGGAACCATCAACCTTAATGCAAATAAGTTTTATAACAGTCTGCAGTACTATTCTCTATTCGTTAATAATTCGATTAAATTTAAATAAAATTTCTCCTTTGAATTAGTTAATTTATTATAATGATTCAACTTAGCTTGATAAATTAATCATTCATTCATTTCTTCAACACTTTATCATAGCCTATTCAATTTGAAAGAAATACTATTATGGAGCCATCATTAGGTGAAATAATTCAGCTACATATGGACAGAGCTAAACTAATAAATCCAATATCAACAAGTAGTAAGTAGTTCTGTTCATTTTTTTAATTTATCTATATTTTCAGTTCCTATTGTTTTTTCACTAAAGTTAACTATACAAATTGCCACAGACTTAAACGTTTCGCCACATGTCATCCTCCTATTATTTAGCTACTTTTATTTATTTTCGGCATACCTAAACTTTTGCAGTTGTAAAAGTGAGGTTTAGCACAACACGCTCTATTGATTTACACACTGTTCACTACTTTACTTATTCATCTTTCAAGACAAGAAGTTGGTTGTCAAGCTGGACAACTAATAATCAATAACTCATTGATTTAGCGATTTTGGTAGTATTATGAGATTCGATACTGACTTCCTTTAAGAAGTCTCTGATTTATACAACTGTGATAAGCTAAACTGGGCATAAATTACACGTAATTATAAACAGGCATGCATAGGCTGATGTTAGTTTACAGAAGTCACATTTATGTTACGAATGACTATTGAAACTACTAGTTTTAAGTTAATAGAATATTTTAACCCGGTGATGTATAAAATTATTGTTGCAATGATCTCATGGGAACATTTAAAATAAATTGTGAAACAGACCTGCCTGCCATGCTGGGACCTAGAGGAACATGCGTTCTAGCCAATATAGCTCGGTTAGGTCATAACGATGGGCAAGCCCGACCATCACGTCAAGGCAGCAGCTACGGTCGCAGTATGTTTGCTGAAATTCCGGCTTGTATACATAAGGCCCGATTAGTTTATGGGAATTCACGTCACTTGTGGCCTAGGTGAGACATCCGTTTACTGACCAAAGGACGCGTTTACTGCGCAGCAGTTCGATCTGTTTTACTTTATGGATGTGAAACATGGCCATTAAGGATAGAGGATATTCGTAGGCTCCTAGTATTCGATCATAGATGTCTTCGAAGCATTGCTAGTGTTTGCTGGGACCACCGATTAAGCAATACCTGGGTTAGGAGTAGAGTACTAGGTGAATGCGGTAAGTCTATTAATGAAGTAATAAACCTCCATCGGTGGTTAGGACAAGCGTTACTTATAATGGTCGATTTCAGGTGATATTGCTCAAAATCGTTGGCAATGGGGCAGTTGCATCTATTCCCAGTCTTCCTCCAAACCCTAAGTTTCTGAAACTATCATAATTTTCCTTTTACTGAATCATATTTTCTTAAATCTTTTCTCCGATCACTACCCCCAATCCATTAATACTAACTGTCTTATTACTTCCCCCCCCCCACTCTGGGATTTGGTCCGAAAATTTAATCATCGTCTGCTTATTGGAGCATGGCAACATAAACTGATGTGAGCATATACCAAGTTCTATGTTGTAAGTGACTGACTGACTAACTGCGAAACATACACATTACCTATTAATTAATAATAAAAATATTCATAACGACGTACTATTCCACGAGTTACTAATGAAACAAGCATTTACTTGATGTTGTCATACACTTAAAAATATGAAAATATGATAACAGCAATCACAAAATGATATATATACACATACCTTCTTTTACAGTCTATTTATTTCAGAAAACCAATTTGCCCAATTTAATGAATTCTCTGCCGTTGAGTTGTTATAATAATATTTTGTATATGTTTTAATGTAATTTCTATAGAAAACTATCACCAATTTGAGAGGTTTCTAAAATTAAATAACATGATAAAACCGTTTTATTATGATTTTGATGAGTGTTTCAGCCCATTTAATACCTTCATGGTATGTGACGATCCCTATAGGCTCACGTCTTCTAGCATAGGATCTATAGGCCATGATTTTCAAATACAGCGGAAAATTACTCCAATAAAATAATCATTTAATGTCACTCTGAAGTTAACTAACTGCCCAATATTTCTTGCATCAGCTAACGTCAGTTAGTAATAATGAAAATAGGCACATTGATTTCCCATTTTTATCTTGTTTGTCTAGTATCTGACAATAAATTAAATGTTATCTATATAAGCTATGATGTTGTATCTTTATATACTAATATTCCAATTGATATATGTCTAGAATTTATCAATGGATTACTAGAAAATGATCATACACTATCTAGCCGGTGCCCATTAAGCATAAGTTTTATCATGAAATCCCTAAGCCTATGCTTGAATTCAACTTTTTTCACGTTTAAACGGATTCTCTACAAACAAACCAACGGAGTACCAATGGGCTCCCCCGTTTCACCAATTGTAGCAAACCTTTTCATGATCCATATTGAATCTCACATTTTCAATAATGTCATTAGACCAAGGATTTGAGTAAGATATGTTGATGACACTTTTGTCATCATCAAAAAGACTTTTCTAAGATCATTCTCCAAACGAATCAACAACCTATCTCAGAATATCAAACTCACTTTAGAAAGTGAAAATGAATACAATGAGTTACCATTTTTAGACTGCTTAGTTAAAAGAAATTTAAATGGAACTCTTAATCTGAGAATTTACCGCAAGCCGACTCATTCAAATCGATATATCGATTTCAACTCAGCACATCCATTCAATGCAAAGATATCCCTAGCTCTAAACTCATTCAGAAGGGCCAGGAGACTCATTACATCTGAAGACGATAAGCAATACGAATACAAAAATATAGTCAACATCCTACGGCTTACTAATTTTCCAATGAATATTATTAAAAATATTCAAAAATGAAACGACTTATTACTAAATAATAGTAAATTAGTCAAAACATCTTGGATTGGTACAGCCGTACTAACCTACCGCAAAGATACAACAGATGAATTACAAAGATTTCTAAAACAACACGGAATCCAAACATTCTACAAAACTACCAACACTATTCGAGGTGCATTGGTTAAAATAAAAGACAAGTTCCTTTTCGACTCTACACGGAATTGTGATAAACAGGCTAGGTTGTGTTGATTGTGATTCTTTCTATATTGCAGAGTCTTCTCAAAAAAATCAAAACTCGTGCCAAAGAACATGAAAGCTACACTAAACGACCTCCTAATTATCCTGTTGAACTTGAAAAATTACAAATTAAATCAGCAATAGCAGTACATGCTATCTATCACAACCATAAAATCGATATTAAAAATATCCGAATTATTCAAAAAGGTTTTTCCAATTCTAAGGTGGGACGAACAGTTGAAGCGCTTCATATTTTGTTAAATCCAACTGCACTTAACAAAAGGGAAGTCCTTTATATTCACCCAACATAGACTTTCTATCCAACTAACCACCATTAAAGTACATCGAATTTCATACACATGAACATACATACAATTTTATTTTCACATATTTTCCTCATACATCACACTAACATTTACATTCATGTCTCACTTCAAACCACCTTGACCTATATGACATGACATCATAACACGATCAAACTCGCATTTTGATTGTACGAGTTTATTTTGTTTTTGATTTGTTCCATTGTATTATTTAATCATTGTGTTAATTAAATTCGGTTATTCATTTCTCTGAAGAAGCGACTTGCACTAAGTCTCGAAACGTCATGAATTTTAATTTCTACTCATTGGGATTTTACAAATATATATCAGTTATCTATATAAATTCCTTATCTCATTAGTTACTGGTTGTGTTTTATTAAAATATATGTGCCTACGTAAACTAGAAGCCTGGATCTTTTTGTAATGTTCTGTAAAGAAAGAAGTAATTTAGGAAGATAATTAATCTCACTAGTATAACTTATCCTAAGTGTCATGTTCACTGTTGTGTGGGTTGCTGAAGTAGTTACATATTGTATACTAACATGCCACATACGAAGTTAGACTTCCTCTATTTTTAATAAAGATGGTTGTAGTAACTACAAAACACACTTCTTTATTGAACTATTGATCAGTTATGATTAAGTACATACATAAGTTTGTCATTTTAGCTATTGAACAGTTAACAGTTGACTATAAATTGTATATAGGTTATACTACGTTAATGCTTATTGAATTCATGTGAACAATTGGAAAGAATCTTAATTTTAAGTAACACTAACCCTGTTACAAATTTTTTACATGAATTTCTTAGAGAATCACTTTAAAGTAGCTTTCCCAAATAAATTTAGGATGCCCACTGGCACATACTAAGACGAAAGACCTGTTCAGTACTCCTTGGTTTTCAATGGTACCTTGCCAATATCAGTCTATAACGAGTTCAATCTACTAAAAATTAATACCAATCTCCATAAACCACAAATCAAATAAATATTTGCTGAATATTTTAGTCTATCTTGATTTCGCTTAAGGCTTTTATTTTTTTGTATGGTATTTGTTTCAACACTTTGTAAAGATATCTATCCGTTATGTGGTATCAACTGTCAGACGTACTATCGCTAAATCAAAAAAAAACAACACCATATACTGGCAGATTCAATTCGGCCATATAAATCGACTAATTATTACGAGATTTCAGACACTACCCAAAATGAATTGTACCTTCGTGTTACGACTAATTGAGTCTATGAAATTCAGTTATATATTGAGCATAATTTACTATATGTAACTTGATTGGAGACTGACTGATGACCTGAGGAATACGAATCGCTGTCATATTAATTTCATTATAAATCAGAGATCCAGTGAAGTCCAGCGAGAAATTACTAGTTAGCTTGTTGATGCTCGAGGCAACAAGTGCGTAAATTAATGACAGAACTCAAAAACCGTAGTCACTTAGTCAGAAATCTAGTGATTAAACTGCATAACTGTAGTCAGTTTGCAATATTAAGCACTCTCCATCCAAAGTCATTTGTTGACTCTTACTAGAATTGTTATTAGACTAGCACCCTAGGGTTACTGTCTCTATTTTGAATGTACAATGTTGCACTTGCAGTTGTTTAATCAAGTTTATTTAATACTGACAGTTTTTATCGTGAGATAGTAATAAATGAATCACAGTATCAGTCATAAAGGTTTCATTTAGCGACAACACCTACAAAAATGTCATTGTAATCAACACTTGCAGAATAACTTCCATGATTTCATGTCCTATTCAAAATTTAACAACATCTGTCCCCTATAGTTCAAAGATTATTGTTAACGATTCATCAACAAGAAATATTTATCGCTTTATTTATCTATTTCAGCATCAGACTACACAATTATTGTTCTATACAGAGTGCATTACAGTATCCGTAACAGATATAATAGATCAGTGCTTTATCATGCAACAAGCTATTTCCGCAAACCTTATTTCTTTTGATCATTGAAATACAAAAATTATAGATTTATCACTGTTGAGCTGGATGTTAAAATGAAGTTCACTTAACATTTAAGTTTACTTCTTCCTAGATAATTATGAAATTTGACTTCAAGAATGTATAAATAACAAATCCCATCTTAAATGACCCCAATCATGATAAATATCTAATAGCTAGGGATGTTGGTGCATGCTGCTTCAGTAAATCTAGTTATGCAAACACTAAATCACTAGTATAGTTAATCACTTCGAAAAACTCCATTTTAAATTTCAATTATTTCATTCTTTTAAATCAACCAGTTGACTTAATTATTGATTATACTTCTTAGAAACAAATCTGATTAACAACTTTGCTTCTGTTTAGACAACTTTTGTTTGTACAGAGATTACTGAATATAAATAATGAAAACATAAAGTATCAACATCTCCAGTAGAAGAAAACCTGTTAAGGACTAAACTTCTAAAAATCTATTGACTAAACATTTTTTTGCTATAATAGTATTAATAGCCTTTTCAAACAAGAATGAGTAGAATGTCTTCTAGGCTTTTCTCCTGAATGTTTTCCGTTAGAGTTCATATATGTTTAAGAATAAAATATATGAAATCTAAGTTTGATAGTTTAACAAGAAAAGAATAAGTTTTACAGTTATTTTTATTGTATAAAAGGAACTGGTTCATAAATTTCTGTGTTAGAGGTCGATAAATGCGATGAGATTGCTCCCGATGTCAAGCGTTTCAAAGTAATCAGCAAGAAGTCGTTTATTTATGCTTTGTAATGTATGATATTTATCATCAAAGAGCATTTGCAATTTTAGAGAAACTAATTTTCCCTAGATGATACTTTCTAAACTTGTACCGAACAAATATTGATGATAAGCCATGCTGACAACTATAAACTTACACGAGATCTAGATAGTGATTTCCTATCAAATACCTCTAGCTAAGTAGAATTAGGAAGTTATTTCCAATGTAAAACCATTTACATTTGTGACCTATCTACAATTTGGTTGGTTATATTTGATGATCACTGAAAACTAAAACAAAAGTTGTATTTCTTCATAAAATAATGACTTTTTAATGTAATCATTCATTAATCAAATTATTACCGTAAAATTTAAATCGACTAGGCAAATATTTGGACTTCACACTATCTTCTCTTTGAAGTAGTAGCTATTGTTTTGCTTATAAATCCAAACGATAAAGTTATGACATTTTTGTTAGATATAAACTAGATGATATCAAATGACTGTAACAATAACTTGTCTTTCTATACATATTGAACATGTCTATTTCTTTTCTGTATTACCTTTAATAGCATCAGTGCTTCTTGAATCACCTAGTCCAATGCAAAACATAAGTACTAGTAATAATGCTGTTGACAGTACATACGTATCAAATATTACAACCATCAATCAATCTGGATCGCGACCATATGGAGCTGCATTGATTTTACCTACAGTCACCCAGCTTGGTTTGGAGATTAATTTAGACAAAGAATTATCATTCTTGAGTACCACTTCGGTTTTATCCATCACTACTAACAAGATAACTGGTTCGACAGCATCAGTTTGCAATAATTTGCCAATACTTGATGAAACATCGACCATATCTGATAATAATACTTCAAAAACAATGAATTTATCTGTATTTCCTAGTTTGTCAATAAAACCACAAACCATTTCTTCATCAATTACCATACCACCATTCACAGCAACTTTCTCCCTAATAACTTCATCACCAACGTCATCATTTGTAACGTATCCAACAACTGTAACGACTACCAATGGATCACACAATCTCTTAAGAGATGAACAGACGCTATCTCCAGATCATTCAATACTGTACGATTTTCTACCGCATGAAGATACATTTTCAGTTACTTTAAATGATATTTCAATACTGAGATCAACTGAGACGAGGGAAAAACTGGAAACGGACAATCAATTGCCCAAGTCAGAAACGGAGTCAAGTAGAGTTCAGCTTAGTGATTTTCTACAAACATTTGGGTTAACAAGTGGTTCGAACGAACCTATAGATCTTGTCAAGTCAATAATAAAACCTAGCGAAAATGAAACGTATGGGTGCTTATTTTTGGATGATGTAAGTAAAACATATTACGATTTATTTTAATTTTAACTAGGTCTTTACATTAAGTGTGTTCAAATTATGTGAAGTATTGATTGCGCTGATAATTAATATACTATATTCATTAAAATATATGTTAACCCTCCGGAACAATATTTTCATCGACACTGGTTTTTATTTGATTTCAGGATATGTTTTTAAGAAAGATTAAAAGTAACAAATGTTTGACATTCCGATACATTGAAAACACATGTTACTGACGTTTAGTGACCTTTACTTTGACGCTTCTGTGAAGAATAATATCTTCAAATGAAAGCATATAAGATAACAAATAAATAACTCATCATATATTCGTGGCAAACAGATGCTTTACCTTAATACATTTTCGTTATTTTCAGTTGAAGATGAAATTTTTAGCCTTCATGTATATTCAAATGTTTTGAACAAATGTGAGAATTCTGGTGTTATCTGATGATAATGTGTTATGGGAAAAACCCGAGGTTGTGTTCAAAGTTTGGTCATGAGTTCATAGATATGTTATTTAACAGTTCATTTACCTTCCTTTATATATATCTTCATAAGACGAATATATTTTTTACCTGGATAAATACTGTATATACATTCTGAAACAAAGGAATTAATGAAGCTGTTTGGTATTTTGACAGTGACCTGCTGCGTTAAAGATTTTACTGACCACCTTTCTCTTATTTTTTCTAAGTAACAATTCAGTTCAAACAAACTTTCGAGTATGAAAGTGCCATTTTCTTCCTGTTACAAACTCAAATGCTGCTGTGTACTATGAAGATAAATCACAGTTCATATGAGTTTTATTTGTTTTATTGTTCTTATAGTAATAAAGTAATAATCTGTCAAGTAGAACAATATGAACATATTTGGAAAAGAAAGAAAATGACAAATTCTGCTTTGTTTGTAAATGGAGATATTGTAAAGCCGAAATATCAAGTGAAATATCAAAAGTCATTTTGTTAGGCTTGATAACAATTGTTTCATATAACTAATTAACCTAGGTCAAATAACCACTGATAGCCCAGAAGTAGTGGACGATTTAATGAAGAACAAAGAATGACTACACGTGCGTTACTGTGACAGGTCCTAAACCACATCACTCAAAGTTTGTAACCACTAGTTACTGCATTCGCGTGGACTCCGACCACGTAGTCTGCATCTGACGACATGACTTAAGCCAGTATTCAGTGACTTCATGGACTGATACCATGTTTCGGCTTGGCCGTTCCTCACTCACTTCCATCCTGTTAAAATATCAGCCATTACGGAGCTTCGACGTAGACAGTGGAGCCTCTGGGTTTCAGCTCACTAGATATAATATTGTCACTTAGTTTCTTGTTTAAATAAACTTTTAACTTCCTTGTGACACATCTTTCTGTTACTTCCATCATATATTTTTTCCGAACTGCCAACACAAATTTTTGACTAACCACTCATAACATTCCATACTTTGGGAATATACTTGCTATTACCTATGATAACTACACTAGTTTCTTTATCTGAACGGATTACCTAATTTTTACTATACATTAAATTTCATAAAGCTATTTGATAATTTATGAATACAACTTTGAACTGATGGACTTGTAATATAGTGTATTTTTTGTTATATCTATACACTAAGATTTTAACCAACCTTGGTTTCCTTCATCTATTGGTATCAATTTGGACAGTTGGTGATAAAAATTCTCAAAATTTACTAATGCATTTCTTGGGATGTGAACTTTAAATCCAAGTGACAGTGCTTGCTCCTCACGTTGACTTGAGGTGTGACTTGGTCGGTTGCCTATATGCTTTTCAGGATCCTTGAGAATTCCTTCATATAGCTTTTTTTAATATAGTTTTCTTTAAGGTTTACCCTAAATTTCTACATACTTGTGCCTGAATATCATGGAGAAGGTTGAATAAATTGATTCTAAATACATCACTTAATTCATAAACAAATTTATTCAATGTGTAAACCTTGTTTCTTAGCTTAATGATAGAATCCGTTATGGACTCAATTTGGGTTTTGGTTTAATATAGAAAACTTCTAGGTGGCAGTGGCAATTTATATGATAGTAAAGTTTTAAAAATGTGTGTAGATAAGAGCTTTTACCTAGGCAGCATTTGAGAAAAAACTATTTTCGAATTAGTTCCCTGAATATTCTTCATCAAAATGTCACCAAACGGTCCAGTGACTTAAAAGAATGTGTCCGGAGACCCTTCTCGAGACATTCCTTACAGTATCACTCCTCAACGAGCACACATTTGTTGTCATTCTTACTGATTATTCGATTAAAGTATTCGTAGCAATTTTGTTTTTAATGATTGCAAATTATTCCAGGTTTTCTTGAATCTGATGAAGAACACTAAAACTAAATGAATCCATTATTTCATTTTAAAGATTGTTCTTGTTTAGACAAAGTATTATTTCATTCCTCGTGGTTTCTTTGTTCACTATTGGTTTAAAACACCTGGATTGCAGTTATGAAGATAGTCAAGTTTTAATCATTTAGTGATTAATTAGTTTTTCAAACCGCCTTACACTGAAATACCTTCACCATAGTGAGTGTGACACAATGCAGCTGGTCAATATCAAACGCTTGATATAGTGATAAAGTGATATTTTATTTTTTTTTTGATTGGCCAATCTTATTTACTGAATGTTTCAAGCAACCAGTCGATTTCATTTGCAAATTATTTCTACTGGTCAGTGTTTTTCAAGGTCATGGGCAAATCAGCTGATAGTACGATCGAAGTTCCTTTTTTCATTCTCTAATCTAATTGGCAAAATATTCCATTTTTAATAAACACGAGGGTCACTAAGTTTTATGGTGTTTCTCCCTAGCTAACTATTATAAAAATTGACTGACCTACTTCAATAATGTATGGTGCCTTATTTTTTATAATTCTGAAATTCAAAATTTTCATGGAGCTAATTATAACTCAGGGAATACATTTCTGTGCATAAGTTATTTCCAGTCTTTTCAGAAAAAAATATTTAAAAAGATTACAGTAACTTATATTAATGGAATATAGCAGATAAATTCACATAATTCATATGTAAATTAGAATTCACTAGAACAAATAAGCATTTTATTCTAATTTCAGCTGGTTTCAAAATCTCCACAGTTTTCAACAACCAGTACTACTCAAACAACTACATGTAACACACCAACAGTTTCTGCAACAACAACTACTACTACTATCGCTTATCCAGCAAAGACAAAATCACATCTAGCCACAACTTCATCTGAAGTATCCAAGACACATAACTCTTTATTCTCACATTTCAATGCAAGTATATCACATTTTAGTGTTGGTTCAGAACCAGTACATGTTGCATCGTTGGATCAATGGAGTTCAAGTAGTTCAGAAAGTACTACGGGTGTAATAATACGCTCAGATTTGGCTTCACATACGTCTCCTACCTGCCATCATTCTGTCCCATGTATTAATTCACTTAATCCTATGTTGCAGCATTCATTAGCGTGCCCGCATGCACTTAAATCTATGCATTTGGGACAAGCTACTAATTATTCTCATCCATCGGAAGGTGATGTAAAGCCCACTAATTTTATGACTGACTGTAAACAAATTAATAATGTTAAAAACTTAACATTACATAATGATGTAGTTAAATCTAGACATCATAAACATTTACAAAGTCATGAACATATATGTTCTCATGGTCATCACTTGTCTAACTCTATTCCAACTAACATCCATCTTACTGAATTTGAAGAAGCAGTTCCTTCAGCATCACACCATATGTGTAATATGATTACTGGGGAAAATATTAAACGAATCCACAGAAAGCGTAGTGACAGCAAAAAGTCTGAACAAACAAGAAGAGGTAAACATATACATCATTTACATGATCAAATGGACCATGTATCTAGTAGAAATCAAAATTTAATGCCATTAAATGATTCAGAAATCGCAGCTGAAATGCTTGAGGAGGTTCCGTACGTAGTGCTTAGGCGCCCTCGTTCAGTTGATGTTAAACAGTATCAACTCCACTTAGAGCATCAAAGACAGCAAGCAGCAGCCTTAGCTGCTGCTTCTGGAGGTTATCCGTTTCATCTTTATCAAACACCTGCTGCGCACTACCCTTTCACTTCACGACTACCAACTAGTTCACGATTTCCATATGGACCTTATGTTCAACCACCACATTTTCATGGATTTGGAGGTCATGAATGTAATCAAAGCCACTATATAGATACCCCGATTACTTTTGGATCACTTCATAAATCTGAACAGTCGAGTAAACAAACAACTCATAAAAGTTCAAGTCACTCGAAGCATGTGTCATCAAAGGGAGACAGTGATTCATGTAAAGCATATTCTAAGAGAACACATTCAAAAAGGTAAGCTTGGAATTATTCATTACTATTAACAATGATTAACGTATTGTGTGGATATTTTTTATGAAACTTGTGCTAGCAAACGCATGGTGAAATATTTTTGCAAAACACTGTCTTAATGAGAAGCCACACTTCATGGTTGAAATACAGACTATTGAACATAATCTGATGAAGATATATTGTGAATCGTAGCAGTTTTCTACTGTTTCTAGACATTCTACCGTAGCCCCGATTAATTTATACATTGAAACCGTTTTTAAAATTCAGTGGAGTACAGCAATATACATTTAAAAGTATATATAAAAATCTATATATCTGAGCGTTTGCTGTTACACCTAATACGTTAAGCTCTGGATCACAGAGTATTATTCACTGAACTATTGAATGTAGGTAGACAATAATTAGTTCAACACTTATTAGTTGTTTGCACTTTCAAGTTGATTTTTGATCATGCCTGTGTTTGAACAATCTCTGTTACTATGTGTACATTGTGAGCTGATTGCATGGGTTTAAAAACCTGTCACAAATTGTAGCAGATCAAGCGTGCTACTGATATTGCATACAAAGAGTGTACTTGATTTGTAACAAGAATAACAATGATACTAGCTTTATTCACTGTTATGCTAAGTACGATATGGATTTGCAGCATATGTGTACGAAATATGAATCTAGTAATGAACAGTTTTGCAATCGAAACTTTTCATAAATTGACAATATGTGATGCATATTCCTACAATCACGTAATTATTTATACCATATTAAGAATCTAGATTATTTAATTGGAAGTTTTCTTGTCTTACTATGAATGTTATAATGAAATAAAATTGACTAGCCCTGTTGCTATATATATGTTCTGAGAGATATACCTCGGGGGTCTATAAGCATGATTAGAACTAAACTACGAGCGGAAAGTAATATCCAAGAAGCTTGTTTTATTTTATTCTGGGCTCACTGCCCGGATATACCTGCCATTTCTCAGTTTTAACGTCCAAAACATAACTCGAATCCAATCGATCTATATCAAACATCGGTATTAAATTTTAATACTGTCAATTATTTTTTAGCGTTGTCAGTTTTTCTTAAAAGACTCTTGTACAATATTCGAGAGATGTCAACAGTTTAAAATGACATCATATTCCATTACCCCTACTTTTATGTATCATTGTAATATACTTCCCAGTTAAATAGTAAGAACTTAGTACTAAACTAGGTTTTCATTTTATATCGAAATTTCCCTCCATATTATTCATTCACATACTGTTTTTTTCATATAAATTGTATTCATTTAATACGATAAGCTGAATATTTTATTTCATTTATGTTTTATATAGTCTCTTTTTATTCATTATTTAATTTAATGCATTAAACAAATTATTCACACTTAAAAATACCATTTGTTTAAAAATATTTTTATGGTTGAAAAATATAATTCATTTACATTAGGATGAACTTGTATATTCCCGTTGATTTGTTATAGACTGAAGCTGATTAGTCATTGTTCGACACGAAACGGACTGAATTTGAATTCCAATGTAAACATTAACATTGGGATGCAGGTACATCTAGCCAATGAGTCCTAAATAGGACGAAACGCGTGTCCTTGATTCCACTTGCCAGTCGCAATCCAACTTACATAATAAATCACTTACCAATAATTTCTAAAAGTCTTAATCAAAAACATGCAATAAACATTTCAATAGAACATTATGTTGATTCGTAGTTTATTCACTTATACAATTCAGTGTTATTTATTCTATACATGTAATAACATATCTGAAGTTTGCTTTGATCTAATATTTTGGTTGCTGAATAGTTTAGCATGAAAGTCAAATATTAGCCATGATATCTAAATTTTTTGGGTCCAACTCCTAATCAGTTCATCGATGTACATTAATGAGAAAATTTAGGCATCACAGGAAGTTTGAGTTTGAATTATGCTTAGATATATCATTGTTCCGAAATAATTAAAGAAATCGATTGAGTCCTTTTTAAAAGTAATAAATATTGTGTAACGAAAATTTTCTCTCAAACAGTTACATTTACTTCACCTGTACAATCGTATGTGGAGCAAATTTTAACAAGTATAATAGCTTATAATAAAATAGAAGTATTACCTATTTATTATGAAGTTGTTAGAATAAAAATAAAAATGAACGGAATTCTTTTAAACATCATACTTAAGTAAATTAAATAGTCTTGAAGTTAGTAAGTTGAATAGATGGATAGCTAGAGTCACAATAGTGTACAAGTTTCTAACTTGTATCCGTTTAGAGTCAATCCGTTTGACCTTATGAATTTATCTGTTTGTTGTGGCCAGAAGTTATGATGTTTTAGAATAGAGCTGTATTTTGACTTATGTAACTGTTTTGACGATCTAGCAGGATGATGTTCGGGGACGTATTTCAGAGGAGATCGTTTTAAGCGACCAATATAACCCTTCCTTTTTCGTCAATGAATATTCCTTATTTTTCTGCCACTTTTAATTTCACTTCATGGCCTTAACTAAGAGTGACTGAAGATCAATTAATATACAGAGAGTGCTAGACTGCTGTTTTGTCTCTCTAGTATGAGTCTTACTATCAGTGAGCACAAGCGTACAATCCAGTTCCCTTCATACCCACAGAATATTTCTAAAGATCTTTCACCTTTTCAACAACAGAGCCGAAACCAATTTCAACCACTTAACCCTGGGAATTATCATCCGTTAGTACTATTTTCAAAATTCGTAGGTATCAAGAAACCTAATTGCAACAACGTTTTTAATCTTAATTCATCATAACAAGGAATAGTTACATTTTATGTCTCATTTATCTGATGTTGTTCGATAACCGGGCAGACTATATAATTATTATATAAAATTGGCTGTTAGCCAAGTAAACAATTATTGTATATCGGTAAGTTAGATATGCAGATAGAGATTAATTAACAACTGATTTTTAAGCATTTATCAAAAAAGTAAGCTATTAGATTATCTGTCCTTTATTCATGAAGCTTATACCGGTCGTGTAAATGTATCGAAAATCTTAAACAAAAGGATTCACTATTATGATAACAGTGAAGGAACTACAACTTTTGGAACTTATAAAAATGATATATTAAACAAATTTAGATTTCTTGGAACATCTTACTAGGCTTTATAGCTCAATTTTTGATGGTTTGGTCAAATAAGGATAAGCTTCGTAGTTTGGTTACCCATGTGTACTTAATATATTCAACAGATCCTTCGACTACGGCTACAAAGGCAGAATGACACTGTAAAAAATAGAGTAGCTATCTTTCACATTCAATTGTTGATGAGTAAGTGAATTAAATACAACGGAATGGGGTATTGTCTCATTTGTTAAATGTAATGTTTACAGTCGACTATACCTAGAAGTTTACTACTGACCGTCTGTTCTATTGTATTATTCAAACTTATGTTAATGTGATTTGGTTATTTATTATTCTCCGAAGAAGCAGCTTACATTAAGTTGCGAAACGTCAGGATACTCAATTTTAACTCGTCAGATTGTTACAAATACATTACTTAATTTTACAAACTACTTGTCCAATGTTCAATTTATATGAAGCCACCAAGCCTTCAGATGTATAAAATCATTACAAAAATTTGCAATAATACTAATTTTTTATTGTCAATAAGTAACTGTCACTTTTAGCTCAGGAATGTGATTAGGCCGCTTTCTGTTCAACACTAAACCATCGGACAAACAATGATATCGCTGACGTACTACTATTTTGATGACTATAATTACAACAGTTCTAGTACTACCATATTCTTATAATTAATTACTTTTGTGAATTACTTGATAGCCGAAAAGAAATCCAACCACCTGCAACAGAAAAAAATGATTACTTCTTACAACAAGATCTAAAATTCAATCCACATAGTTCTTCCAAACAAAATACAGCTAATAATTTACCACCGCAAACAACTAGTGCATATTCGCATTATCGCCACCATGACCACTGTTTACATAGACGTTCGGAAGTACTTTCTAGTAGAAAAGCAGACGGTGTACCTGGGGATAGAAAACCGAAATCCTCACCACTAACTAACACTGTTACAACTATTAGTACTAATACAGATTTGAATAATCAGAACAAATATATTGAAAATGACATAAATCTAGCAAAAGATAGAGAAACCATAACATCATTATTTCAGTCGACAGCTGTAACATCTACTACTAATTCAATAGGAATAACCAAACCAAAATCTCAATATTCAGATTCGCACCAACCACAGCCATCAACGTCTATGCAGAATAAAAAGAATAAAACAATGGCATCGTTAATAACAGCTGAAACTCAACATTCAAAACAAATTCTATTGCTTGATGGTCGCGAAGAGAATGGTGAAAGTGAAATGCCTTATCCTGTTTCAGTGTCTGCTGTGAAACCAGTGCCTAAATTGAAAACAACATCAAAGTCAAGTAAGTGAGGTCGGCATGATAAATACATATCTTTTTTAGACATATAAAATGAGTTACTTAGTCCTATATACAGTAATAAATGAAATTTTAGTTAGTTAACTGTGGAAAGTTTTTGTAACTCTTTATGAACAGTTAATCTGAACTCTACAATACTCTGAATCAGTTTTTTATCACTTCACAAATGGTTTTAGTTAAGGATATTTTCTAAAACAGTAATCCCTATAACAGATTAGAAGTGTCTTTCTATAAATATTTTCTGAAAAAAATATAGCTTTATTTTTCTATAATCGTCCACAATACTAATCCTAACGGATAAAATAAACAAATTTGATTTACTGTATTTTCTTTATTAAGTTCTTAGTAAGAAGATTATCTTCAAGTGGATAAGCATTTTAAGGTTAGTATATTTACCTCGAAACAGTTAACTGTAGCATACAAATATATCATTATGCTTTACAAACGCCAATGGCTTTTAGTAGTTTTGCATCATAAACTTCCTTCCAACGACTGGGTCCAAATTAAAATTCATGCCCTACCTACTTCTCTTTCGTCAACTGGATGACAACATTAGACTTCATACATAAACTATGTTTTGAGGCCAAGTACACGATTCTGTAATAATTTTTATAATCCCATATATTAAAACAAAATGACACATCACAATGAATTCCAACAAACGGACATTACATAGTCAGAAGTCATTAGGTTTCCTTTTAATTCCTATTACAAACTATATAATTATTTCTGCACTTTTAGACTTACAATACTATAATAGGCAATAGCTGTCATATCCCTTAAAATTCTGTTAATTTTTAATTAAGGTAAATAACTATTTTTAAAAGTTAATACTACTATAGTCATTTGTTATCCAGTGATAAAATTATGTTGATTAACATAGTTGTTAATAAATAACTAAATAATCCTTGTTAACACAGTTCACAGAGGTCAGTTATCACTAACAAGGTTTAGTAATTTTATGCTGCTATTGAGCTAAAACGTCATAAAAGCATTCAATGTCAATCAGTCATAATATCTAATCCTGATTATTTTAAAAATATTGAATGATAATTTTTTATTGTTTTAATTATTTCGAGAATCAAGATGTAATTCTTCTGTCTTCCTTGAGAACATGTTGGAAATCAGATTGTAAAAATACAAACAAATTAGTAATTCAATTGGGATGGTTATTTTTGTGGAGATTGGTTATTTATTTTGATTGAATATGTCACAGATTGGTGTTGGCAGGGTACCAGAATGTCCCTGAAGCTCTAGTGAAAAGTCGTGACTGGTGGAGTTCAGATTTGTTGGGTGTGAGACAGTTATCACCAATGATAATCGATGATCGTCGCACTGTATATCACAAATTCATGGAAGTGGGAATTAAACAATTGAATGCCGACCAATGGTGTAGATGGTTAGGCGTTCGCGTCAACCTGAAGCCCCTGGTGCGAAATGTGGGGTGTGCGCTGCTGAAGAGTTCCACACTAGAACGAAACGGCAGTCCAGTGCTCCCTGGTTTTAAATAGTACCCTGCCAACATCAATCTGTTACATATCCAATCAAAATAAATTAATAACCATCGACTGCAAAAAACTCGTTAAATTCCTAGTGTAACATTAGTATTAACAATAATTGTAATAACGATTTATTCTCCTATGCAATTTCAGCTACAAAGATGATATTCATTACCAAAAACTTTTAACAAATGAAGTGCTTGAGTTCTATCTTAGATTATTGAATAAACCCATTATATACTACTGATAGTTTAACAGTAATTCGCAATGAAAAGTTTGAGAACTGATGATTATAGAAAACGACACAATCTAACTTTCCCCTTCCCAGTTTTGTTAAATATTTCATCTCTTAGATTACTGGTCATTCGTCTGATGTATAAAAATTATTCAGATTTGCAAACAATGTGTAGTAGATGATCAAGACTTACTCTACTCCATAGTATGAATTTTTGGTTTTGATTCACTAGCCTAAATGTATAACAAATTTCGACTCATTGAAATAGAGTTAATGTCTAGTCTCAATCTAAGATGAAGTAACTGTTTCCATCGAGTTATTTTCATTTCTACAACTCTTCAATTAATATCTGCTCATACTGACAACTAGAACTTAGAGATATTTGTTGAGATACCTTAAAAATTCCTGGAAAACACCGGGAAAGTGCTTAAATATAACTTTCTAAATCAGGATACATTTAAAACTTCTGAAACCTTTCCGGATGTTAAAAACATGAAATAAATCTAAGCTTGTATATGTGGCATATTCTTATTAATTAATTTCTGAGGAAACAATCTAAAAGTATCAAGTATTTTCGTACAAAAACCTACACTTTTGTTATGTGTTCAGAGTTCTATTTTGAAATATTTCGGAAAACATAGTAGCTGTGAAAATCAGATTAAGTCTTTTCAGCACAAAACGTTTTACTACACTATAAACGTTCAACTGAATAAAATACATAGTTATTAAAATTAAGCCATTTAATTTGCTTAATGTTTATATCTATTAGCATTAAAAACTATTAGCTAATCTATTTTTGAACATAATTAATAATAAATAGTACATTATTATTATTATTATTATATATACAATTTTTAATGGTGTAATATTTATTCTTATTATAAACTTATAATTATTATTAATTGATTTCAGTAGTCATTAGATTGTATTTCGATTATTTATTGACTACTTATTGCATTATCAGTGAGAACATTTTCTTAACACCATACCAAATGATATCAAACTGGATCATATACTTTAAGAATTAATAAAGGTATTATTAGATTAATTTAATGATTTGAATTGGATTATCATCTACTGGACTTGATTTATAATTGTTTGTATGGATTAATATTGAAATTATTCTGTACTACACATTATTATTATTATTATTATTATTATTATTATTATTATTATTATTATTATTATTATTATTATTATTATTATTATTATTATTATTATTATTATTATTATTATTATTATTATTATTATTATTATTATTATTATTATTATTATTATTATTATTATTATTATTATTATTATTATTATTATTATTATTATTATTATTATTATTATTATTATTATTATTATTATTATTATTATTATTATTATTATTATTATTATTATTATTATTATTATTATTATTATTATTATTATTATTATTATTATTATTATTATTATTATTATTATTATTATTATTATTATTATTATTATTATTATTATTATTATTATTATTATTATTATTATTATTATTATTATTATTATTATTATTATTATTATTATTATTATTATTATTATTATTATTATTATTATTATTATTATTATTATTATTATTATTATTATTATTATTATTATTATTATTATTATTATTATTATTAGTTTTTTAATGGTGTTAATATTTATTCTTATTATAAACTTATAATTATATTAATTGATTTCAGTAGTCATTAGATTGTATTTCGATTATTTATTGACTACTTATTGCATTATCAGTGAGAACATTTTCTTAACACCATACCAAATGATATCAAACTGGATTCATACTTTAAGAATTAATAAGGTATTATTAGATTAATTTAATGATTTGAATGGATTATCATCTATCTGGACTTGATTTATAATTGTTGTATGGATTAATATGAATACTAATAAAAGGGGAGGAGAAAATTGTATTAGTAGATCAGGTGGACTTATTACATTTTTAATTTTTAAAAATGAATACTATCAATTAGTTCAATGAAGAGATCTATTTCCGGGAATTTCACTTTCAGAGCTGCACATTATAATTTTGACTGGTTAAACATGGTAACAAACGGAAGAGTACATTAAATTACTACTAGTCAATAAAGCTTTAATCGTAGTTGCGGAATGAACGCCATGGCAACTAATAGAAAATATGCAGTTAGTTTGGGTTAATCGATAAGATAATATTCATGATGCGCAATATATAGGAAGTGTGATAAGCAGGATTATGAAAATAACAAAGTTCAGAGAGGCATAATAACAAGATTAAGTCAATCCATGTAAATAATGTTGGGTTGGTTGGTGGGGGTGGGGAGAAAGAGAATGAATTATAGAAACTTGGAAGATTGAATGGTAAGTGTGAAGACCATATGTATAATTTACATGATAATATGTTATGGAAATTTACTAGTTAAGCCCATGGTACAATAGACAAGTAGACAGTCTTCTTCTATACAAAAAGCTCCAGCCTCATTATGAACCTGGCAACGACCTCAGCAATGAATAAAAATCGGAAACATAATGCCGTAGGAAGGTTTCCGTCCACTCTACAGATTTTTTTGAAAAATGTATCATCATTAATGTAGTGGTTGGTGTTGACAAGATGTTTTATTATTGAGCTTGCAATGCGGCCACTATTGCCTTCTTCAACTTATCCGGAAAATGAAATGAGTAATATGTATTTGTAAAATTCAAATGAGTAGAAATTAAGATTTCTGACGTTTTGCGTTCTTCAGAGAAATGAATAACCGAATATAATTAATGCAAGATTAAATAATACAGTGAAACAAAGCAAAAATAAAATAAGTTCGGACAATCAAAATGCGAGTTTGATCATGACATGTCAAGTCATATAGGTCAAGGTGGTTTGAAATGAGACATGTTTACATATGTTAGTGTGGTGTGAAAGGAAAATATGTGAATATGTGAAAATAAAATTGTATCTACGGTCATATGTATGAAATTTAATGTACTTTAATTGTAGTGAGTTGTATAAAAAGTCCATGTTGGGTAAGTAGGAAGGCCTTCCCTTTTGTTAAGTGCAGTTGGATTTCACAAAATATGAAGCGCTTCAACTGTTCATCCCACCTTAGAATTGGAAAAACCTTTCTGAATAATACGGATATTTTTTAATATCGATTTTATGGTTGTGGTAGTGATAGCATGTACTGCTATTGCTGATTTAATATGTAATTTTTCAAGTTCAACAGGATAATTAGGAGGTCGTTTAGTGTAGCTTTCATGTTCTTTGGCACGACATTTTATTTCTCGAGAAGACTCTGCAATATAGAAAGAATCACAATCAACACAACCTAGCCTGTTTATCACAATTCCGTGTAGAGATGAAAAGGAACTTGTCTTTTATTTTAACCAATGCACCTCGAATAGTGTTGGTAGTTTTGGAGAAAGTTCGAATTCCTTGTTGTTTTAGAATTCTTTATAATTCATCTGTTGTGTCTTTACGGTAAGGTAGAACGGCTGTACCAATCGATTATATTTCAACTCACTATTAGTTAGTAATAGGTCGTTTTGATTTTGTAAAGTTGATAATAATATTTATTGGAATATTATCAAATCGTAAGATGCTGATTATATTTTTGTATTCAGATTTCTTGTCATCTTCTGATGCGATCAGTTTATTGGATTTTCTGTATAAGTTTAGAGCTAGGGATATCTTTGCACTGAATAGATATGCTGAAGTTAAATTGATATATCGATTTGAATGTGTTGGTTTTCTATAAATTCACATACTAAGAGTTCTATTCAATTTTCTTTTGACTAGGCAGTCTAAAATGGTAACTCAATGTGTTCATCTTCACTTTCTAAAGTGAATTCGATATGCTTAGATTGGTTATACGAACTTATTTTAATTTTGGTTTGTTCCATTGTATTATTTAATCTTGTGTTAACTCAATTCGGTAATTCATTTCCTTCAAGAAGAGACTTGAACTAAGCCTCACAACATCAGAAATTTTAATTTTTACTCATCGAAATTTTACAACTCATTTTATCAACAACCTATCCAATGCTCAATTAGTTTGAAATTATCAAATTTAACCTTGGTACTGATATGTAGAAGCCTGAAAAATGTTATTGAACTCTCCCAAATGGAATAAGTAATGTGCAATCGGTGCACTCTGTCCCACACGAACAGGTAAATTCATAAACACATGGTGAATAGACCAGTATGCGATGGTTCGACCTTATAGTTGTTTGCAAATAATGGTTGACTAGAAAACATAATCCTCAGGTCAGCTGCATATAAAGTTACGTTGCTGGCGTTGATGACTTTTTTCATGAACCTGTTAGACAGCGTGTTGTCACTGAAGTCCCTTGTTTGGTACAGAGATTATCGGTTTGGATTTTGTCTTCGTCAATAAAAGAATATTTTATTGTTTTTTTGAGAAAAGAATATGTTTCGTTAGGAAATAGTTAACAACATCAATGTCATAGGTTTTTATAAACAGAATACCCTCGTCGAACCATAAAAAATAATAAACGAGTTTAGTAAATAAGCCTGTTTATGATTATTTCATTTTAAAAACTTCATCATAGTATATCAATATGATCCCCTTAATTTCATTAAGGTTGTATGCCAAAGTTTAATTGGGATTGTCATAGAAACCATATAGAAAACATGCAAGTAGATTGAGTAAAATACTAGCAGGATGAACTTTATTCAACTTGCCTAATAAGATGAGACAGATTTTGAAAGGGAACTGTATGCAAGCGGTATGTGACAACAAGACTAAAGGAGTATGGGTCAAAAGTATTGATAACAGCGAATGATTTATGGAAAATTATGTGTAACAGAAAGATATGAGGTGCACAAAAATAACAAACAAAGTATGCGGTAATTTATTTATCATTTTCCGTTATGGCTACAGAAACATAATTAGCGTAATTACGGGCATAATTCTGATTTGTTTGCATAGCTAAGGCTTGTGTAGAAGACGAAAGCATACCGTTTTAGGCAGGTTTCTGTGCCGTTTTTAAATAGATTTGTTCCAATCGTGGTGATCGTTGGTGAATATATGACTTATTACACTTCTAATAAAGACGCTATTGTCTTTTTGTAACCGGGCTCTGTTTTGCATCCGAACTCTTGAAAAAAGACGAACTAAACAATCAACTTACCTTGTTTTACAATAATTTTTATGAACTACCATTAATCATTGTGTCTGCTCCATACCTTTTGATACAAACTGTTTTGATCTTTTTTCTATGTCCTTCTTGAATACAGTTCATTTGCATAATTTAGCTTATCACGTTAAGCAACGTGAATGCAGTTCGTTTCCCAAAATGTTTACTGACATTTCAGACAATCAATTAATATACATTTTGTCAAGTTTCTATGACATTCTTTATTCAGCTTTAATCAAAAACTCTAAATATTAATAAAAGTTTTGTACTTTGTATTTTCGTCGTCATGTCTGATCGATTGTAATTGTTTTATTAAAATAATATAAATATATTGTTGCACGGCTTTAAAAATACATAGGCCGAAAAAGTACCTATTCGCTGAACCCCTATTCCTTATTGTAATAATAGATCTTCCTTTGATATCAGGTCGCAATTAGAAAATCCGACTCCAATGTAATGTTACTATGTTCGTTATCTATAAAAGTTTTTGTTTTTGTGTAATCATAATTTGCAATCGCTTTATAAGCGTTTACGTTATCAAAGAATCATATGTAGACTATTCTGTTGGTTCAGTTTATATTTTTGTTTCAGTAGTACAACATTACTATGGTGATGTTTGTTTTGTTCATTCCAATGGGTGGGGTGGAGGTTTAAAGTAGTTTTTATTTAGGCTTCACTTAAAAAATTACTTTATAAACTGTAGGTGTTTAGTCTCTAATGGTTGTAAAGTTCTGACTTTTATCTGGAACCAAGGTCGCATGCACGTTTTTTCAATTTAAAATTGACCATATTATTGAATTTTTGTAGTTTGGTGGATACCCAACTCATGAACCAAAGATTTACCCGGACATTTTTTACCTTTCAAAATATGTGATTTAAGATAAATATGTAAATTTTAATATTAATACAAATGATGATATTAATAATATCTAATGATATCCATTAAACATGGCTTAAAATGACACATTTTATTAACCAACTAAATACAAACTCATGTTTCAGTGCTAATTTCAAACAACATTCATCTGATTATGCAAATGACTTGATTATTGATGATTTCCAAGCAGTAATCTAATATTTTTATTCGATAGACCTTACTTTATGTCGTGCATATAGTTAGTCATGTATTTCACTACACCCCAGCTACATGATTAAAATCTTATGGTCATCCTACATCTCACCATCGATGAAGTGGCCAATAAAAGTGTAGATAACTACTTTTATGAATTAATACAGCTTATTTATAACAATCGTTTAATCTAGCGTATATATAGTTTAGTCAAATATAGGAGGGAGGTATGTGTAGTGAATCCAATGATATGATTGTAAAGTCTATATAATACACGTAAAGAAAACCATGCAATGTAATCTATCGTTATTGGTAATCTGAGACAACATGATAAACGAGCATAATGAAATAATTTTGACTAATTATCAAGCCCTTTTGGATTTAACGTGAAATAATTTACTGAATACCAAGCAACCTGTCATTTGTTTCAAGATGCCAGCTCTCACAGACATCTTTAATCAGCGTCAAATTAATTCCGAACTTTATCTTCATCTTTATACTTATGTAATCAACTAAGTCATTCCTTTGTTCAGTTTTGCACCCTATGTTATTGTGCAATCACTGAAAACAATTAATTAATTCCTAAAGTTTACAAACTTTACATGTTCTCAAACTTTGCCGTTATGTAATCAGTTTTAATTATCAACCGACCATCATCCTGTTTAGTTATTACCATTTTATCACTATTATTACATACTTACAGCCATTTGCAGGTAATGATTTTATATACAATTGTAAAACCACATTTTCATGTTAAGACTTAACAGAGAACTAAGCAAATGGAGTATTCCTTTTGCCATTTTACTGTTTGCAGTGTCTTGATGTGAATAGTTAATGAATACATAAATTTCTATATAGGAAACATACATTATTTAAGTAGTAGAAATGGTGTTTCGAGTAACAAATAGTTCATTAGATGGAAATCGTTAAATTCAATGTAACAGAAAATATTTTACAGCAAATCCAAAAATCGGATTTCAGTAAAGTAGATTCATAATAACTAATTTCATAGTTGCTAGTCAATATCTGTGTATATTGTTTTGTTTGTTAACAAACCTGAAGTACGATTTCACCTAATCACACTTTGATGACAGTAGTAGTATTTTTGTTTACTAGCTAGCATTAACGTTACGGGTACATTATGTTCGGGTACATTACTATTCAATTAAATTGACTACTAAGGAGTTCTCTACTAAAATGAAGCACGTATTGAATTTTCTAATTTTATGTTACTTCATGTTGTTAGTAATGATAACAAATTTCTAACAATAGATTATCAATACTTGTACTTCAGTGACATCACCGTAGTTGAATAGGCACCAACTGATCTTAAAAGTAAACCCATATTAACCACATTCACTAAATAAATATCTCGATCTTTGTTGTTTTTATTTTACTTTCCACTTTATGTGAACTACAAATTTACTAGTTTTTTGAAAAAAATGTTGCAAAGATATGAAAATGACATTTGGTATATATGCACTCTAAATTTTCTAGTCACATTTTATAGACAAAACAATAAAAGTGCATTCAAGTGATCAATCATGAACAACTTAGTACCTGATATGTCTACGCAGATGTAAGTTGTCTTACCACATTACCATAACAAGATCAAATTCACAAAGATAACATGACAATCGAATACAACAGAGGGGAGCAAAGCAAAATTATATTCTAAAAGGAAGTGAGACTTAGAATCCAGAAGAAGATAAATAATGAATACACTTTCATCGCTGTAAATGATTTTGAGCCACGTGATCTATCAATACTACGTGAACTACAACTGGGTGGTTTGTATCTACTAACATTGCTTATGACAACAGTCAAAGTTTACGTAGACCTAAGACATGTTTTAGCTTTCTCCTACTCTACTCCTTTACTAACCAACTTCGTGCGGCGAGGTGAGTGGTGGTTGTACATACTTTATTCTTATCCCAACCACCTCATTTGACAATGGTTCACAATCACATCCATTTATTTGTCACAAAATACATTAATAAATACCTTATAAAGTATAATTGGCATGATCAGTACTGTAAATTGCTTTGCCAGTACTTGTTATTATTACACAATACAATGTGAAAATCTTTACATCCTAGCTACTTGAAATTTGCAACATAACAATTTGAAACAAAGCCTTAGCTTTCAAACAGTTGAGCATACATCTGAAAGCTGTGTATTGATAAACTTCAAGCTTATAGTTAATCAGATGTTTTAAGTCAGAACTCCAAACAATTCACTAATTACTAGTTGTTAGAATATGCCTTATCTTACTCTAAAACCTTACAGCCCTACATCATGAAAGCATTAAATAAATATAATAAATATGTTTTCATGTGATAAAGCACGTAAATTTGTTGGTACTTTGAAACGAATAGAGTATTACTTCATATTTATGTGCTAATATAAGGATGGCTTGTTAGTGTCTTACTTTTCAGGTCTGGTTGTCGCCCATAAAAGACACCGTATGTTTAGTAATGAAAGCGATACGTGTATAAGTGGTTTTCAGAAAGAATACCATTCACCGATAATTTGTTGCTATGATGAAATGTTGATTTTATCTAGTTTGATGTTTTTGTAGTCTCAATTACTGGAGCACATTAACTTACGTGTTAAAAAATGCAGATCAGTGATTTAACTGCATTAGTCAATTCACTAGTGAACAACTTCATAGTGTTCGTGAAGTTTTAATGTAATATTGTGCCAACTGAAATAAAAACGTTTAAGGAGTGAGGTAGTTTAACCAATGGCACTGACTGGCCGTCGTGCTGCATCACGAACTGACATAAGTGGGGATTTTAGCACTGGACGTTGGTTGGTCTTATGGTGCAGACGGTTAAGATTTTCTATTAAAGCCTAATATATAAAACTTATGTTTGCTGCTTAGGCCAGAGAACCATATAATTTGGGAAAAAAATAAAAATTCTTATTTTGGTTCTGAATGTGTAAACATAAAATCTCGCAATCACAAGGTGCGCAATTATTGACATTATATTTCTGCATGGGTTCAAATAACTTTCGTGAATCAGTAATGTGATTCATACTTGGCATTTTTCAGTGATGAATAATCACCAGTATACAATTCATTTTTAATTTGTAACCGGTCTTTGCAGACATGTTTAATTCGTTTATTTAAATAAGCCTAATAGAGAACTTCAGATTTTAAGAAAGCGCATTATTTGACCTTTGTAAAAGTAAGATTTTAGTGGTGATTATCATATTTAGTTAAATCTCTTAGATTTTCTTATTTTAGAATACATTCTTCATAAAGTGACTGAATAGAATGTTGAATAGGTGTTTATTTGGATTTTACAAGACAAAAGTGATTTAGAGAGTAAAAGGGAGAAATTTGCAATAGGATATAATATAATGGGACAGCATATAAACAAAAAAGGTTAGATAAGAAAATTCTATTTTGGTGATCTAATGCTTATCCATATCACGTGTGATATTTTAGTCTAAATTGGCATGCAGTATTGAACTTCATCATCAGCTAAACAAATAGACTAATCAATCTCTTTAATGAAGCTGGTGTTGTATAATCATAATCAAAATTTTAATTAACCTATGGGAAACGAATTACCAACAAGATGAAATATCCTAATATATATTTAAATTATTTTCTAATCCTTTAAATTAACTTTTTACATTCAATGTTCTGAATGTATGAAAAGCTTCAGGGTAAATGTCTTATTAACTTAAGAAGTTTGTCAAAGTAAATGAATGGAAAAAATATGTTACATTTTGAAGGACAGAAAGAATTTGATCTTGTAATAAATAACAATACATTAAAATGTACTTTATTAGTTGTTTATAGATTCTGATTATGTCATTGAACATAGAGTGTTAATATATTTATTTTCTAAGGATTTTGGCTGTTTGACCTAATTTTAGGCATTTAGTGAAGATCCTATGTAAATTATGAATATATCGTATTTCAAGTATTAAAGCCCCTCTGTAATTCGACTTAATTTTGAATGAAGCGAACTTTTACAATTCTGTCTAAATGTTTAGTATATTAAAGAAGTTAACAGTCTATATAGTAAAATCCCGCTAAGGAATTCACATCACCTCATATTAACATATGCCAACAATCTGTAAACCTAACCGTCAGTCTTTAAGTGAATGATAATATGTGCGTGACTATGGTTTGTAGAAGTTTATATTAGGAGTCTATGACTTAACTACCAGAAAGTCATCTAAAGAATCTGAAGTTTTGACCCAGTTTCTATCAATGATGTTTTGGTGATAGTATTGCATTTTTAGCTGATATGCGAATTGGAAATCCCGTTCATATACCTTTACTTACTTACTAATATATATAATTTCGTGACATAAATTTTTTGACTAGTTTAATACCTTTATTACAAATATTACTTTATATTGGAGTGAAGCCTGACGATGGTCTTACTGAAAAAAATGCTGAGCTTGGTAACTTTATTAGGCAATCGTTGAAAACCAGGAATCACTGCATAGCTGTCTCGTCCTAGTATGGAACTTCTAATAAGTAAGCATACACGGTCCAACTAAAGATCGAGCCAAAAATTCTTGAGTTTGGCGGCAAATCGTCAACTGTTCGAGCTTTAGGCCAGCGTAATAGGTCAATAATCCAAACTTCAGTCAATTCGCAACATATTGTGTGACCCATTGATGGAAGTTTGATCGCCTCACACTAAACTTTACAGTATTGTTTTCTTAAGGGTGTTGTTCAAATGTGTAATTCAGAACAAAACGAAAGATGAACTTCACTCAAGTTAAGTCAGTTTACACAGTTGAGGCGCCTTTATAGCACTAGTATTATTGTTGACAAAACCGTATATCATTAGAGCGTCTGATTCTGCCTCTTAACTGAAAGTGTTCAAGTGATTTGCAACGACACATGTTTAAGACCCTAAACACAGGCAGCGGAGGGGGCACTGAGGAATTATTTGCTTTGCGGGCTCTTTTAAGTAATTTATTAATAATTAAAACTGATATTTAATTGGCATAAACTTATCAAAATCTAATTTGATATTTTGTCTCATGTTTACTTATCGCTCCCTATTTCATTAATATATCATAGTAAATAGACATCCAACACACGAGCACTCACAACATCCAATACCTCCACCATACTGGTACTATCATGGAGATGAACAACACCCTCAACAGTTTTACCATCACCATCATCATCCAGCGTGTGCATCACTTATTGGTAAACGTGAGACATCAGCAAGATCTGCAAGGGATAAAATACAGCCAACTATATATGGATCTGAATTTTTAGCTACAAATTACCCCCATATTTTCACGAAATCCTTAAAACCACATGGTGTTGGTAAATCTGAACTTAGAGTGACATCAACAAAGAAGAAAGTTACTTCAAAGCCGTTGTCATTGCCTAGCGATCAACTTAAATCTACCATTGTACACGATTTTGTTGATGAGAGTAAAGAAAGTGAGGAGAAAAGTATGAAACAAGCAAAGACGCTGAAGGCCAAATCTTATTCAGATGAGCGTAGTAGAGCTGATTTGGTGAGTTGATATTTTATGTACTTTTCATGTATCTCACCTCTTACTATATAAATGAGATAATTATTGAATGAATTTTGCATTCTTCTTTCTGATCATACTGTCACCAAGTGAAAGTCAAGAGATATTTCTAAATGTGTACCTGGGTATCTGTCGGTGAGCTCTAATTTCAGTGCAGTGAGGAGCAAATCACACGTAAAGAAACATTTATTCTATATAACGCACTGAAGGATTCTAATGCCTTACTTATATTTGCATTATAGCAAGTTCCGTCATCAGGTTTTTATAATGTTTCACATACGAGTACAGAAAATCGTTAGTAAACAAGCTTCAAATATCTCATTTGTTGATATTGTTTGTTTATCTGTACATCATAAGTTTCTCTATAGGATTTACTTGGTTAAATAGTAAATTAGAGTAGTGTTTATGCCATACTATTTGCGAGGAAAAAGCATTAAGTTTGTTTGCTAGACATGGAAATGGCGTTTATGATTAGTTACCTAGTTATCACCAAATTAGCATATGTCCGGAACAGACGTCACTCCATGTTAGCTTAATGGCCAATAATGCAGTAATAACACACGGTAATTTCATTTTTTACAGTCTATTCGAGAGTTTCTTTATCTAAATCTTTTGCGTGAAGTCAGTAGTGACGAGAAACATTTGAGTATGAGCTACTTTATTCATTTTTACGTAGGAAACTCCATTAGTTTTTATTTTAGAGGATATTGATTGTCCTAATCTCTTAACAAGACTCTTGGCTTCTGAATAATCAATCTTAAGTGTAACTATCAATATTTTCTATGTCTTTTCGTAAAAGTTCGACTAATATCATTCTCTCTTTCATTTGTTTATAGTAGTAAATTGGACCTAACACAGACATACACTGATATGAAAACACGCAAGCGTTTGAAACCTTGTTGTAACCCTATCCACTTGTAGGATTAATTTGAAATGCTACATAAATTATTAAAATAATGGAAACTTTTTATAGCTTTTCATAGTACCTCATGTTATGAGTTGCATTATTCAACTTCAAAGCTTTTCCGTTCAGTCGGGTTAGGTATTAATGTTATCGTCGAGAAAGATAACGACAGATTCTCAATCAAACCATCCAACTTGAGTATATAGTTATACCGTTTCTTAAGAATTATATCACGTATACATGGATTCATTTTTATTTATGTATGCAATTTAGAAGACATAATAGACCAATTGGTACGACTGAAGAAACAGGCAATAATAACTATAAAACTAACTGGACATACTATAGGAGTATTTAGTATACGATAAAATCACCGTAACGTTAATAACCACTGCTGACTAAATACGAATACCATACATATATACTGCATAATGTGTTGACCAGTGAATATAATAATTGCTTTCTATACATGCTTAACTTTTGTGAAAATCTTAGTAAAAAAGCAACAAGAATAATCAATGATATACTACGGGTAGTTTATTGTCTTTCAATCAAATCAATAAGCAATCTGAACAGACCAATTGGGAATCAAATAATATATTTCATATTGATGTAGAAAAGTATGGCTTATATTACATAGAAAACTTCCAGTTCTTTGTATTTAATAAATTTTTTCATCGGTTTGTACCATTCACAAAAGACAATCTTTTTAGAACAAACTTTGAAATCCGTTAAAAATTTAGATTCATCAAGAATTCTTGTAAGTTTTATTCACGTAAACATACAGACATGCAAACTACATAACTATCCTTCCTTCTCGTTTGACAGTATAATAAATTAGTTATGGTCTGTACATTTAGAAGTGAATTAAAAAAATTGTGATACTTTAAAGCTTCCACCTAGATGATATGAAATTTCGGAAAATACCGTGATGTTATCAAACGGCTTTGAAGTTGTCAAGACTATATATAGTAAGCGGCTAAAATGCAAGTTGAAGGTATTACTGTTAAATCACCCAACTGATCATATTTACATCAAAGCATTCGTTATCGGATAACATTTCTTCTTGAAGAATCCAAGTTGAATAAATAGATTGTCAAACTTTTTGAACAATTTACGCATAAATCATGTTATCTAGCATCATCACTTACTTTTGGTTCTAGTTAGGTTGTGTTTAGAATGAAAGTAATTTAAATGATAAGTATTCAGTGCTAACAAGTTTTTTTATATTATTTGCACTAAACAATACACATTGTATTTCAATTTTGACATTTTTAATAACTCAAAAAGGTAGCAAAATGTGTTTACATGACTCAGTCTGTCAGTAGTTACTATCCAACTACATAAACCTAAATAAGTGAAACTACTTACACATTTCTTTAAAAATTGGTCAATATGTCGAGGTATAACGCGTTGAAATAAATATATGACAATAAGAAATGCGGTTGTATAACGTGTTCAACCAATAATAACTTTTGAAAAGATATTATCAATAGCAATTAATTCCTTTGATAAATTACTTATTGAAAAGAGGACGATAAAGTTTACCTTGAGCCGTATGATATACTCGCTCATTACATTATGAGCAATTTGAATAAGCGTTATCATCATCATATATATATATATATATATATATATATATATATATATATATATATATATATAAAGGTCGGAAACAGAGACGAAT